>CM040239.1:238111656-238611656 GCA_022545495.1 Chrysanthemum lavandulifolium | reverse complement strand
TGACATTTCATTTCACATTTAACGCGTAAGTTTTATATTTAATAAACGTTATCGCGTGAGTTATTATTTTGTATATTTAATCCGTAACTTTCAAAAATGATCCCGACGTATTTTTAAACTTACATTTAGTTCATAAAAACTATATTTTTAGTTTTCCTAGTGTTTCAAATTTATTTGGTACATAAATCGTTAAAGTTAAATTATTACGACGTTTTCTTAAAAATTATACGATAATTATTTTATCACACAAATTTCACAAGGAATGTATTTTTACAATTTTATTATCTCATTACAATCTATTTTGACCTATCAAAAACTTACTTGTACCAAAAGTTACAATTATCTACACTTTACTTACCTTTTCTTACAAATTACACAAAATTTACACAATATACATTATATTTGAGAAAAAAAAAAAAAAAATATATGTTGAGATATTCATTCCCCAAAATCCGCCCCTATGGGATTGGCAATTAATAGATGTTGAAAATTTTCTTGATATGTTAAACTTACACTCCATCTCAAGTATTCACTTCATACTTTCTCACAATTTCAAAGTCAATAAAATTTTCTTCTCTTTGGTTCTCTTCTCCAACTGCCATCTAGAGGTTCTCCAAGGATCACCATTTTTTATCAAGCTCAAGTTATTAACAATCTAGATAATACTCTTTATAAGGTTTTGAAATAAAACCAAGAGTGTTTAGGTTTAACCTTGTTACTTGCACCTCATCATATTCACTTGTAAGCATGTTTCTTTCATTTTCATGTTTCCTTTTCATTTCATATGTATCTTTTCATTTTTGGTACAAACATGCAAGACATATGTGATTTATACCATTTTTCATGATTTTAGAGTATATATATATATATTTGGTCATCCTATAAATATCCCCTTGGTATTCATTGGTCTTGATGGTGATTAGGAACCCATGACACCCTAAGAAGGTGTATGGTAGGATTAGATTAGCTTTGGAGTTGATTTGAAGGAATTAGAATAGGTTTTGTCCGAGAAAAACTATTTTCGATAACTATAAATTATGTTCTGTCCTTGTTTCATTTTTCTGGAAAAACCGACAGTAGGCACGACTTTTTGGCCTTGATATTTAGAAAGTATACTTTAAAACGAATCCGTGGCCGCTTGAACGGATAAAAACGGAGTTATAACGAAAAAGTTATAGATTTTACAAGTTTGACGACGAAATTTATATTTTCAGAAATTTCAGCATACTATATTTTTCTTGTACGAGTAAAAAATGAGCCTTAAGCTTCACAAATTATTTCGACTTATCAAAAATATATTAGTTTACTTCGATACGGCTAAGGACGATTATACGTGAAAACGGATTTGAAACGACAAAGATATGCACGCTTTCATAAACTTGCCGTAACTATTATTTTCTAAAAACTATATTATTTCTACGATACAAGTGTTACAGGTAGTCAGACGACCATGTTGAGGGTCGCTTTTAACGAGGTTGTGAAACTTTTGGAACGAAATGTCTTCTAGTAAAATCAAGTTCACCGGGCATATTTTTCAAAACGATGTCGTTTGTATAGCGGAGTTGTAGTAAATTATTTACTGGATGTTCAAACTTGGCGAAACTCACTTTTACTCAACAAATTAGCCAAAATCACTATCTTTAACCCTTATTATCTTTATGTTCGAGACCTTTTGACGAAAACTCCTGAACTGAAACTTCTAGATTTCGATACAAACTTTCCAAAACCGTCGAGTTCGTTTTCTAACGATCGACGTACACCATTTTACGACTAGTTTTCCAAAGCCATTTTTGTCACTTTTAAGAAAATTCCGACGACATTGTTTTACGACGAAAAGTGAAAATTTCACCATAAATCATTATAAAACCATTGTAGGATGACATTTTGACGTAAATACTTGTAAAGTCATTTTGAAGGGTCAAGACGTCAAAAGAGTATTTTTCGACGATAAGTACTATTTTCAAAACCCGCAAATGGTATAAATAACATACGAAATGCATGCATAACATTACATTGCAACTCATGACATATCATATCATTCGTAATAGGTCCCGGTTAATGCATCACATTTTACCTCGGTGTACTCACTTTTGCCATTATTCCAGTTTACCAAGTGAGTTTTCATAGCCCCACTTTCAATTGTTTTGTACTGTTTTGGGGGAGATACATGCTTAACTATTTTTCATAAGTACTTTAGATTTTTAAGGCTAAATGCTACCATGATTACCATTGTTTCTAAATCAAAGGTTATACTATATCAATTGTTCTTGTATGCGTGCTACGGTTCTACGTCAGATAACGCTCTAAATCGCTTGACTATCGATACATTGAGTTAGGTGCTATTGATTAAGTGCTATGGTTCTACGTCGAGTTAGGTACTATTGTGAATTCATTTGACGATGGGTGAATTCATGGAACACAAACTATACACATTTTGGCAATGGGTTGTGAATACACAAAGTTGCAAGTTTTGTATGGGCGGAACTTGAACCGAGTGGATTTACAATGCCTTTGTTTGCATAAACAATTTTGGAAGGCTTTTCATTTCAAAACAAACTCTATGAACTCACTCAACCTTTGTGTTGACACTTTTAGCATGTTTTATCTCGGTATCTAAGGTATTCACTTCATGGCATGCATTTGGACACATCATGGAGTCGCGATGACGACGCGTCCTCACTGGGTTTTACGTGCTTAAAACATCGTTTGAATTGTAACAAACTTATTTCCGCACAAGTTGATTTTCATTTGGGACCTACTTTGTAAACTCGATTGTTTTATTAAATCAAACGATGTATTTTCCAAACGACACTTTAGGTCGCTCAATATAACTGTGATTGTGATGCTATGACAACAATCCCGTGAATTCCATTCCACGCAAAACAGTAATTTGGGGTGTGACATATTTGGGCCAACCTTTGTGAAAAGTTTGATTAAAAGATGTATCGCTTGGTTGTCATGATGATTACACTAGATTCACTTGGGTTTTCTTCCTAGGAACTAAGGATGAATCATCATAAATCCTTAAGGCTTTTATTGTTAGGATAGAAAACTTAGTAAATCAAAAGGTAAAGATAATCAGATGTGACAATGGAACTGAATTTAAGAATAGTGTGATGAATCAGTTCTGTGTGGAAAAATGTATTGTAAGACATTTTAGTGTAGCTAAACCTCCTCAACAAAATAGAGTGGCTGAGAGGAGGAATAGGACATTAATTGAGGCTGCAAGGACTATGTTATCTGAATCCAAATTACATACTACTTTTTGGGCTGAAGCAGTAAGTACTGCTTGCTTTGTGCAAAATAGGAGTAAAGTAGTTAAGCCTCATAAAAAGACCCCTTATGAATTGTTGCATGGTTGGAAGTCCATGATAGACTTCTTAAAACCATTTGGGTGTCCTGTTACTATCTTAAATACCATAGACCACCTAGGCAAATTTGATAAAAAGTCAGACAAAGGGTTCTTTGTTCGGTACTCTACAAATAGCAAGGCCTTTAGGGTGTTCAACAGTAGAACTAGGCATGTGGAAGAAAACTTGCATCTTAGGTTTAGTGAGAGTTCATCTAATATTGCAGGAAATGGACCTGATTGGTTGTTTGACATTGATTTTTTTAACCAGAACTATGAATTATGAGCCAGTGTCTACAGGTACACAACTAATAAGCCAGCAGGTACATAAGGAAATTCAAATGCATGTACACAAGGAAATTCAAATGCAGGTACACAAGCTAAGAAGGATGGATCTGTAGAGGAGTTTGTGTTGTTTGAAAAGTGGAAGCTGGACAAGCTTCTCAAACCCAAAGTGTTGAAGAAAAAGGGCCCAGAAGATGATCCTTTGGTAAGTGGGGCAAAGGGTAATACAAAAGGTGGGGCTAAATCTTCTGATGTGAATAAAGTGGTTACCGAAGGACGACAATTTGATGATGAAGTTCAAGATAACACATCAACATATTCTGCAAATGGAGGAAAAGAAACTGGCACTAACCCACCAGTTCCTACTGATACGTTCGTAATTAGCTCACCAGTTGCTACTGACACGCCTATCTTTAGGCCAACAGTTTCTACTGCTAAGCCTAACATTTCTCCATATTCAAGGTTTCCCACAGTGGACAAAAATGGGAAGTCCTATGCTGATGCTGATTATCCAGATGATCCAAATATACCTGGTTTGGAGCATATTTATGAAGATACTGGTGATGAGGTTGTGGATGGTTTTAATATAGAAACTGATCTGCATAATATGGAGTCTTCTTATGCTACCGGTCCTACACACACTACAGTAATTCACAAAGATCATCCAAAAGATCAAATTCTTGGAGATTCTTAGTCTGCTATTCAAACAAGAAGTAAACTTAAAGGATTGAAGAATCAAGGGTTATTTGCTCAAACCCTTCATCAGAGAAATAGCCACAAAGATATGTAAAATTGCATGTTTGCTTGTTTTCTGTCACAAATGGAACCCAAGAATACTTATAAGGCATTACAAGATTCAAGCTAGGTGGAAGCTATGAAGGGGGAGTTATTACAATTCAAGCTTCAAGAAGTTTGGACCTTGGTGGATTTGCCTAGCGGGAAGAAGGCAATAGGGACAAAATGGGTATTCAGATGCAAAAGGGATGAAAGAGGCATTGTTGTCAGAAACAAGGCAAGATTAGTGGCTCAAGGATACACTCAAGAAGAAGGCATAGATTATGAAGAAGTGTTTGCACCAGTGGCAAGAATAGAGGTTATCAGACTATTCTTGGCTTATGGTTCATATAAGAACTTCACAGTGTATCAGATGGATGTGAAAAGTGCCTTTTCTATATGGGACTATTGAAGAAGAGGTATATGTCTCTCAACCACCTAGTTTTGAAGATCCTCAATTTCCAGATAAAGTTTACAAGGTGAAGAAGGCACTGTATGGATTACATCAAGCTCCCGTGAGCTTGGTATGACACCTTATCCAAGTATTTGTTAACCAATGGGTTTGTCGAGGCATAATTGACAAAACCTTGTTCATAAAAGGACAAAAAGTGACATCTTATTGGTTCAAGTTTATGTAGATGACATTATTTTTGGTTTAACAAATAAGGTTTTATGTGCCGATTTTGAGAAGTTAATGCACAACAGTTCCAAATGAGTTCCATGGGTGAACTGACTTTCTTCTTAGGTCTTCAAGTCAAGCGAAAATGAAGGCGTCTTTATTAGTCAGGAAAAGTATATGACTGATATCTTGAAGAAGTTTGGGTTTAATGATGTGAAGCCCGCTAAAACTACTATGGATCCAAACATGCATCCGGTCAAAGATGAAGATGGTGAAGAGGTTGATATACATCTCTACGTCCATGATTGGGTCTTTGATGTACTTAACCGCCTCAAGACTAGACATTATCTTTGCCGTGTGTCTGCGTTGATGCGCTCCCGAACAGTCAAGCTAAATCACTCAAGCCTACTACTTGTGAATGGCGCCGTAACAAGCTTAAAACGGCTCAGAACGAACTCAATGAAGATCCGGGAGTATAGTGTTTCCGGTCGTTATGTCCCAATGAGCTATGCAATGGATCACCAAACGATAGTGATCGAGAGATTTGAATGTAAAAAGGGATTTGATAATGATTATAACTACGTAAAAAGCCAACAAATTACAACGGCTTAAATGCAAATTAAAGGAAATTAAAAGATAAAAAATATTAAATAAACGCTATCACTATTTTTACAAATTGATGTTTTTGGGATTTTATAAAACAAAATGACTCAAATAAACTATTTTAACTAAAACTTAAACTTAAATTATCTAAAAACGTGACTTAAAATGAAAACGAGCGTTATTTATAAAAATTACGCGAGTGCGCAAGCAAAAACGTAAAATTTGTGAAATAAAAGTCCTACGAATGTAAAAACAATTTTTCTCACGTCCTAATTGACTAAAAATAATTTTAGGAAAAGCGGAATATTTTTTGAGTTTTATTTTATTTATTACGAATTAAAAACGATTTTTAACTAATTAATTAATTAAAAATACTAAACATTTTGAGAAAAATCAAAAAATCACAAAACTACTTTAAATGAAATTGAACTAAAGAAAATGAAAAATATACTGACCGCTTTTGAAATAAGCATTCAAAAGGCCTAATAAGCTAATAAGGAAAAAGCGCTAAGTGTGTATAAATTATTGACTAAGGAAACTTAAACAAAAGTTGCTCTAGCACGTATGGTAAGGTGGGTTTGTGCTCATGCGTGCGGGGAGACCGAGAGGTCGTGGGTTCAATTCCACTTCCTCCCTTTCTGCTGACATTTTCTTTTTCAAGTTTTTCTCTTAACAAACTAATGCTAAAACAAATTAAGCTTGTTTCTACAAAACCAAACATGGAAAAACTATAATAAGTCGTAAATGACTTATGTACAATGAAGATGAGAAAAAAACTAAGGACTGTTTGGATGAGCTAGTTACTAAGGGGTCGTTTGGTTAAAGGCTTCTAAGGGCTAAAAGCTACTAGAAACTAATAAGTAAGCTAGGCAATTGACTTTTTATTTAAAATAACTAATTCAAAACAAGGCAACAAATATGAATGACAAAGTTGCTTCGATCACGATTCAAGAACATATATAAGCTAAACCAAACACTCCTAATACTAATGCACTAAAAACTCTTAAACGAAACTTACTCTACTATCAATAAGCTAAAGGTAAACTAACTACGCCTAATCCTAAATAAACAACTGATCTAAGTTACTTAAGTAATTATAACTACTCAATAAGCTAAAAGAAAAAGAAAAAGAAACGAGACTGTTGATGCGCAGTGCCCTTAATCACCGTGGCTACTTTGAGCTTATTTTGGATAAGCTAGAATGAGATTTAGCTTCGAGCTTCCGGGCCTAAAGAGTCCACCGGCTACTGTTGCCCCTTGGTTGGCTTATGAGGGCTGATTACAGCTTATAAATAAGCCGAGAAAAGTGGTGCAGGGGTCACGATGCAAAAAGAAAGGGAAAAAAATGAAAGTGATGATTGGACTTCAATTCAACCAACTTAGAGTAATCTTTGGTGCATAAAATTGAAACTAGACCGAGTTGGTAATACAAGGACTTAAGAAAAATAAGCTTTGCCAACTTTGAACCTTAAATAAGTCAGAGGAAAAGCCAAGAACAACAGATGTTGCTACCGTCTGATCGACCGAAATCGAGAGAAAGACCCCTTTTTTGCTAACTAAACTTGTGAACAACTTGATAAAACAGATTCGAACATGCTAAACTCATTTAACTTGTGAAAAGAACTTTGACTACATAAGTCAAACGGGTAGAAGCAGGTATTTAACCAATTCACAAGCAATAACCAAACACCCCTGAAGAGAAATACACTTCAATTCAATAGCAGATGCGTAAACTGAATTGCAAAGACTAAAATTAAAGGCAACTTGAAATTAAATTGCATTGAAAAGTAAAGTTTACAAGGAATGTAAATGATAGTAAAACAAAGATGGAACTAGAACCATCAAATTCTAGACTAACACTAAAACTAAATTAAAACTAAAAAAAACTCACTAAAAGCTAACTACTACTCATAAACTGCTTTTGAGACTAAAGGAACTTGACTTTGAAAATTTGAATGGGTAAAAGCACTCTTTTGACCCATAAACCATACTAACCCAAACACGCCTTTGGCGTAAAAGTTAACTGTTTTGAAAGTGGGATATGGAAACATTAAGAACTAAAGTGCATCACCTTCACAAACTCAAAATGAGTTTAAACTACCTTTAACAAACATTTTAAAACACAAATAGCAGGATGCAAGAATCATGAAGAGAAATTAAACCGCATAAAACTTTGAATAAACTGAATTAAAACTCGAATTTTGCATTGAATCGTAAGGGTTACAAGAAAAGTAAATTGCAGAGAAAATTAACTTGGAACTAGAACATTGAATTACTACTAAAAACTAAATTAAAACTAAAAACTAACTTTTTTTTAGAAAAACTAAGACTGCCTTATACAAATGGCATACAAGCTATTTATACAAAAAGCTACTTGGGTCTTCTCTTTCTTGTTTCTTGTGATGCTTTCTTGGGAGCTAAACTGAGCCTGACAGTGTTGGGAGCTGGGTACGTGATGGGCAAAAAGGAGGGGGACAGGCGTGCAAAAAGGGTGTAGGGGATGGGTAGAGGAAGTGATGGGAGAAGGTTTGTCAGGGGAAAGGTGAAAAGTGAATATGTCAGGGAAAGTTGGTTTTTTTTTTATGTTTGTGTCTAGTTTGTGTTGGGTTTGGGAATTATCTTTGGGCCTAGGCAGTTTAGTGGATATGGACTAGGATTGGTTTAGGATAAAAGGTGTAGTTAAAGGACCAAACGTGTACAATTCGAAACTGCAGGGACCAAAGCTGTGATTTTCCAAAAATTATTATAAGGACCATAAATGACAAACTGTATTAACCAAGGGCCATAATTAATATTTTTCCATTTTAAAAATCCCGGACTAGTTTTGCCATTTTTTGAAAGTTGGGGACCAAACCGCAATTATGCAAATTTTGTTCGCTTTTCATTTGTTTTCAATATTTTGCATCCGAAACATATAAAATGCAATTTTGGAATATTTTCAGTATTTTGATGCATTTCTGAGCATTTTTAAACGTTTTGCAGTTCAGATTTGACTAAAAAATGATGAGTATTTACACACTCATCAGTGCTAGATTTCGTGTCTCCCAAAATGTCTCACTTGAATGCCGTAAAGAGGATTTTTAGGTACTTAAGGAGTCAACCTAGGTTGGGCCTTTAGTATCCTAAGGATTCTCCCTTTGATCTGGTGGCATACTCAGATAGTGATTATGATGGAGCATATTTGGATAGGAAATCAACTACTGGAGGATGTCACTATCTTGGACATAGGTTGATTTCATGGCAGTGTAAGAAACAGAAAGTGGTGGCAAATTGATGAGTGTCTAAATACTCATCATTTTTGTACAATCTAAACTGCAAAATCATCTGAAAACACTCAGAAATGCATTAAAATGATGAAAATATCACAAACAAGTGTTTTATGTGTTTTAAATGCAAAATATCAAAATCGATGAAAATGATTCAAGTTTGCAAAATTGGCGCTTTAGTCCCCAAGTTTCAAAAGTTGTCAAAAATCCCCTGTAAATCAAAATGTGGAATTTTATCATTCAAGGTCCATGAAATATTCTAAGTTGTTAAAATGGTCCTTGAATGATTCTTTGGTCAAATGGCGAAAAGGTCCCTAATCTTTGAAAAATGTCAAAATAGTCCTGGATATCTAAAATGGAATTTTATGCAAAAGTGGTCCTTGCACTATCAAAGTTTGTCAATTTTGGTCCTTGTGATAAGTTTGGAAAAGTGGCATGTTCATCCTTTATCTTTGGTCAAATTGCAACAATGGTCCTTGTGATACTACTAAACCAAACCGACCCTTTGTAATATATCAAGCCCAATCCAACCCAACTCACGAGCCAATCACGAGCCCAACACAAGCCCAACCCACACACCCTTGGACCTTGACCCTTGAGCTCTTGACCTCGAGCTAGTCCAAAACATTTGACCGCCATTACCCATTTTGACCCTCCTCTCTTATTAATACCAACGGTCAAAGAAGTCAAAACCGCCATGCTCATCCTCCTCACGTAAAACGCCAAACCGGATACCATGGTAGTTTTCCTTGATTTTCTCTATCCACCCCTTCCACTTGCCTTCCAACTTGTATACCTTATCCCCTTCACCTCCACTAACACCCAAAAGCTTTAATTGATTGAAACCGCTAAGAGACTTTTGGCGCCAAAATTACACTTGGATGGTTATGATGATTTTGAAGATCCAATGGCTCGGATGAGGTGGATACAATCGAGGTCGACATAGAGTCACAAAAGTCTATAAAGGAGGTTGAGAAGCAATGTATCAAGGCATCTAGTGTAATTTTATTTATGCATGTCGTTTTAGTCTAATTTTAAAATCCAAAGGTATCTTTAATCTTTTAAACTTTGTATTTCAAGTATTCAGGTATAATAAATCTTTGCAACCATCAATTTTAGTTCTAAGACTTGTTTTCGCTTATACAATTTCATGTTCAAAAATCTCAAAAGGTTTGAATGTTGTTTGTAGGTGTTATCTTGGACCGAGTAAGCACATATAAGCTCGTAAAGCTTATTAAAGCTTTTAGTAACATTAAAATTCAGTTTAGAATCAAAAGGAAATTTCACCAAAATATCAAATAAATAGTTTAAAATTCAAAAATCCATGGAAATGGTGATCAAAGTCGGAGCAGGTGAATTTTGATGGCCTTGGTATAGAGCTTCTTGGGAAGCCATAGGAA
Source organism: Chrysanthemum lavandulifolium (assembly GCA_022545495.1). Classification (NCBI taxonomy): domain Eukaryota; kingdom Viridiplantae; phylum Streptophyta; class Magnoliopsida; order Asterales; family Asteraceae; genus Chrysanthemum; species Chrysanthemum lavandulifolium. Next base: position 238,601,360 of record CM040239.1, on the reverse strand, counting down.
GTGGTCTTTGATCTTGGTTCGTGATTTCGCTTGGATAGCCACTTGTAAGCATTTTGATCATTTTGGCATTTCAACGCTTGAATTGATAAATAGCTTGAATTTCTGCTTTCTTCATGTTTATTAGTTCTAGTTAAGTAAAATTAACCATTAAAAGCAGCTTGTTTGTTCTTTTAAATTTGTAGTTAGCAAAATCTTATTTTAACAGCTTTAAAGTGCATTATTGTCATTTCTTAGTTTCTTGTTGTTAGTATTGTTGTTTAATACTTCATTAGTCCTAATAAATGATATTATAAGGTCTCAAATCGCCCATGGTTTTAAGTTGAGTTTTTCTTTGAAAATCACCAAATCGACCATATAAAGGTTTGTTTGGATTTGTGAAGTTAAACCGTGTTAGAGGTTGTTTGAGTTGTTGTTTGTGTTTGTTTCACGTCACACATGGTCATAATAGTTCATGTAAACAAGAAAAATCAAGACTTATTTAAGCAAAAGTCAAAATAACCTTTGATCCTATCTTGTTAGCTAACTGTTGGAATTTCATGATCATTGATCTTGTTTTCATGTTTACAAGTTGTTATCATTGATCAAATCGGTCTTATTTCACCTTAAAACAACATAATCAAGAAGTAGTAGTGATTCAAAGTTCATCTTAGTCAACATATTAGTGTAAGTTAAAAGTCAAATTTTCATTTGGTCGTTTTGAATTAAATAGACAATTTTAGTGTGTGTTTAATATTGAGTTTTAGCTTAAAATCTTTTGGGGTATTAAAGTTTAGTTGCTTAACTTAATTAGAAAATACTAGTTCACCTTTAATCGCCTTTTTAATAGCTTATTTTCTATCTTCTTTTGAGTACATTGCTCAAATCCGCCATGTGCACAGTTGAGCGATATTTTGATAAGCTCACAAATAGCTTATTAGTTGGCCTCAGCTTATGATCCTTGGTTCTTTGGAAAGCCAACCTAGCCATCTTGAGGTCTCAGGCTTAGTTTTCCACTTTTTAGCTTGTTTGATAGGGCTGCTTATAGCCTAAACCTTGTCCCATTTCTGTCTTATAACTAATAGAAGCCAAGTGCTTATTTGCTTATCAGTAGCTTTTCAGTATGTATTTTTGTGTTTTCTAGCTTCATTTGAGTTTCTCTAGCTTATTTGCATCTTAATCTACCTTGGTTTCCGGTTTCAAGTGTGTTGAGCTTAAAATCTTTCAAATAAGCTCATAAAGCTCACTGTTGGGATTTTAAGTTCTCAAACACTTATTATTAAGTTGTAAAATTTTGTGTTTATTAAAGTTTCATATTTTAAGTAGTTAAATAGTTTTCAAAAGTAAAAACCACAAAAACATCAATTTAAATATAGTGATAGCGTTTATTTAATAGATTTTAGCTTTTTTGATTTTTCTTTTCAGCTTATTATTAAGCAAATCTAGTTTTTATATTTTTCTTAGTTTTCTGTCACCTTAAGTTATTTTTAGAAAAAGTTTCATAATTTTCCTAACTGCTTAGTATTTATTAGAATTTTTAATAGTTAAAAGTATTAACTAATTAGTAATAAATAATTAAAAAGCATAAAAATATCTTTTCGCTTTAAAATTAGTTTTATCATATTCTAGATTTTTCTAAGTTAAAATTTTATTTTCCAGGTTAATTTTATATTTTCTTGTATTTAAGTGTATTTTAAATAGTAATTAATTAGTAATAAATAGATAAAAGTGTAAAAATATATTTTCAATTTTAAAATAAGTTTTATAATATTTTAGATTTTTCTGAATCATAATTTTATTTTTCTAGCTTTATTTCATATTTTCTTTTATTTTAGGTTATTATTAAATAGTTTAAAATAGTTTTTAATTAATAATAATTAGATAAATATTTGTAAAATAATTTTCTTTTCTAATAATTTTCTTTTATTTTAGGATTCCAAAATGTCATTTTCATATTTTTAGGTCTTTTATTTCTTAGATCTCACTTTTATTTTATACGCTTACGTAGTTTTAAACGTCGATTTACGCTTTCTTTAATCTGATTGTTGTGTTTCCAATTGCTTCCAATTCCATTCCAATCAATCAGTAGTGTAATTTCCAATCAAAATCCTTACTGATCACTATCCTTAGTGATCATTCTATCTCTGAAAGTGTTTAAACACCATTGAGTCTCCGTGGGACTTAACGACCCGGAATCCACTACATTCTCCGGATCTTCATTGCATTGGTTTCGAGCGCTTTAAGTTTATTACGGTTAGCCATTCACAAGTGGTTAGCTTGAGTGATATAACTTGACGGTTCGGATCCAACCACAAATTCTACTACTAAAGCAGAGTACATTGTCGCTTTAAGTTGTTGTCAAGTCTTCGTGGATTCAAAATCAATTCATCGGACTATGGGTATAGTTTCATGAACACCAAGCTTCATATTGACAATAGCAGTACAATATCCATTATTAAAAATCCTGTTTTTCATTCAAAAACAAAATATATTGAGATAAGATATCATTTTATAAGAGATTGTTATGAAAAGAAACCGATTCAAATTGTTAAAATTCATACTGATAACAATGTTGCGATTTGCTTACAAAAGGTTTTGATGTGGGTAGATTTCGCTTTTAATTTCAAGTAATTGTTTGATGAATCTCTAATCACAAATCTTATCTCTTTGTGTTTTGTAAATTTTTGTAAAGGATTTGTACTATTATTGAGGTCAAAAGTATGTTTCTCTCGCTACATTAAGTTTTCTCATAAAAGCGCTTTGTCTTGTCAAGATAAATTTTGATATTGCTTTTATAACTCGATAAGTTAATATTTGAGAATATCTTGGATTGTATTTTTCTTGGTGTCTACTAACATTTGCGGTGTTAAGAAAAATTCCTTTGAGTGGTGCATAAATATCGGATGATAGACACCTTGGGTTGTTTAGAGCAAGTATACATTTGAAGTGGAATTGTGTACTAAGGAGTGCAATGGTAATCACCATATTTTGAAGAGGTGGCTAGTCCAAGAGCAAACACTCTGGTAAAGGCTTATCAAATCCATCTATGGTTGATAGTTTACCAAAACTATATGGTTTTAACTCACCATACTTCACAGGTGAAGAGTTAACTAGTCCAAAGCAAACGGCTATTGGTAAAGACATCTCAAATCCGTTGATAGTGGTAGTTTGCTAAAACTATGATAAGTGTTCTTATTTACACTTAGTTTTCTCAAAATGTGGTGGACAATATGTTTTTCAAAGATAACCGCTTTGTCTTGTCAAATAAAATTTTTGTTAAAAAGTTTGTACTTGCTAGTGTAAAATTTTGTATCTTTGAGTAGCCGTTGGTCTTTGTGGTTAAAACCATTTTACTAGCCGTTGATTTTATTTGTTCTCATCATATTTATAGGGTTGTTAATTGTGATTATTTTACACTTTCCTTGCTTTTATCCGATTTTATTTTACTAAAGAATTATCACATCCACAACTTTCTCAAACCCTAACCAAATCCCAATTGCCAAGCACTAACTGTTAATTAAACTTATTTCAATCAAATCCCAAAGAAGATCCCAAAACTTTTATTATGGAATTCGTTAAATCTCAAAATCAAGTTGCATTCTTGGAAAACCAGGGTAGTGAAAATTTCATCGATAGTAGATTTTCTAAATCAATCATACATCGTATGCTCTTATCACAAACCCTACTATCTATGTCTCCCATATTCACAGCTTTTGGCGACTTCTCTTGTCAAAACATTGGAACAGGGGACAAACAACTAAAAGCTTAGGTAGATGGTAAGAAGATTCGGATATCCGAATCTTCCTTGAGGAGACATCTCCACTTGAAGATCGGATGTAATATTTGACTTACCAAATCATCAAATTTTCATCACTTATCCGAATGGGGTATGATACAGCAAACCAAAACGACTTTTCAAAAAGGCTGTTTCTCCCCTCAATAGAGGTTTTTACTACACACACTTCTTCACTGTATGAGTCCTAAGAAAACCTCTTGGGAGCAATTCAGTAGCAATATTGCTATTGCTCTCATTTGTTTATCAATTGGAAGGATTTGTAACTTTTCTAAACTGATTTTTGAAAATATGGCGAAGAATGTGGATTTCGAAACGAAATTTCTAATGTATCCAAGATTTATTGCAATGATTTTGAAGAAAAGCAAACTACTCACCCATAAAGAAAATTTTCCAACACCTTGTTTGCAACAAAAACTTTTTGCAAATATGTCTATGGCATCAAGGTTGTTTAATAGGGTGGTAGTTCCTTTGTTTCCTAACATGATTGTGCATGTACATGGGGAAGGATCAGCAATCCCACCGAGTCCCAACATATACCAATTATTTTTCGGATGTAACCTATACACCACTAGTTACACACACCTATAGGAGAAAACACAGATGTGATACTATGGCCTCTCATCCTAGTATTCCTACTCGGACCCTGTGTAAATGAGACGCTTTTGGCGAGTGGAAGGGCTACCACTACTGTGTCTAGCTTAGATGCAGCACATGGCAGTGGTAACATCAATAAGACCCCAACCATGGCACTAGTGGATGTTTCTAGTCCTAACAGACTGGATACAACTGCTGGAATCCCAAGCCAACTGGAAAATATGGGTGGCTTCAATAATACTCCTAGTCTAACTAGGGAGAAAACTAAGTCTTTGCCTTATGATGCACCTCTCCCAGAAGGTAACACATCTGGAAGTGTTGAGGGCAGACAATCACTTACTGAATTAACGGCTATATGTACACAGTTGACAACTAAAGTAGGGGCTTTGGAGAAAGATTTGAAAGACACAAAGAAGTTGTATGCCAAAGTCTACTCAACTCTGGTTCAGAAGGTGAAAAGATTAAAGCTGAAGGTTAAAGCTCTGCAAGCTCCCAGAAAGGCCAACATTGTGGATTTTACCAGTTCAAGTGATCCAAAGATATTGGGGAATTTCACAAACATGGGAGGAAAACCGATGCGAGACTCGGGGAGTACTTTAAGTTTTGAAAGTGGGAATCAAGATCAAGACATGGGAGATTATGTGTGTAGAATCCAAGATCCGGACTCAACTAGGGTATGAGAAACATTGATTGAATGAATGCACAGCGGAATGATAAAAACAATCAATATCACTAATAAGGTTTTCTTTATTGATAGAAATATAAAAACTACTACAACTACTACTACTACTAGACGCTCTATGCGTTTTCTTAGACTCTCATTGGAGATGTCTACTATGAAATGAAATGAAAGGATGATTTGTAACTAGATGCCTACCCTCTTTATATAGGAGAGGGAGGGTACAAACCCTAATAATATTAGCTTACAAGAAAAGCTAACTATTAAACTACATAATAGGCCCTCATTGTTTCTTCTTTCTTCATTCTTGCTCGTGGTTTTGAAATCTTCAAATCGGCAATTCCCAACAATCTTCCCTAAACCGGAATTTGACTAGGTTAAGTTCCAGCTTGATTTATTAAAACAACTTGTATAAAGAAACAATGCTAAAACATATCATCACAATAATAAGTCGCACATCATAAATCTTCTTCCCTTTATCTAATAGGGTCTTGTGCAACTCGTAGATGCTTCCTCAAGTGATGCATGTAGATGGTAAGTATATAAACCATAAGCTTCCCCTTAAAATCTTCTTCCCCTTTATCTAATAGGGTCTTGAGCAATTTTGACTTTCTCGAGACAAGAATGAAATTTGACTTTCTTGAGTTTTGATTGATCCTAATCGAGTCTAAGTGATGTTTTAAAATGAAATTCCACCTAACTAAGCTACTAAAACAAGATCTAAACCTAAATGCAAGGTTTGTACCATGAATCCAAGCGATGTGAATTTTAAGAATGAAGACTTTTGAGTTTGACTTTCAAGAATGAAATATGCAAACTAAGGACTAACAATGATGCAAATATCATATATAGCTTATATCACCCAAACTTAACAACCGGTCTAACCTTAAACTTAGAAATAAGCTCTATGCCAAACACTACTTACAAGACTATTTTGCAAATTTACCAATCAAAACTTAAATCTAACCCATAACAAGCATCAATACAAGTTCGATTATCGATTTGATCTATCGAAATGAATAAGACAAAGAATGTAACACGTAAACCACAATTACAAAACTATGTAGACCTCAACAGATTAATATGCATCATAATAAACCAAGCTTTAACAAACCAAACACCATACATATAAGTGACAAAATGATGAATATAAGCTATGTCTAACTCAAGTAATCTGCAAGTAACTAATCTATAGTATCGAAATCGATAAAAAGTTGAATGAACACTTACAGGAGTCCAAGCTTATTCTATACTAACTGAGAACCATTCACACTAACCAATACCCATTCTCCTATCCACATCAAGCTCAGATACAACCCAATTCTGAACCAGTTCTGCAATTAAACCCAATTCAGCATCCTTTATGCATCATTGACTTTCGTTGACTTTTTCTTAAAACATGAAATTAATGTGAATAGAATCAATGACAAACTCACATAAGCTTTATCGAGCTTATGAGCTTAAAGGTAAACTAGTAGAGCAGATGAAACAAAGAATAATTTTGAAAACATATTAACTAGGAATTGAAATTAAAATGCAATTTTATTAATAAAGGAGTTTTACAAAGCTTGAAAACAAGATTACAAACTGAATTTAAAATGATTGATCTAATAAAACAAGAATTAATGTAAACAAATGGTAACAAAATCTCTAAAAGTCGTGAGAAATTGGACGACTTTGATCGTGTGAAGGAATGGGTATAAATAGTGAAATGAGGCCTTTGGATTGATCATCGAAGCATCTAGAGCTCTAATCTCGACCTTTGATTCATTCTCTTGTCATCATATCAAATCGAGCCCTTGGATTACCCTTGTGATGTGGCAGGACCAATAAGAAGGCTTCATTCGTCCACCCTGGCAATCTTGTGACACACCCATGTGTCAGACGTGGCAGAGGCTTCTAGATGCATTATAAGTACGGGTAAAAGTGGGATTAATCAGGGTAAATGTGGGGAAGGAAGTAAAACAGTAACTGGGTTGATTTGGGGGAAAGAAAATGGGCGCGTGTATTTGTTTATAATAATTTGAGTGTTTGACCGGTTTATGGTTTGGTTTTGACCGGGTTTAATGGGTATACGGGCAGGATATCAAACCGGCGGGTATAAGGAGTGGATTGGACCGGGTCAGTGTTTGGATATTGGGCTTGGATTGGGCTAGAAGTATTAGTAGATTAGGCTTAGGACTAGAAATGGATCCAAGGTTTATCATAGGGACTAAAACTGCCAAATCTGATTCTCAAGGGACCAAGGCTGTAATTTCTGAAAAGTAATCCAAGGGCTAATCTTGTAATTCTCAAATAATCCAAGGGTGAAATTTGTAAATTCTGAAACTTGAAGGGTCATTCTTGCCAAAAGCTCAAAGTTCAGGGACTAATTCTGACAATTCTTCAAACTTGATTATATCTTCTAAAAATCATCCTCAGAGAATAAAATCTTCACAAATGCACAATCTCGACCTTCCGGCTCAGCTAAAACTCTCTTAATCTCTCGTGCTCGGATTTTCGTCTGATTTGGTTCCTATTTGTGTGTTTTTTACATATCCGTACCTGCACAAGCACAAACTCAAGAAAACCACAAATATTAGCAATAAACGGCTCTTTCTTGGTTATTTTGGGTTTTATTTGATAAAGAAATGATATGTGTTTTAGCACATATCAAAATACCCCAGACGAGACCATTGTCGTGTCCTCACGCAATGCACTCAACTCACGCTTCTAAAACAAAGGATTTCAATCTCTTTCTACTAAACCTATGAAGAAGTAGCAAAGATTCCTCAAAAGAGATTAAGAAAACCTTAATTCTAAAAACGCCCCGTTTACCTTTTAATTCACATATAGATATTACGATTAAGCACGTTCCGGTTATGAATGACGGTTTGTTGAACTTTCATGTCGATCAATAACTCCAACATTTTTCAAATGACACGTTAGGATCACGGAGTAAGAAACACAACACAGCGTGAAGTGACCATACGGATAGAATACATCATCCCCGATTTTCACAAGTCCCAAATTAAGCGTAAAATCGAAATCATTGTTAAATATGACTCTAGATGCTAACACTACCCATGGAAGTTACTTGTGTAAATACCTTTTGTTCCCATTTTCCTATTTCCCTCTAGATTTTTTTATTTTTGTGAGAAATGAATTTCTTCAAATTCTCGTTTCGATAATTTTTATTCCGATAAAGATACAAAGCTAAGTCGATAATTAGTTGTCCGCCTTCTCTCAAGAACCATTGTCCCAATAATGAGGTCCACATCAAGGAATTTTTATTCACTTATAATTTTGACTTTTTCAACATTTTTTCATTCATCATTTTTTCATTTTTTTTTTTTTTTTTTGTGTGTGCATGAACTTTTACTTGTATGAGCTATGAATTACGGAGCTTCACGGGTAATTCCAAGACTATAGGCTTCATGAAATGAGGATCCCTACCGGCTAGGCTAAGACCTCACTCAATCCCGCTAAAGATCCAAGGGTCCGATCTCGACACCGCAGCTCATAACTTTACTTATTACTTTTCACTTATCACTTATTGCTTATTTATTACGGATCCTTGATGTGTACCCAATTTTTAAAACAAATATTCTTTTAAGAAGATAAAGAACTAACTATCGCCAAAAACTCAACATCTCTAATTATTCATTAACAGATATGGGGTGAAACAATTTTGTGGGAACAAAAAGCCATAAGTACCTTCGATGGGCTCTAAAGAGAACCAACTACTCCACGCTTAGCATCTAAACTCATAAGTAACTCTATCATTTCTCGATCTCCGCAAATTTAAAATCCCAAATAATGAGATCCGCGGATGCTTAGCCGATAATTTTAGATTATCTATGGTTAAGGAACAAGCTAGGGCTCAACACGCCCGGTCAAGTCGAAATTCTATTCCTACTCTCACCAACCGGAAAGTCAACAAGGTGTCAAAGCATATATTAACTTAGCAAATGCTTCGTCAAATAATCTCAAGTCTCGCATTTTTAAAGTCACTTAGGGAAACTTGCAAATTCTTGGCCTTGTGAGCTACAATTCGCATTTTATAGCTTCTTGTCTAAGAGACTAGCAAAACTTTTCAATCAAAAAGACTTAACAAAAGCTTACAAAAAATTTTAAATTTTTCTCATTTTTGCACAATTTTTCATTTTCTAAGGAAAAACGGAGTTGCGAGAGAAACACGACAGAAAATAAGCAAGTGCAGTCAAATCAAATCGAAGATTACCCTACCCCAGACTAGAACGAAACATTGTCCTCAATGTTTAAAGCAAGGGTATCAACGAAAATCTAAAAGCCGTTTATTAAGTATGCTCAAAGATAAACGTTAGTCGATAAGATTAGGATATCGGTTTCCATCAAGATCGATCATGAAACTCGAGTGGAGAAAAGACAAGCTGCGAGCACGAGAGTCTTCATATCGGGAACATCCTACACACAACATCACAAACAACCAAACACGAGAAATCGAAGAGGCCAACCCTTCACGCCACTTATTAGAAAATAGAAAAAGATAGAGATAAGCATGGGGTGCCTCCCACGAAGCGCCATCGTTTTTCTTCACCGAGTCGCTAGCCCGACTCGTCCCAATTCATTTGTCCTTGGGAAGAAAACGGTAGAGATACCAGGGTCAAAAACGGTATCCTTATTCCCGAAGGAATGAGACTGGGTGGGTTGGGAGGGAAAGAAAGTGTCGGGCTGCAGCACATAAGGGATAACATGAAAGAATGATCCATCATCCGGCGGTTTAGCAGGCGGACGAAGGAATGACGGATCAAAGTGAGAAAACTCCAAGAAAGACGGGAGCTCATGGTAAGGGATAAGATGTGTAGGCTCAACAATGAAGGCATCCAACGGAGGATCCTTATCTCGAAAATTGTTTTCAACAAAAATCTCATCAATGCATATCCCTGGTTTAAAAATTTTGTCTTCACATGAAGGCTCAACGGGATAAATGATGGTCGACTCATCAGAGAGAGGAGAGTCAATAAAACCATCAAGAACAACCATATCCCCATCGGGATTATTCATAACATCCTCAATACCCGGTGGTATTGGGTCATCAATAGCATCCTCAATGATCGGGTCACTTATCGGAGTATCGGAAATCTCGTTCAAAACCTTGCTCATATCAACATCGAAATAGAATCGCTCAAGAATCGGAGGATAAACATCATCAATAGTGGGATTGCCACTAATCTCTTCATCAAATCGGAAAATCTCAAGCTCGGGAGAGAAATCACTATCTTTAACGGAGATAGGATGCGAACTTGAATTATCGTTAAGGGCTTCAATCTTGGAAATGAGAAGATGAACATTCGACAATGTTTCACGTAATTCTTCATCCTTGATCTGAATATCATCGGGCTCAATCTCTTCTTCTTCTGGCTCAAAATCATTATCTTCTACGTTGACGGACTCAGAAGGTAAGTCGTCGACAAAATCGATGTCTCCATAAGAATCATCATCGGAATCGGAGAACATCTCAACATGATCATTTGAATTATCAAGAGAAGGCTCATCACAAATATCAACAACCCCAGACTCTCTTGGGCTTGGGATAAGGATCTCAACACTAGACACTTCCGTTTCCGGAATAGTACTAAGATGCTCATCCCCCATTATGAGAGAATCAACGGGTTCAACAATGTTTGAAGAAATAGAATCATCGACCTCTTCCAAAACAACGTCACTTCTCTCAACCGGTGTGAGTGAAGGGGAAGGGTCGGAAATGAAAGGCTCAGAAACGGGAGTGGGTTCAGCCGACAAACTCTCATAATATTCTTTCATTTGAATGGAATCCTCATCATCATCGAAAACGAAAGTCTTGCAATATTGGGTTGTTGTAGTATTGTAGACATCGTCATCGGAGGCTTGACAATCGTAAAAAGGATGGGGACCACCACAATAATCACATCTTTTGGAAACGGTATCAACGGGCTCTGGTTTTTGCTTCATGCATCGAATATCATTGGTAAGCTCAGCCATCTTAACAGGTTTATTTCTTGATGTCGGAACTCTCGATTTGTTCTCGATGATCGTCAATATATCCCTTGGGGTACGATATAAGATATTGCCACCGCGGCAGTATTAAGTGAATCTTGATCGGTTTGTGTTAAAGCATTGTAGAATATATCGATCCGAGTAATTCGAAAACCATGATGTGGGCATTTTCGAGGAGATCTTTGAATCTTTCCCATGCCTCACCAAAACTTTCATCAAAACGTTGTCGGAAGTTTGTAATTTCGCTCTTAAGGTTTTTCGCTCTAGAATAAGGAAAGAAACGATTTACAAATTTTGAAACGAGATCTTCCCAAGCGTTGATCGATCGAGGGGTTCTTTATCGAGCCAATTCCTGCTACCCTCGAGAGAAAATGAGAATAACATCAACTTAATTGTGTCATGAGGAACATCCTTATATTTTATAGTCGAAATTAAATTATCAAACCATCGGATGTGAACATAGGGATCGTCCCTCTCGAAACCATAGAATGGATTCGACATAATTAGTTGAATTAAACCGGTTTGTATCTCGAAATTTTGACGAATCACCGGTACAACGATAGCATCTTCAGAACCCTCGGTGGGTACTTGGAGCGCTTCGACATCGACGCGTGTCCGCCATTAGAATTAAACATATAGAGGATAAGAGAAAAGAATTATCGGTTTAGAAGATAAAGAAGATAGAATATTTTGGGTTTTAAAACAAATTTTGAAAAGGAAAATCTTTTGGGTTTTTATATTTAAGAAAACACAATATTTTTGTAACCGCACGTCAACCGGTGCTCGGTAGTTTCAAAAGTACGCTGCAATGAGCGGGAACGAAGAGTGGATCGTTCTTCAGTCTGCAATTTAATGTCAAGACTTTCCTTATACCCCGTGTATAGGTTGTACCATCAAGGTGAGCCGACGTAACAATTGACGTTTCAGTTTCTTTTGTTGGTTTTTTTAATTTTTATGGTTTTGTAAACACTCTAGGAAGAATGTTTTGGTGTTTTTTAGATGTTTTTGGGTTTTTCAAAAATATATATTTACAAAAATGACGATAACTTCACTCGGGGAAGGATCTTCAAATGCACGCGATTCGAGACGGAATACGAAAACTCGCTACAAGCCCTCCCCGGCAGCGGCGCCAAAAATTGATTCGCTCGGGAAACCAATAATAGAAGTTTGTAGTATGTGGGTAACTCAAACGTGTTAGGTTTGAGCACCGAGATCGTTCCGAACGAGGGTTAAATGGAATTTCCAACTCACGTCGCGATTATCGGGATTTGAATAAGAGAAGGGGATAATATGAAGTTTTCTAAACTACGGGATCAGGAAAGTAAATGGAAATAAAATCTAAGGGGAAAACCTAAGAGATATGGCAAACTACGCAAATCTATACTAAAATGCAAAAACGGGATTAAAACGAAACGCGAATAAAATGAAACTACGTCTAATCTAAATCCTAAAAATAACCTAAAATTACTTTTACTCTAAAAATGCAATTTGAAAACTATAAATGAATTAAAACTATTTTTTAGGAATTTTCTAGAATTTATTAGAATTAAAAACTAATTTTTAACTTTTAAAACTAAATTAAAATACTAAAAATTATGAAAATCAAAGGGCAAAATATGAAACTATTTTTATAAAATCTAAAATATCCTAAGAGAATTTTCAAAACTATTTTTTATTTTTCCGATTAATTTTCTATTTTCTATGAATTTAAAACTATTTAAATCTAATTAAATGGCTAAAAATTACAAAATAAGCTAGGAAAATCTAGAAAAATTATTTTTGCTTTTGTATTTATCTTAATCTATGAAAATTGAAAATTTATTTTTGGAACTTTTTCTAATTAATTGCAATAAAAGCTATTTAAAAGGATTAAAATTGTTTTAAATTGAGAAAATAGCAAATGAAGCTAAAAATTATGAAAATTCAGGAAATTCTAAAATATTATTCTAAATCTATGAAAATTAAAAAAACAAAGGCTAATGTGTGGGAATAAGAAGCTGATGTGTTAACTGATTTGTAATAAGTTATTGAAAATAAGCTAAAGAATGCAATAAGCTACCAAACAAGAATCAAGTCAGATTATACTAAACTAACTATAATCAACTAATTCAAGCTAATCCTAACACCTAATAAGCAGTCTACCTATGATTAATGCTAATCGCTACTTAAGAAACACAACTTTTACCCTCTATCTGTTTGAGCTTATGCACGTGCTTTTCTAATCACCAAAGTGAAAACTGTAAATGCGGACTCAAGCCCACCTAGCAAAGAGTTTATAAACCAAATTTGAGCTTCTAATTATAAAAATAAGCACGTGCAAGACCCGCAAGTTTTGATAAAAACTGCTTGAGCAATTTTGACTTTCGAGACAAGAATGAAATTTGACTTTCTTGAGTTTTGATTGATCCTAATCGAGTCTAAGTGATGTTTTAAAATGAAATTCCACCTAACTAAGCTACTAAAACAAGATCTAAACCTAAATGCAAGGTTTGTACCATCAATCCAAGCGATGTGAATTTTAAGAACAAGACTTTTGATTTTGACTTTCAAGAATGAAATATGCGACTAAGGACTAACAATGATGCAAATATCATATATAAGCTTATATCACCCAAACTTAACAACTGGTCTAACCTTAAACTTAGAAATAAGCTCTATGCCAAACACTACTTACAAGACTGTTTTGCAAATTTACCAATCAAAACTTAAATCTAACCCATAACAAGCATCAATACAGGTTCAGATTATCAGATTTGATCTATCAGAAATGAATAAGACAGCAATGTAACACAGAAACCACAATTACAAAACTATGTAGACCTCAACAGATTAATATGCATCATAATAAACCAAGCTTTAACAAACCAAACACCATACATATAAGTGACAAAATGATGAATATAAGCTATGTCTAACTCAAGTAATCTGCAAGTAACTAATCTATAGTACTGAACTGATATAAAAAGTTGAATGAACACTTACAGGAGTCCAAGCTTATTCTATACTAACGAGAACCATTCACACTAACCAATACCCATTCTCCTATCCACATCAAGCTCGAGATCAACCCAATTCTAAACCAGCTCGCAATTAAACCCAATTCAACATCCTTTATGCATCATTGACTTTCGCTGACTTTTTCTTAAAACATGAAATTAAAGTGAATAGAATCACGACAAACTCACATAAGCTTTTACCGAGCTTATGTGAGCTTAAAGGTAAACTAGTAGAGCAGATGAAACAGTAATAATTTTGAAAACATATTAACTAGGAATTGAAATTAAAAATGCAATTTTATTAATAAAGGAGTTTTACAAAGCTTGAAAACAAGATTACAAACTGAATTTAAAATGATTGATCTAATAAAACAGTAATTAACAGAAACAAATGGTAACAAAATCTCTAAAAGCTGTGAGAAATTGGACAGCTTGATCTGTGTGAAGGAATGGGTATAAATAGCTGAGCTGAGGCCTTTGGATTGATCATCAGAAGCATCTAGAGCTCTAATCTCGACCTTTGATTCATTCTCTTGTCATCATATCAAATCAGAGCCCTTGGATTACCCTTGTGATGTGGCAGGACCAATAAGAAGGCTTCATTCGTCCACCCTGGCAATCTTGTGACACACCCATGTGTCAGACGTGGCAGAGGCTTCTAGATGCATTATAAGTACGGGTAAAAGTGGGATTAATCAGGGTAAATGTGGGGAAGGAAGTAAAACAGTAACTGGGTTGATTTGGGGGAAAGAAAATGGGCGCGTGTATTTGTTTATAATAATTTGAGTGTTCGACCGGCTTATGGTTTGGTTTTGACCGGTTTAATGGGTATACTGGGGATATCAAACCGCGGGTATAAGGAGTGGATTGGACCGGTCGTTGTTTGGATATTGGGCTTGGATTGGGCTAGAAGTATTAGTAGATTAGGCTTAGGACTAGAAATGGATCCAAGGTTTATCATAGGGACTAAACCGCCAACTGATTCTCGAGGACCAAGGTGTAATTTCGAAAAGTAATCCAAGGGCTAATCTTGTAATTCTCAAATAATCCAAGGGTGAAATTTGTAAATTCGAAACTTGAAGGGTCATTCTTGCCAAAAGCTCAAAGTTCAGGACTAATTCGACAATTCTTCAAACTTGATTATATCTTCTAAAATCATCCTCGAGAGAATAAAATCTTCACAAATGCACAATCTCGACCTTCCTACCATTAAAACTCTCTTAATCTCTCGTGCTCGGATTTTCGCCCGATTTGGTTCCTATTCGTGTGTTTTTACATATCCGTACAAGACAAGCACAAACTCAAGAAAACCACAAATATTAGCAATAAAATTTCTTTCTTGGTTATTTTGGGTTTTATTTGATAAAGAAATAATATGTGTTTTAGCACATATCGATGGCTTTGGTAAAGAGTCTTTAAAATCCATTAAAGTTCTAAATCATTGCTAGGGACTAGCAATATCTTAGTGTGGGGATTGATGAGTGTCTAAATACTCATCATTTTTGTACAATCTAAACTCGCAAAATCATCCGAAACACTCGAAATGCATTAAAATGATGAAAATATCACAAACAAGTGTTTTATGTGTTTTAAATGCAAAATATCAAAATCGATGAAAATGATTCAAGTTTGCAAAATTGGCGCTTTAGTCCCCAAGTTTCAAAAGTTGTCAAAAAGCAGTCCCTGTAAATCAAAATGTGGAATTTTATCATTCAAGGTCCCTGAAATATTCTAAGTTGTTAAAATGGTCCTTGAATGATTCTTTGGTCAAATGGCGAAATGGTCCCTAATCTTTGAAAATGTCAAAATAGTCCTTGGATATCTAAAATGGAATTTTATGCAAAAGTGGTCCTTGCACTATCAAAGTTTGTCAAGTTTGGTCCTTGTGATAAGTTTGGAAAAGTGGCATGTTCAGTCCTTTATCTTTGGTCAAATGCAACAATGGTCCTTGTGATACTACTAAACCAAACCGACCCTTTGTAATATATCAAGCCCAATCCAACCCAATCTGCCGAGCCCAACACAAGCCCAACCCACACCCTTGGACCTTGACCCTTGAGCTCTTGACCATGAGCTAGTCCAAAACATTTTGACCCTGCCATTACCCATTTTGACCCTCCTCTCTTATTAATACCAACGGTCAAAGAAGTCAAAACCGCCATCGCTCATCCTCCTCACGTAAAACGCGCCAAACCGGATACCATGGTAGTTTTCCTTGATTTGCTCTATCCACCCCTTCCACTGCCTTCCAACTTGTATACCTTGTCCCCTTCACCTCCACTAACACCCAAAAGCTTTAATTGATTGAAACCTCGCTAAGAGACTTTTGGCGCCAAAATTACACTTGGATGGTTATGATGATTTTGAAGATCCAATGGCTCGGATGAGGTGGGATACAATCGAGGTCGACATAGAGTCACAAAAGTCTATAAAGGAGGGTCGAGAAGCAATGTATCAAGGCATCTAGTGTAATTTTTATTTATGCATGTCGTTTTAGTCTAATTTTAAAATCCAAAGGTATCTTTAATCTTTTAAACTTTGTATTTCAAGTATTCAAGTATAATAAATCTTTTGCAACCATCAATTTCAGCCTAAGACTTGTTTTCGCTTTATACAATTTCATGTTCAAAAATCTCAAAAGGTTTGAATGTTGTTTGTAGGTGTTATCTTGACCGAGTAAGCACATATAAGCTCCCGAAAGCTTATTAAAGCTTTTAGTAACATTAAAATTCAGCTTTAGAATCAAAAGGAAATTTCACCAAAATATCAAATAAATAGTTTAAAATTCAAAATCCATGGAAATGGTGATCAAAGTCGGAGCAGGTGAATTTTGGATGGCCTTGGTATAGAGCTTCTTGGGAAGCCATAGGAAGTGGTCTTTTGATCTTGGTTCGTGATTTCATTGGATAGTCACTTGTAAGCATTTTTGATCATTTTGGCATTTCAACGTTTGAATTGATAAATAGCTTGAATTTCTGCTTTCTTCATGTTTATTAGTTCTAGTTAAGTAAAATTAACCATTAAAAACAGCTTGTTTGTTCTTTTAAATTTGTAGTTAGCAAAAACTTATTTTAACAGCTTTAAAGTGCATTATTGTCATTTCTTAGTTTCTTGTTGTTAGTATTGTTGTTTAATACTTCATTAGTCCTAATAAATGATATTATAAGGTCGAAATCGCCCATGGTTTTAAGTTGAGTTTTGCTTTGAAAATCACCAAATCACCATATAAAGGTTTGTTTGGATTTGTGAAGTTAAACTGTGTTAGAGGTTGTTTGAGTTGTTGTTTGTGTTTGTTTCCTGTCACACTTGGTCATAATAGTTCATGTAAACAAGAAAAATCAGTACTTATTTAAGCAAAAGTCAAAATAACCTTTGATCCTATCTTGTTAGCTAACTGTTGGAATTTCATGATCATTGATCTTGTTTTCATGTTTACAAGTTGTTATCATTGATCAAATCAGTCTTATTTCACCTTAAAACAACATAATCAGTAAGTAGTAGTGATTCAAAGTTCATCTTAGTCAACATATTAGTGTAAGTTAAAAAGTCAAATTTTCATTTGGTCGTTTTTGAATTAAATAGACAATTTTAGTGTGTGTTTAATATTGAGTTTTAGCTTAAAATATTTTGGGGTATTAAAGTTTAGTTGCTTAACTTAATTAGAAAATACTAGTTCACCTTTAATCGCCTTTTAATAGCTTATTTTCTATCTTCTTTTGAGTACTGCTCGAAATCGTCTCACGTACAGCTTGAGCAATCATTTTGATAAGCTCACAAATAGCTTATTAGTTGGCCTCGACCAGATCCTTGGTTCTTTGGAAAGCCAACCTAGCCATCTTGAGGTCTCGTGCTTAGTTTTCCATTTTTAGCTTGTTTGATAGGGTATGCTTATAGCCTAAACCTTGTCCCATTTCGCCTTATAACTAATAGAAGCCAAGTGCTTATTTGCTTATCAAGATCTTTCAAGATGTATTTTTGTGTTTTCTAGCTTCATTTGAGTTTCTCTAGCTTATTTGCATCTTAATCTACCTTGGTTTCCAGCTTTCAAGTTTGTTGAGCTTAAAATCTTTCAAATAAGCTCATAAAGCTCACTTGTTGGGATTTTAAGTTCTCAAACGACTTATTATTATTGTTGTAAAATTTTGTGTTTATTAAAGTTTCATATTTTAAGTAGTTAAATAGTTTTCAAAAGTAAAACCACAAAACATCAATTTAAATATAGTGATAGCGTTTATTTAATAGATTTTAGCTTTTTGATTTTTCTTTTCACTTATTATTAAGCAAATCTAGTTTTATATTTTTCTTAGTTTTCATCACCTTAAGTTATTTTTAGAAAAGTTTCATAATTTTCCTAACTGCTTAGTATTTATTAGAATTTTTAATAGTTAAAAGTATTAACTAATTAGTAATAAATAATTAAAAAGCATAAAAAATATCTTTTCAGTTTTAAAATTAGTTTTATCATATTCTAGATTTTTCTAAGTTAAAATTTTATTTTTCCAGGTTAATTTTATATTTTCTTGTATTTAAGTGTATTTTAAATAGTAATTAATTAGTAATAAATAGATAAAAAGTGTAAAAAATATATTTTCAATTTTAAAATAAGTTTTATAATATTTTAGATTTTTCTGAATCATAATTTTATTTTTCTAGCTTTATTTCATATTTTCTTTTATTTTAGGTTATTATTAAATAGTTTAAAATAGTTTTTAATTAATAATAATTAGATAAATAGTTGTAAAAATAATTTTCTTTTTCTAATAATTTTCTTTTATTTTTAGGATTCCAAAAATGTCATTTTCATATTTTTAGGTCTTTTATTTCTTAGATCTCACTTTATTTTATACGCTTACGTAGTTTTTAAACGCACGATTTACGCTTCTTTCATCCGATTGTTGTGTTTCCAATTGCTTCCAATTCCATTCCAATCAATCAAGAGTGTAATTTCCAATCCAAATCCTTACCGATCACTATCCTTAGTGATCATTCTATCTCTGAAAGTGTTTAAACACCATCGAGTCTCCGTGGGACTTAACGACCCGGAATCCACTACATTCTCCGATCTTCATTGCATTGGTTTCGAGCGCTTTAAGTTTGTTACGGTTAGCCATTCACAAGTGGTTAGCTTGAGTGATATAACTTGACGGTTCGGATCCAACCAAATTTTACGCCACGCTTGGGAGGCTTTAGCGTGTTAAACCTTTTCGCACCCATTCTTGCACATATACCATCTTTTGTATAAAGTTTTTGTAAAGTTATCATAAATCTCAAAAAGTTCATTAACACTTTTCCTAAAGTGTTAACAACACCAAAAAAATATAAAACAACAAAACAATCGGATCGTTTCCTATCTCGTATTTTCTTTTAAGGTGATTCTTAAAGAGATACGATTTGGTTAAACGAGACGATACCAAAAATATTGTCCAAAAGTTTTTCAACCATCAAGACAAATCTATACCTACGCCTTTTCGGTGGTACTTAATATATACATAAAAATCAACCACCGCAAATCAAGGCAAGACACCTACTAACCGGGGTGTGACCATAATAAGTTCCCGAACAATGATTTAAAACTTGCCTTTGTGTCCTTGTGATTTGGTGTACCTTTTTCAAAGAAGCCATTTCATTTATGATTATTGGTTAAGTTCACTTGTCGCTTTGCCTCGCATTTGTTTTGAAAATGATTTTATACTTAGTGCATGCGCACTGCTCTTCCGCTTCTACAAGTCCACTTTCCGAGCTTGCAAATATTCCTCGTAGACGAGAGACGCTCGCTCCTTCACCGTGAATCGAGGAACGCCTACCACCACCACCACCGTCAGAATGGCGTAAGATAAGCCCATGAATGAGCTTCTCCAAGCACCCATCGAGGGTTACGGAGATGCTATTGTTGTCCCACCCATCGTGGTCGACACCTTCGAGCTCAAAACCGGGTTGCTTAACTGCAACCCAAAGCCAATTTTATGGTTTTGAGCGGGATGATCCTCATGCACACATTCGATGGTTTAACAAGATTGCATCTACCATCAAATACAAGAATGTCCCACATGAAGCTATCAAGCTTCTTCTGCTCCCATTTTCCTGTAGGACAAGCCCGGAATTGGCTTCGAGAAACAACCCCTCGCTCTATTGAGACATGGGAGGATCTAGTCACCAAGTTCGTTAATCTAATTCTATCCTCCATCCCGAACTACAAGTCTTAAGAATGAGATAATGAAATTTTCTCGAGATTTGATGAATCATTCGGGAGGCATGGGATCGTTACAAAGAGTTGCTTCGCAAGTGTCCGCATCATGGTTTTACCGAGTTAATGCAAATGGATACTTTCTACAATGGTCCGAACCGGACTAATCAAGACTCTTTGAATGCCTCCGCTGGAGGTAATTTCTGAGCAAGACCACCAAAGAAACCTTACAAATCATTGAGAACAAGTCCCGTGTCCGCCCTTTCCGAGCAAAGACATATCGCCTCATGCCGGACCTTCTTCTTCATCTCCGCGAGTACATCTAGCACCGATGCTAAGATTGACAAACTCACGATATTGTTCGAGCTTTGGTTCTTGCTAACCAAAAGAAAGTCACCTTCACATAGACACCAACACATGGTGAAGTGAAGAAAGTCGAGAGTTGTGTTACTTGTGGTGGCCCTCATGCATACTACAACCAGATCGCCACCGATGGTAGTCCGTTTGAAGCCAATGCTCTAGCCGGTACTTCACATCGTGGAGGTAATCAATACCGTCCTCAAATGAACCACACTACCGTGCTAACACTAATCGTGCACCACCCGGTTTAACCGTAATCATAACATGCAAAACCGAATCGAACCAACCGAGAAGGAACCAAGGTTATCCAAACCAAGGTAATTTCTATCCCGCACCAAATCAAGGTTTCCAACATCAAGGAACCTTAATCAAAACAATTTCAATCGAGGAATCAATTTCATGGGAATATGAATCCTAATCAAGGAAATTTTCAAAATCAAGGCCCTAATCCTAACATTAGAGGCCAAAATTTTCCTAATCCACCTCCGCCATTGTTCCAACTGGACCATCATCCGATGAGTTATTGAAACAATTCATGAAATCCCAAGATGAAATGAACAAGTTGTTGGTCACCGATCGCGATCTTAAGAAGTCTTTAAATGATCAACCCTGGGCTCGTGAAAACTTCCGAGCAACACGATCGCTAACCCGAGGGGCGATGCAAAGCGATCACAACCGTAAGTGGTGTTTCATATGATGGACCCGCTATTCCTACTACCTCTTCTTCTTCTCTCCTAAGGTAGTAGAAAGTGAACCTCGACACACAATGGACCTTTGACTCAATGCCTCCTCCACTAGGAGCAATGAGTCAAGTTACCAAGGATACAACGTAAAAGTGCATTTCTCAAGCCCACGGCATCAAGACACGCCCCACCTTCTGTAGTCCAACCTCGTTGTCCGAAACCCAAATCAAGTCCAGAGTTGTTTTGAACCTCCAAGAGCTCCGCTGAAAACCCCAAATCCAAAACTTCTATTCCTTACCCATCACGTTTGAATGAGCAAAGCTCCGCGAAAAGCCACCATCAAATGGACAAATTTTTCAAATTTTCCAAGAGTTACATTTTGACATAAGCTTTATGGATGCTATCATGCCGATGCCCAAGTTTGCATCAACTCTCAAACACATGTTAAGCAACAAGGAAAAGTTGTTTGAAATGGCTAAACTCCTTTAACGAGAATCGCTCTGCTATCCTCAAGAAGCTTCCAAAATATCCCGAAAATTTCTCCTACCTTGTGTATTTCCGGGAATGGTTGAATGCTTTGCCCTAGCGAGATCTTGGTGCAAGCATCAATCGATGCCTTATTCAAGATGGAAGAAACTTTCTCTCCGGAACTTACTCCTACATGCATGACTCTCGAGCTTGCGGATCGTACAATATCCCGTCCTCTTGGCATTGCCGAGGACGATTTGTGAAAGTAGGAAAGTTCCATTTTCCACCGACTTCGTGGTTGTTGATTTCGATGTCGATCAACGGGTTCCTCTCATTGTTGGTCGAGGATTCCGAGAACGGCCGTGCTCTCATTGATGTATTTGAGCAAGAAATCACATTACGTGTTGGTAATGAAGTCACCACCTTTAACCTTGATCAAACTTCGAGGTACTTCGCAAACTATGATTCCGAGTCGCTTAACCGAATAGATATCATTGATGTTGCGTCTCAAGAGTACTCTCAAGAAGTTCTTGGTTATTCTCATAATTCGTGAGTGGGATCCCACGACATCTTCTCAACCTATCATAGCCAATTCTACTCCTTCCCTCACTCCGCTTGAGGCGACTTCATCTTGGAAGAGATTGAAGCATACTTGGCTAGTGATTCTGTTCCATGGGAAATTGATCACGCCCAATTGACATTGAGGGGACATACTTCTCATTGAGAAGTTGCTCAATGATGATCCATCATCAACCCTCACCGAGTGATTCAATTCTCGATGAGATTAATCAAAATAAGATTAACTGGAGGAGATATTCTTCTTGAGAAATTGTTAAATCATGACACTTCTCCTCCTCTCCTCCCGCCAAGCTTCATAACAAGGAAGTCAAGTCGGTTGAGAAAATCAAGAATTTCAAGTCGAACTTAAGGACTTACCACCTCATCTCGAGTATGCATTTCTTGAGGGTGATGATAAATTACCCGTCATTATTGCTCGAGATTTGAGTAAAGACGAAAAAGTCGCCTCATAAAGGTTTTGAAGTCACACAAGCAAGCAATTGCTTGGAAACTCTCCGACATTAAGGGTATCAACCCCGAGTTTTGTACTCATAAAATCTTGATGGAGGATGACTTCAAACCAAAGAGCTCAACATCGGAGAAGGTGAATCCAAAATCCATGATGTTATCAAACAGAGGTTATCAAACTTCTGATGCATGATTGATTTACCCGATCTCGATAGTCCTTGGTTAGCCCAATTCACCGTGTTCCTAAAAGGGTGGCATAATCTGTTGTCACAATGACGAAAACGAGTTAATTCCAACTCGATTGGTTACGGATGGCGTGTGTGTATTGAATATCGTAAGTTGAATGACGCCACCAGAAAGACCATTTTCCTCACCCTTCATGGACCAAATGCTTGAGAGATTAGCAGAAACAAATACTATTGTTTCCTTGATGGTTTCTCGGGTATTTTCAGATTCCATTGATCCACGGGATCAAGAGAAGACCACATTCACCTGCCCATACGGAAATTTTGCCTACAGCACGTATGCCTTTTGGCTTATGCAATGCTCCCGCACGCTCCAACGATGTATGATGGCCATATTCCACGACATGATCGGGAAACAATGGAGGTGTTTATGGATGACTTCTCGGTCATTGGGGACTCGTTTCAAACATGTCTCCCATTTAGAAAAATGCTTCAAAGGTGTGAAGACACCAATCTTTGCCTAAATTGGGAGAAAAGTCACTTTATGGTCAAAGAAGGCATTGTCCTTGGCCATAAGATTTCCAAAACGGATTGAGGTAGATAGAGCAAAAGTAGATGTTATTGCTAAATTGCCTCATCCTACTACCGCCAAAGGTATTAGGAGTTTTTAGGTCATGCCGGTTTCTATCGTAGATTCATACAAGATTTTCTAAAATCGCCTGCCTATGACCCATCTTCTTGAAAAATATGCTCCTTTTATCTTTTCACCGAGTGCATCAAGCTTTTGAAACATTAAAGAAAAAGCTTCTCAAGCACCCATTCTCGCTGCTCCCGACCGGACTTGCCTTTTGAGCTCATGTGCGATGCAAGTGATTTTGCTATCGGTGCAGTCCTAGGGCAACGAGAGCTAAGCATTTTCAGCCTATCCACTACGCAAGTAAGACTATGATCAAGCTCAAACTCATTACACCACCACGTAAAAGAGCTATTAGCCATGGTGTATGCATTTGAGAAGTTTCGCCATATTTAATCTTGACCAAATGCGTGGTGTATACGGATCACTCGGCTCTCAAATATCTCTTTGCAAAACAAGATGCAAAGCCGAGATTGCTCGCTGGATTCTCCTCCGCAAGAATTTGATATCATCATACGTGATAAAAAGGAGCCGAGAATCTAGTCACGATCATCTCGTCGCATTAGAAAACCCTCACCAAGATGTTTTCGAGAAAAGGAAATAAATGAAACATTTCCTCTCGAGACACTCAATGCGGTTTCTTTTCGTGGAAATTCTTCACCCCATGGTTTGTCGACTTTGCAAATTACCATGCGGGTAACTTCATAGTGAAAGGGATGTCGACCCAACAAAGAACAAATTCTTCAAAGATGTTAAACATTACTTCGGGACGACCCCTACTTATTCAAAATATGTGCGGATCAAGTCATCCGACGGTGTGTTTATGGACAAGAAGCTCTTGACATTCTCAAAGCTTGCCATGCCGGACCCACAGGGGCCATCATAGTCCAAACTACACCGCCAAAAGGTGTTTGATTCAGATTTTATTGGCCCACAATTTACAAGGATGCCCACGAATTTGTCAAAGCCTCGTGACGCTTGTCAACGCCACGAAATATATCTCAAAGAAATGAAATGCCGCAAAATGCCATTCAAGTTTGTGAGATCTTTGACATATGGGGTATTGACTTTATGGGGCCATTTCCATCTTCTAGAGGAAACAAGTACATACTCGTGGTCGTTGACTATTTGTCAAAATGGGTTGAAGCGAAGCTTTACCCACCAATGATGCCCGAGTTGTTGTGAAATTTTGAAATCTCTTTTGCTAGGTTTGGAACTCCGAGAGCTATAATCGGTGATCATGGTACACATTTCGCAATGACCAATTTGATCGTGTCATGCGTAAGTATGGTGTTACCAACCGTCTCTCATCGCATACCACCCCAAACAAGTGGGCGGTGGAAGTTTCCAACCGTGGTATTAAAAGAATTCTTGAAAGGACAAGAGGCGAAAATCGTGCATCCCGGTCGGATAAACCGGATGACGACTGGGCCTTCCGTGATACTTTACAAAACACCCATCGGGTGTACTCCATACAAGCTAGTGTACGGAAAGGCATGTCATCTTCCGATTGAGTTAGAGCACAAGGCATACCGGGCCTTGAAGCATGCAAATATCGATATTCAGATACCGGTGATCACGTAAAAGTTCAAATGAATGAATTAAATGAACTCCGTGATCAAGCATACGAGAACTCTTTGATCTACAAACAAAAGAAAAGAAGATTCATGACTAAAAATCAAGAACCGCGCTTTCAACGTTGGTGATCGAGTCCTTCTTTTCAATTCAAGATTGAAGATTTTCTCGAAAGCTTAAGTCCCGCTGGTCTCGGTCCATTTACTATCACTAAGGTTTATCCTTATGGTACCATTGAGTTATCTCACCGATGGTTCAAATTTTAAAGTGAATGGTCATCGATTGAAGCACTACTTTGAAGAGGACATTCCATCCATGGTTGTCCCGGATCTACAAACTTTCCCATGAACCAATGAATGCGGGATCGAGTCAAGCTAGTGACTGGGAATCAAAAACAATAGACACACACCATATGGGTTTTCACCCATATTTACTTTTCTTTCTCTCGTTCTACCACCCTAGTGGGGGAGTTTCCGCTATTGTATATATGTTTTCTCAAAAAAAAAAAAAAAAAAAAAAAAAAAAAAAAATCATTTTCAAATAATGGCCGTAGTATTTCCCTTTACGTTCTTAGTTTTGGCATAACCACGGTACTTTGAATATTGAGGGCAATATTCATTTCTAAGTGGGGGAATTCTCACTAATTGTATCACGTAATTATCCACCTAATTCCCGCTTTTGGCCAAATTTTTTGGAGTAAGTGTTTTCACTTACTCAAAGAATGGTAATCATCCGCCATGTCTAAAAACATAAGGATTGGCTAATCCAGAGCAAACGGCTCTTGGTAAAGATATCTCAAACCGCTTATGGCTTGCAATTTGCCCAAAATTGTATGGTGTTCAACTCACCATATCCTAAAAAGTGAAGAGTTGGCAGCCCGCAAGTTTATTGCTTGTGGTAAAGGCGTGGAAAACCATAATTGGTAATCACCACCAAAGATAATAATCGATAATTTATCTAAGAGTTGGCTAGTCCAGAGCAAACGGCTTCGTAAAGACAAATCAAATCCGCTTACGACTTATGATTTGCTCAAAATCATTTGGTTATCGTTGTACCAAGGTTCTTACTTGAACCAAAATAATTGGCTACTCCGTATGATGATGATTCGCCGGAAACCAATAATAGAAGTTTGTAGTATGTGGTAACTCAAACGTGTTAGGTTTGAGCACCGAGATCGCTCCGAACGAGGTTGAATGGAATTTCCAACTCACGTCGATTTATCGGATTTGAATAAGAGAAGGGGATAATATGAAGTTTTCTAAACTACGGGATCGGAAAGTAAATGGAAATAAAATATAAGGGAAAACCTAAGAGATATGGCAAACTACGCAAATCTATACTAAAATGCAAAACAGGATTAAAACGAAACACTAATAAAATGCAACTACGTCTAATCTAAATCCTAAAAATAACCTAAAATTACTTTTACTCTAAAAATGCAATTTGAAAACTATAAATGAATTAAAACTATTATTTAGGAATTTTCTAGAATTTATTAGAATTAAAAACTAATTTTTAACTTTTAAAACTAAATTAAAATACTAAAAATTATGAAAATCAAAGGGAAAAATATGAAACTATTTTTATAAAATCTAAAATATCCTAAGAGAATTTTCAAAACTATTTTTTTATTTTTCTGATTAATTTTCTATTTTCTATGAATTTAAAACTATTTAAATCTAATTAGATGGCTAAAAATTACAAAATAAGCTAGGAAAAATCTAGAAAAATTATTTTTTTGCTTTTTGTATTTATCTTAATCTATGAAAATTGAAAATTATTTTTGAACTTTTTCGAATTAATTGCAATAAAAGCTATTTAAAAGGATTAAAAATTGTTTTAAATTGAGAAAATAGAAAACAAGAGCTAAAAATTATGAAAATTCAGGAAATTCTAAAATATTATTCTAAATCTATGAAAATATAAAACAAAGGCTAATGTGTGGGAATAAGAAGCTGATGTGTTAACTGATTTGTAATAAGCTATTGAAAATAAGCTAAAGAATGCAATAAGCTACCAAACAGTAACTGAAGCTATATTATACTAAAACTAACTATAATCAACTAATTCAAGCTAATCCTAACACCTAATAAGCAGTCTACCTATGATTAATGCTAACTGCTACTTAAGAAACACAACTTTTACCCCTACTGTTTGAGCTTATGCACAGGCTTTTCTAATCAGCCAAAGTGAAAACCAGAAATGTGGGACTCAAGCCCACCTAGCAAAGAGTTTATAAACCAAATTTGAGCTTCTAATTATAAAAATAAGCACTGCAAGACCCGCAAGTTTTGATAAAAAGTCGTTTGAGCAATTTTGACTTTCTCGAGACAAGAATGAAATTTGACTTTCTTGAGTTTTGATTGATCCTAACTGAGTCTAAGTGATGTTTTAAAATGAAATTCCACCTAACTAAGCTACTAAAACAAGATCTAAACCTAAATGCAAGGTTTGTACTACTGAATCCAACTGATGTGAATTTTAAGAACAGAAGACTTTTGAGTTTGACTTTCAGTAATGAAATATGCAAACTAAGGACTAACAATGATGCAAATATCATATATAAGCTTATATCACCCAAACTTAACAACTGGTCTAACCTTAAACTTAGAAATAAGCTCTATGCCAAACACTACTTACAAGACTGTTTTGCAAATTTACCAATCAAAACTTAAATCTAACCCATAACAAGCATCAATACAGTTCGATTATCGATTTGATATATCGAAATGAATAAGACAAAGAATGTAACATAGAAACCACAATTACAAAACTATGTAGACCTCAACATTAATATGCATCATAATAAACCAAGCTTTAACAAACCAAACACCATACATATAAGTGACAAAATGATGAATATAAGCTATGTCTAACTCAAGTAATGCAAGTAACTAATCTATAGTAATCAACTAATATAAAAAGTTGAATGAACACTTACAGAGTCCAAGCTTATTCTATACTAACGAGAACCATTCACACTAACCAATACCCATTCTCCTATCCACATCAAGCTCGAGATACACCCCATTCGAACCGTCGCAATTAAACCCAATTCAAAGATCCTTATGCATCATTGACTTTCGTTGACTTTTTCTTAAAACATGAAATTAATGTGAATAGAATCACGACAAACTCACATGCTTTATCGAGCTTATGTGAGCTTAAAGGTAAACTAGTAGAGCGTATGAAACAAGAATAATTTTGAAAACAGATTAACTAGGAATTGAAATTAAAATGCAATTTTATTAATAAAGGAGTTTTACAAAGCTTGAAAACAAGATTACAAACCGAATTTAAAATGATTGATCTAATAAAACAAGAATTAATGTAAACAAATGGTAACAAAATCTCTAAAAGTCGTGAGAAATTGGATGTTTTGATCCGTGTGAAGGAATGGGTATAAATAGTCGAAATGAGGCCTTTGGATTGATCATCGAAGCATCTAGAGCTCTAATCTCGACCTTTGATTCATTCTCTTGTCATCATATCAAATCGAGCCCTCGATTACCCTTGTGATGTGGCAGACCAATAAGAAGGCTTCATTCGTCCACCCTGGCAATCTTGTGACACACCCATGTGTCAGACGTGGCAGAGGCTTCTAGATGCATTATAAGTACGGGTAAAAGTGGGATTAATCAGGGTAAATGTGGGGAAGGAAGTGAAACAGTAACTGGGTTGATTTGGGGGAAAGAAAATGGGCGTGTGTATTTGTTTATAATAATTTGAGTGTTTGACCGGTTTATGGTTTGGTTTTGACCGGGTTTAATGGGTATACGGGGTGATATCAAACCCATGGTATAAGGAGTGGATTGGACCGGGTCGATGTTTGGATATTGGGCTTGGATTGGGCTAGAAGTATTAGTAGATTAGGCTTAGGACTAGAAATGGATCCAAGGTTTATCATAGGGACTAAACCGCCAAATCGATTCACAAGGACCAAGGTCAGAATTTCAAAAGTAATCCAAGGGCTAATCTTGTAATTCTCAAATAATCCAAAGGTGAAATTTGTAAATTTCAAACTTGAAGGGTCATTCTTGCCAAAAGCTCAAAGTTCGTGGACTAATTCGACAATTCTTCAAACTTGATTATATCTTCTAAAAATCATCCTCGAGAGAATAAAATCTTCACAAATGCACAATCTCGACCTTCCTACCACCTAAACTCTCTTAATCTCTCGTGCTCGGATTTTCGTCGATTTGGTTCCTATTTCGTTTTTACATATCCGCACTGCACAAGCACAAACTCAAGAAACCACAAATATTAGCAATAAACGGCTCTTTCTTGGTTATTTTGGGTTTTATTTGATAAAGAAATGATATGTGTTTTAGCACATATCAAAATACCCCAGACGAGACCATTGTCGTGTCCTCACGCAATGCAATCAACTCACGCTTCTAAAACCAAGGATTTCAATCTCTTCTACTAAACCTATGAAGAAGTAGCAAAGATTCCTCAAAAGAGATTAAGAAAACCTTAATTCTAAAACGCCTGCTTACCTTTTAATTCACATATAGATATTACGATTAAGCACGTCCGTTATGAATGACGGTTTGTTGAACTTTCATGTCGATCAATAACTCCAACATTTTTCAAATGACACGTTAGGATCACGGAGTAAGAAACACAACACAGCGTGAAGTGACCATACGGATAGAATACATCGTCCCTGATTTTTCACAAGTCCCAAATTAAGCGTAAAATCGAAATCATTGTTAAATATGACTCTAGATGCTAACACTACCCATGGAAGTTACTTGTGTAAATACCTTTTGTTCCCATTTTCCTATTTCCTCTAGATTTTTTATTTTGTGAAATGAATTTCTTCAAATTCTCGCTTCGATAATTTTATTCCGATAAAGATACAAAGCTAAGTCGATAATTAGTTGTCCGCCTTCTCTCAAGAACCATTGTCCCAATAATGAGGTCCACATCAAGGAATTTTATTCACTTATAATTTTGACTTTTTCAACATTTTTTCATTCATCATTTTTCATTTTTTTTTTTTTTTTTTTTGTGTGTGCATGAACTTTTACTTGTATGAGCTATGAATTACGGAGCTTCACGGGTAATTCCAAGACTATAGGCTTCATGAAATGAGGATCCCTACCGGCTAGGCTAAGACCTCACTCAATCCCGCTAAAGATCCAAGGGTCCGATCTCGACACCGCAGCCTCATAACTTTACTTATTACTTTTCACTTATCACTTATTGCTTATTTATTACGGATCCTTGATGTGTACCCAATTTTTAAAACAAATATTCTTTAAGAAGATAAAGAACTAACTATCGCCAAAAACTCAACATCTCTAATTATTCATTAACAGATATGGGGTGAAACAATTTTGTGGAACAAAAGCCATAAGTACCTTCGATGGGCTCTAAAGAGAACCAACTACTCCACGCTTAGCATCTAAACTCATAAGTAACTCTATCATTTCTCGATCTCCGCAAATTTAAAATCCCAAATAATGAGATCCATGGATGCTTAGCCGATAATTTTAGATTATCTATGGTTAAGGAACAAGCTAGGCTCAACACGCCCGGTCAAGTCGAATTCTATTCCTACTCACCAATGGAAAGTCAACAAGGTGTCAAAGCATATATTAACTTAGCAAATGCTTCACAAATAATCTCAAGTCTCGCATTTTTAAAGTCACTTAGGAAACTTGCAAATTCTTGGCCTTGTGAGCTAGAATTCAGATTTTATAGCTTCTTGTCTAAGAGACTAGCAAAACTTTTCAATCAAAAGACTTAACAAAAGCTTACAAAAATTTTAAATTTTCTCATTTTTGCACAATTTTTCATTTTCTAAGGAAAACGGAGTTGCGAGAGAAACACGACGAAAAATAAGCAAGTGCAACAAATCAAATCAAGATTACCCTACCCCAGACTAGAACGAAACATTGTCCTCAATGTTTAAAGCAAGGGTATCAACGAAAATCTAAAAGCCGTTTATTAAGTATGCTCAAAGATAAACGTTAGTCTATAAGATTAGGATATCGATTTCCATCAAGATCGATCATGAAACTCGAGTGGAGAAAAGACAAACCGCGAGCACGAGAGTCTTCATATCGGGAACATCCTACACACAACATCACAAACAACCAAACACGAGAAATCAAGAGGCCAACCCCTTCACGCCACTTATTAGAAAATAGAAAGAAGATAGAGATAAGCATGGGGTGCCTCCCACGAAGCGCCATCGTTTTTCTTCACCGAGTCGCTAGCCCCGACTCGTCCCCGAATTCATTTGTCCTTGGGGAAGAAAACGGTAGAGATACCAGTGGTCAAAACGGTATCCTTATTCCCGAAGGAATGAGACCGGGTGGGTTGGGAGGAAAGAAAGTGTCGGGTCAGCAGACATAAGGGATAACATGAAAGAATGATCCATCATCCGCGGTTTAGCAGCGGACGAAGGAATGACGGATCAAAGTGAGAAAACTCCAAGAAAGACGGAGCTCATGGTAAGGGATAAGATGTGTAGGCTCAACAACGAAGGCATCCAACGGAGGATCCTTATCTCGAAAATTGTTTTCAACAAAATCTCATCAATGCATATCCCGGTTTAAAATTTTGTCTTCACATGAAGGTTCAACGGATAAATGATGGTCGACTCATCGAGAGAGGAGAGTCAATAAAACCATCAAGAACAACCATATCCCCTCGGATTATTCATAACATCCTCAATACCCGGTGGTATTGGGTCATCAATAGCATCCTCAATGATCGGGTCACTTATCGGAGTATCGAAATCTCGCTCAAAACCTTGCTCATATCAACATCGAAATAGAATCGCTCAAGAATCGGAGGATAAACATCATCAATAGTGGGATTGCCACTAATCTCTTCATCAAATCGGAAAATCTCAAGCTCGGGAGAGAAATCACTATCTTTAACGGAGATAGGATGCAAACTTGAATTATCGTTAAGGGCTTCAATCTTGGAAATGAGAAGATAAACATTCGACAATGTTTCATGTAATTCTTCATCCTCGATCTGAATATCATCGGGCTCAATCTCTTCTTCTTCTGGCTCAAAATCATTATCTTCTACGTTGACGGACTCAGAAGGTAAGTCGTCGACAAAATCGATGTCTCCATAAGAATCATCATCGAATCGGAGAACATCTCAACATGATCATTTGAATTATCAAGAAGGCTCATCACAATATCAACAACCCTGCACTCTCTTGGGCTTGGGATAAGGATCTCAACACTAGACACTTCCGTTTCCGGAATAGTACTAAGATGCTCATCCCCCATTATGAGAGAATCAACGGGTTCAACAATGTTTGAAGAAATAGAATCATCGACCTCTTCCAAAAGAACGTCACTTCTCTCAACCGGTGTGAGTGAAGGTGAAGGGTCGGAAATGAAAGGCTTAGAAACGGGAGTGGGTTCAGCCGACAAACTCTCATAATATTCTTTCATTTGAATGGAATCCTCATCATCATCGAAAACGAAAGTCTTGCAATATTGGGTTGTTGTAGTATTGTAGACATCGTCATCGGAGGCTTGACAATCGTAAAAAGGATGGGGACCACCACAATAATCACATCTTTGGAAACGGTATCAACGGGCTCGGTTTTTGCTTCATGCATCGAATATCATTGGTAAGCTCACCATCTTAATGTGTTTATTTCTTGATGTCGGAACTCTCGATTTGTTCTCGATGATCGCCAATATATCCCTTGGGGTACGATATAAGATATTGCCACCGGCGGTCAGTATTAAGTGAATCTTGATCGGTTTGTGTTAAAGCATTGTAGAATATATCGATCCGAGTAATTCAAAAACCATGATGTGGGCATTTTCGTAGGAGATCTTTGAATCTTTCCATGCCTCACCAAAACTTTCATCAAAACGCTGTCGGAAGTTTGTAATTTCGCTCTAAGGTTTTTCGCTCTAGAATAAGGAAAGAAACGATTTACAAATTTTGAAACGAGATCTTCCCAAGCAAAGATCGATCGAGGGGTTCTTTATCGAGCCAATTCCGGCTACCCCTCGAGAGAAAATGAGAATAACATCAACTTAATTGTGTCATGAGGAACATCCTTATATTTTATAGTCGAAATTAAATTATCAAACCATCGGATGTGAACATAGGATCGTCCCTCTCGAAACCATAGAATGGATTCGACATAATTAGTTGAATTAAACCGTTTGTATCTCGAAATTTTCGACGAATCACCGTACAACGATAGCATCTTCGTAACCCGGTGGGTACTTGGAGCAGCTTCGACATCGTGACGCGTGTCCGCCATTAGAATTAAACATATAGAGGATAAGAGAAAAGAATTATCGGTTTAGAAGATAAAGAAGATAGAATATTTTGGGTTTTAAAACAAATTTTGAAAAGGAAAATCTTTTGGGTTTTTATATTTAAGAAAACACAATATTTTTGTAATCACACATCAACTCGGTGCTCGGTAGTTCTCAAAAGTACGCTGCAATGAGCGGAACGAAGAGTGGATCGCTTCTTCACCGCAATTTAATGTCAAGACTTTCCTTATACCCCGTGTATAGGTTGTACCATCAAGGTGAGCCGACGTAACAATTGACGTTTCAGCTTTTGTTGGTTTTTTAATTTTTATGGTTTTGTAAACACTCTAGGAAGAATGTTTTGGTGTTTTTAGATGTTTTTGGTTTTCAAAATATATATTTACAAAAATGACGATAACTTCACTCGGGGAAGGATCTTCAAATGCACGCGATTCGAGACGGAATACGAAAACTCGCTACAAGCCCTCCCCGGCAGCGGCGCCAAAAATTGATTCGCTCGGGAAACCAATAATAGAAGTTTGTAGTATGTGGGTAACTCAAACGTGTTAGGTTTGAGCACCGAGATCGCTCCAACGAGGTTAAATGGAATTCCAACTCACGCCGCGATTATCGGATTTGAATAAGAGAAGGATAATATGAAGTTTTCTAAACTACGGATCGGAAAGTAAATGGAAATAAAATCTAAGGGAAAACCTAAGAGATATGGCAAACTACGCAAATCTATACTAAAATGCAAAACTGGATTAAAACGAAACGCGAATAAAATGAAACTACGCCTAATCTAAATCCTAAAATAACCTAAAATTACTTTTACTCTAAAATGCAATTTGAAAACTATAAATGAATTAAAACTATTTTTAGGAATTTTCTAGAATTTATTAGAATTAAAACTAATTTTAACTTTTAAAACTAAATTAAAATACTAAAAATTATGAAAATCAAAGGGCAAAATATGAAACTATTTTTATAAAATCTAAAATATCCTAAGAGAATTTTCAAAACTATTTTTATTTTTCCGATTAATTTTCTATTTTCTATGAATTTAAAACTATTTAAATCTAATTAAATGGCTAAAAATTACAAAATAAGCTAGGAAAATCTAGAAAATTATTTTTTGCTTTTTGTATTTATCTTAATCTATGAAAATTGAAAATTTATTTTTTGGAACTTTTTCTGAATTAATTGCAATAAAAGCTATTTAAAAAGGATTAAAAATTGTTTTAAATTGAGAAAAATAGCAAACAGAAGCTAAAAATTATGAAAAATTCAGGGAAATTCTAAAATATTATTCTAAATCTATGAAAAATATAAAAACAAAGGCTAATGTGTGGGAATAAGAAGCTGATGTGTTAACTGATTTGTAATAAGCTATTGAAAATAAGCTAAAGAATGCAATAAGCTACCAAACAAAGAATCAAGTCAGACATACTAAAACTAACTATAATCAACTAATTCAAGCTAATCCTAACACCTAATAAGCAGTCTACCTATGATTAATGCTAACTGCTACTTAAGAAACACAGCTTTTACCCCTACTGTTTGAGCTTATGCACAGGCTTTTCTAATCAGCCAAAGTGAAAACCAGAAATGTGGGACTCAAGCCCACCTAGCAAAGAGTTTATAAACCAAATTTAAGCTTCTAATTATAAAAAATAAGCACTGTGCAAGACCTGCAAGTTTTGATAAAAAACTGTTTTGAGCAATTTTGACTTTCTGAGACAGTAATGAAATTTGACTTTCTTGAGTTTTGATTGATCCTAACTGAGTCTAAGTGATGTTTTAAAATGAAATTCCACCTAACTAAGCTACTAAAACAAGATCTAAACCTAAATGCAAGGTTTGTACCATCAATCCAACTGATGTGAATTTTAAGAATGTAAGACTTTTGATTTTGACTTTCAGTAATGAAATATGCAAACTAAGGACTAACAATGATGCAAATATCATATATAAGCTTATATCACCCAAACTTAACAACTGGTCTAACCTTAAACTTAGAAATAAGCTCTATGCCAAACACTACTTACAAGACTGTTTTGCAAATTTACCAATCAAAACTTAAATCTAACCCATAACAAGCATCAATACAGGTTCAGATTATCAGATTTGATCTATCAGAAATGAATAAGACAGCAATGTAACACAGAAACCACAATTACAAAACTATGTAGACCTCAACAGATTAATATGCATCATAATAAACCAAGCTTTAACAAACCAAACACCATACATATAAGTGACAAAATGATGAATATAAGCTATGTCTAACTCAAGTAACTGCAAGTAACTAATCTATAGTATCGAATCGATATAAAAAGTTGAATGAACACTTACAGAGTCCAAGCTTATTCTATACTAACCGAGAACCATTCACACTAACCAATACCCATTCTCCTATCCACATCAAGCTCGAGATACAACCCACCTCGAACCGCTTCGCAATTAAACCCAATTCAACATCCTTTATGCATCATTGACTTTCGTTGACTTTTTCTTAAAACATGAAATTAAAGTGAATAGAATCAATGATAAACTCACATAAGCTTTACCGAGCTTATGTGAGCTTAAAGGTAAACTAGTAGAGCGTATGAAACAAGAATAATTTTGAAAACATATTAACTAGGAATTGAAATTAAAATGCAATTTTATTAATAAAGGAGTTTTACAAAGCTTGAAAACAAGATTACAAACCTGAATTTAAAATGATTGATCTAATAAAACAAGAATTAATGTAAACAAATGGTAACAAAATCTCTAAAAGTCATGAGAAATTGGACAACTTTTGATCTGTGAAGGAATGGGTATAAATAGTGAGCTAAGGCCTTTGGATTGATCATCGAAGCATCTAGAGCTCTAATCTCGACCTTTGATTCATTCTCTTGTCATCATATCAAATCGAGCCCTTGGATTACCCTCGTGATGTGGCAGACCAATAAGAAGGCTTCATTCGTCCACCTGGCAATCTTGTGACACACCCATGCCGACGCGCAGAGGCTTCTAGATGCATTATAAGTACGGGTAAAAGTGGGATTAATCAGTAAATGTGGGAAGGAAGTAAACAAGAATCGGGTTGATTTGGGGAAAGAAAATGGGCGCGTATTTGTTTATAATAATTTGAGTGTTTGACCGGTTTATGGTTTGGTTTTGACCGGTTTAATGGGTATACGGGCAGATATCAAACCATGGGTATAAGGAGTGGATCGACCGGTCGGTGTTTGGATATTGGGCTTGGATTGGGCTAGAAGTATTAGTAGATTAGGCTTAGGACTAGAAATGGATCCAAGGTTTATCATAGGGACTAAAACTGCCAAATTTGATTCTCAAGGGACCAAGGCTGTAATTTCTGAAAAGTAATCCAAGGGCTAATCTTGTAATTCTCAAATAATCCAAGGGTGAAATTTGTAAATCTGAAACTTCAAGGGTCATTCTTGCCAAAAGCTCAAAGTTCAGGGACTAATTCTGACAATTCTTCAAACTTGATTATATCTTCTAAAAATCATCCTCAGAGAATAAAATCTTCACAAATGCACAATCTCGACCTTCCTACCAGCTAAAACTCTCTTAATCTCTCGTGCTCGGATTTTCGTCGATTTGGTTCCTATTCGTGTTTTTACATATCCGTATCTGACAAGCACAAACTCAAGAAACCACAAATATTAGCAATAAATGCCTCTTTCTTGGTTATTTTGGTTTTATTTGATAAAGAAATGATATGTGTTTTAGCACATATCGATGGCTTTGGTAAAGAGTCTTTAAAATCCATTAAAGTTCTAAATCATTGCTAGGACTAGCAATATCTTAGTGTGATTGATGAGTGTCTAAATACTCATCATTTTTGTACAATCTAAACTGCAAAATCATCCGAAAACACTCTAAATGCATTAAATGATGAAAATATCACAAACAAGTGTTTTATGTGTTTTAAATGCAAAATATCAAAATCGATGAAAATGATTCAAGTTTGCAAAATTGGCGCTTTAGTCCCCAAGTTTCAAAAGTTGTCAAAAACAGTCCTCTGTAAATCAAAATGTGAATTTTATCATTCAAGGTCCCTGAAATATTCTAAGTTGTTAAAATGGTCCTTGAATGATTCTTTGGTCAAATGGCGTAAAAGGTCCCTAATCTTTGAAAAATGTCAAAATAGTCCTTGGATATCTAAAATGGAATTTTATGCAAAAGTGGTCCTTGCACTATCAAAGTTTGTCAAGTTTGGTCCTTGTGATAAGTTTGGAAAAGTGGCATGTTTAGTCCTTTATCTTTGGTCAAATTGCAACAATGGTCCTTGTGATACTACTAAACCAAACCTGACCCTTTGTAATATATCAAGCCCAATCCAACCCAATCACGAGCCCAACACAAGCCCAACCCACACACCTTGACCTTGACCCTTGAGCTCTTGACCTTGAGCTAGTCCAAACATTTTGACCTCGCCATTACCCATTTTGACCCTCCTCTCTTATTAATACCAACGGTCAAAAAGTCAAACCGGCCATCGCTCATCCTCCTCACGTAAAACGCGCCAAACCGGATACTATGGTAGTTTTCCTTGATTTGCTCTATCCACCCCTTCCACCTGCCTTCCAACTTGTATACCTTGTCCCCTTCACTCCACTAACACCCAAAAGCTTTAATTGATTGAAACCTGCTAAGAGACTTTTGGCGCCAAAATTACACTGGATGGTTATGATGATTTTGAAGATCCAATGGCTCAGATGAGGTGGGATACAAGGCATCTAGTGTAATTTTTATTTATGCATGTCGTGTTAGTCTAATTTTAAAATCCAAAGGTATCTTTAATCTTTAAACTTTGTATTTCAAGTATTCAGTGTATAATAAATCTTTGCAACCATCAATTTCGGTTCTAAGACTTGTTTTCGCTTTATACAATTTCATGTTCAAAATCTCAAAAGGTTTGAATGTTGTTTGTAGGTGTTATCTTGGACCGAGTAAGCACATATAAGCTCCTGTAAAGCTTATTAAAGCTTTTAGTAACATTAAAATTCAGTTTAGAATCAAAAGGAAATTTCACCAAAAATATCAAATAAATAGTTTAAAATTCAAAATCCATGGAAATGGTGATCAAAGTCGAGCAGGTGAATTTTGGATGGCCTTGGTATAGAGCTTCTTGGGAAGCCATAGAAGTGGTCTTTTGATCTTGGTTCTGTGATTTCGCTTGGATAGCCACTTGTAAGCATTTTTGATCATTTTGGCATTTCACCGCTTGAATTGATAAATAGCTTGAATTTCTGCTTTCTTCATGTTTATTA
Organism: Chrysanthemum lavandulifolium; assembly: GCA_022545495.1. Taxonomy (NCBI): domain Eukaryota; kingdom Viridiplantae; phylum Streptophyta; class Magnoliopsida; order Asterales; family Asteraceae; genus Chrysanthemum; species Chrysanthemum lavandulifolium. Next base: position 238,562,655 of record CM040239.1, on the reverse strand, counting down.
GTTCTAGTTAAGTAAAATTAACCATTAAAAACAGCTTGTTTGTTCTTTTAAATTTGTAGTTAGCAAAATCTTATTTTAACAGCTTTAAAGTGCATTATTGTCATTTCTTAGTTTCTTGTTGTTAGTATTGTTGTTTAATACTTCATTAGTCCTAATAAATGATATTATAAGGTCCAAATCGCCCATGGTTTTAAGTTGAGTTTTGCTTTGAAAATCACCAAATCACCATATAAAGGTTTGTTTGGATTTGTGAAGTTAAACGTGTTAGAGGTTGTTTGAGTTGTTGTTTGTGTTTGTTTCGTCACACTTGGTCATAATAGTTCATGTAAACAAGAAAATCAAGACTTATTTAAGCAAAAGTCAAAATAACCTTTGATCCTATCTTGTTAGCTAACTGTTGGAATTTCATGATCATTGATCTTGTTTTCATGTTTACAAGTTGTTATCATTGATCAAATCACCTTATTTCACCTTAAAACAACATAATCAGTAAGTAGTAGTGATTCAAAGTTCATCTTAGTCAACATATTAGTGTAAGTTAAAAGTCAAATTTTCATTCGGTCGTTTTTGAATTAAATAGACAATTTTAGTGTGTGTTTAATATTGAGTTTTAGCTTAAAATCTTTGGGGTATTAAAGTTTAGTTGTTTAACTTAATTAGAAAATACTAGTTCACCTTTAATCGCCTTTTAATAGCTTATTTTCTATCTTCTTTGAGTACTGCTCAACATCATCATGTGCACAGCTGAGTTAGCATTTTGATAAGCTCACAAATAGCTTATTAGTTGGCCTCACTTATGATCCTTGGTTCTTTGGAAAGCCAACCTAGCCATCTTGAGGTCTCGTGCTTAGTTTTCCACTTTTAGCTTGTTTGATAGGTCGCTTATAGCCTAAACCTTGTCCCATTTCTCGCCTTATAACTAATAGAAGCCAAGTGCTTATTTGCTTATCAAGAGCTTTTCAAGATGTATTTTTGTGTTTTCTAGCTTCATTTGAGTTTCTAGCTTATTTGCATCTTAATCTACCTTGGTTTCCAGTTTTCAAGTTTGTTGAGCTTAAAATCTTCAAATAAGCTCATAAAGCTCATCGTTGGGATTTTAAGTTCTCAAACAACTTATTATTGTTGTAAATTTTTGTGTTTATTAAAGTTACATATTTTAAGTAGTTAAATAGTTTTCAAAAGTAAAACCACAAAACATCAATTTAAATATAGTGATAGCGTTTATTTAATAGATTTTAGCTTTTTGATTTTTCTTTTCACTTATTATTAAGCAAATCTAGTTTTATATTTTTCTTAGTTTTCTGTCACCTTAAGTTATTTTTAGAAAAGTTTCATAATTTTCCTAACTGCTTAGTATTTATTAGAATTTTTAATAGTTAAAAGTATTAACTAATTAGTAATAAATAATTAAAAAGCATAAAAATATCTTTTCGCTTTTAAAATTAGTTTTATCATATTCTAGATTTTTCTAAGTTAAAATTTTATTTTTCCGTGTTAATTTTATATTTTCTTGTATTTAAGTGTATTTTAAATAGTAATTAATTAGTAATAAATAGATAAAAAGTGTAAAAATATATTTTCAATTTTAAAATAAGTTTTATAATATTTTAGATTTTTCTAAATCATAATTTTATTTTTCTAGCTTTATTTCATATTTTCTTTTATTTTAGGTTATTATTAAATAGTTTAAAATAGTTTTTAATTAATAATAATTAGATAAATATTTGTAAAAATAATTTTCTTTTATTTTTAGGATTCCAAAAATGTCATTTTCATATTTTTAGGTCTTTTATTTCTTAGATCTCACTTTTATTTTATACGCTTACGTAGTTTTAAACGCACGATTTACGCTTTCTTTAACTGATTGTTGTGTTTCCAATTGCTTCCAATTCCATTCCAATCAATCAAGAGTGTAATTTCCAATCAAATCCTCATCGATCACTATCCTTAGTGATCATTCTATCTCTGTAAGTGTTTAAACACCATTGAGTCTCCGGGACTTAACGACCGGAATCCACTACATTCTCCGATCTTCATTGCATTGGTTTCGAGCGCTTTAAGTTTATTACGGTTAGCCATTCACAAGTGGTTAGCTTGAGTGATATAACTTGACGGTTCGGATCCAACCACAAATTCTACTACTAAAGCAGAGTACATTGCTGCTTTAAGTTGCTGTTGTCAAGTGCTGTGGATTCAAAATCAATTACTGGACTATGGGTATAGTTTCATGAACACCAAGCTTCATATTGACAATAGCAGTACAATATCCATTATTAAAAATCCTGTTTTCATTCAAAAACAAAATATATTGAGATATGATATCATTTTATAAGAGATTGTTATGAAAAGAAACTGATTCAAATTGTTAAAATTCATACTGATAACAATGTTGCAGATTTGCTTACAAAAGGTTTTGATGTGGGTAGATTTTAGTTTTTAATTTCAAGTAATTGTTTGATGAATCTCTAATCACAAATCTTATCTCTTTGTGTTTTTGTAAATTTTTTGTAAAGGATTTGTACTATTATTGAGGTCAAAAGTATGTTTCTACTGCTACATTAAGTTTTCTCATAAAAGCAGTTTGTACTGTCAGTATAAATTTTGATACTGCTTTTATAACCTGATAAGTTAATATTTGAGAATATCTTGGATTGTATTTTTCTTGGTGTCTACTAACATTTGCAGGTTAAGAAAATTCCCTTTGAGTGGTGCATAAATATCAGATGATAGACACCTTGGGTTGTTTAGAGCAAGTATACATTTGAAGTGGAATTGTGTACTAAGGAGTGCAATGGTAATCACCATATATTTTGAAGAGGTGGCTAGTCCAAGAGCAAACAGCTCCTGGTAAAGGCTTATCAAATCCATTTATGGTTGATAGTTTACCAAAAACTATATGGTTTTTAACTCACCATACTTCACAGTGAAGAGTTAACTAGTCCAAAGCAAACGGCAATTGGTAAAGACATCTCAAATCCGTTGATAGCTGGTAGTTTGCTAAAAACTATGATAAGTGTTCTTATTTACACTTAGTTTTCTCAAAATGTGGTGGACAATATGTTTTTCAAAGATAACCAGTTTGTCTTGTCAAATAAAATTTTGTTAAAAAGTTTGTACTGCTAGTGTAAAATTTTGTACCATTGAGTAGTTGCTAGGTCGTGCGGTTAAAACCATTTTTACTAGCCGCTAGATTTTATTTGTTCAGTCATATTTATAGGGTTGTTAATTGTGATTATTTTACACTTTCCTTGCTTTTATCTGATTTTATTTTACGAAAGAATTATCACATCCACAACTTTCTCAAACCCTAACCAAATCCCAATTGCCAGTACCAACTGTTAATTAAACTTATTTCAATCAAATCCCAGCAGTATCCCAAAACTTTTATTATGGAATTCGTTAAATCTCAAAATCAAGTTGCATTCTTGGAAAAACCAGGGGGTAGTGAAAATTTTCATCAGATAGTAGATTTTCTAAATCAATCATACATCAGGTATGCTCTTATCACAAACCCTACTATCTATGTCTCCCATATTCAACAGTTTTGGCAGACTTCTACTGTCAAAACATTGGAACAGGGGGACAAACAACTAAAAGCTTAGGTAGATGGTAAGAAGATTCGGATATCTGAATCTTCCTTGAGGAGACATCTCCACTTGGAAGATCAGGATGTAATATTTGACTTACCAAATACTGAAATTTTTCATCACTTATCCAGAATGGGGTATGATACAAAAACCAAAACCGACTTTTCAAAAGGTCGCTTTCTCCCTCAATAGAGGTTTTACTACACACACTTCTTCACCGATGAGTCCTAAGAAAACCTCTTGGGAGCAATTCAAGAGCAATATTGCTATTGCTCTCATTTGTTTATCAATTGGAAGGATTTATAACTTTTCTAAACTGATTTTTGAAAATATGGCGAAGAATGTGGATTTCGAAACGAAATTTCTAATGTATCCAAGATTTATTGCAATGATTTTGAAGAAAAGCAAACTACTCACCCATAAAGAAAATTTTCCAACACCTTGTTTGCAACAAAAACTTTTTGCAAATATGTCTATGGCATCAAGGTTGTTTAATAGTGGTAGTTCCTTTGTTTCCTAACATGATTGTGCATGTACACGGGAAGGATCAAGAATCCCACCGAGTCCCAACATATACCAATTATTTTTCCGTATGTAACCTATACACCACTAGTTACACACACCTATAGGAGAAAACACGACAGATACTATGGCCTCTCATCCTAGTATTCCTACTCGCACCGGGTGTAAATGAGACCGCTTTTGAGTGGAAGGGCTACCACTCGTGTCTAGCTTAGATGCAAGACATGGCGCGGTAACATCAATAAGACCCCAACCATGGCACTAGTGGATGTTTCTAGTCCCAACGATCGGATACAATCTGGAATCCCAAGCCAACTGGAAAATATGGGTGGTTTAATAATACTCCTAGTCTAACTAGGAGAAAACTAAGTCTTTGCTTTATGATGCACCTCTCCCGTAAGGTAACACATCCGGAAGTGTTGAGGCGCATAATCACTTCATCAATTAACGGCTATATGTACACAGTTGACAACTAAAGTAGGGGCTTTGGAGAAAGATTTGAAAGACACAAAGAAGTTGTATGCCAAAGTCTACTCAACTCTGGTTCAGAAGGTGAAAAGATTAAAGCTGAAGGTTAAAGCTCTGCAAGCTCCCAGAAAGGCCAACATTGTGGATTTTACCAGTTCAAGTGATCCAAAGATATTGGGGAATTTCACAAACAGGGAGGAAAATCGATGCAGACTCGGGGAGTACTTTAAGTTTTGAAAGTGGGAATCAAGATCAAGACATGGGAGATTATGTGTAGAATCCAAGATCCGACTCAACTAGGTATGAGAAACATTGATTGAATGAATGCACAGCGGAATGATAAAAACAATCAATATCACTAATAAGGTTTTCTTTATTGATAGAAATATAAAAACTACTACAACTACTACTACTACTAGACGCTCTATGCGTTTTCTTAGACTCTCATTGGAGATGTCTACTATGAAATGAAATGAAAGGATGATTTGTAACTAGATGCCTACCCTCTTTATATAGGAGAGGGAGGGTACAAACCCTAATAATATTAGCTTACTAGAAAAGCTAACTATTAAACTACATAATAGGCCCTCATTGTTTCTTCTTTCTTCATTCTTGCTCGTGGTTTTGTAATCTTCAAATCGGCAATTCCCAACAATCTTCCCCTAAACTGGAATTTGACTAGGTTAAGTTCCAGTTTCTTGATATTACAAAACAACTTGTATAAAGAAACAATGCTAAAACATATCATCACAATAATAAGCTGCACATCATAAATCTTCTTCCCCTTTATCTAATAGGGGTCTTGTGCAACTCGTAGATGCTTCCCCTCAAGTGATGCATGTAGATGGTAAGTATATAAACCATAAGCTTCCCCTTAAAATTTTACTAACTATCTAGATTTTTTTATACTAAACAAAAGAAATAAAGCACAGCAGCAGAAAAATCAAATCAGCAGCAGCATCAAAATAGTCTACCAGTAAGAATGGAGAACCAGCATAAACATCAAGGCATGCGTCTTATATCTTGTACTATCCACGTGACTCCAAACTCAGATGATATACTAGCAAATGTGAGCATTAAGCACCTTTTCTATAGATCTCGCCCCTTCACTAACACTGAGCACTACAACGTAACCCCTTAAAGTGATAGCAAATGCGAGCATTAAGTACTTTTAGTTTGTAGATCTCACCCCTTCACTAGATTCATCAAGTCTTTGTCACATTATTAAAGCACAAACAAGTTATCTCCAAATTACCAGACTCACTTTGAGATATGATAAGACACGACCGATCAACCAAGAGGAACCTGAACAACCAAAGAAGAATCGATTAGCAAAACCAATACGACCAAGCAGGAACCAAATGAGCAATCGCAAAGAATCGACCAAAGATGAACCAAGATCGGTGAGGAACCAATCGCCATAAATGTAATAATCTACCAACAGGAACCGTCACAAATCAAAATATGCAACCAAGAGGAAAATCAAATCAAGCCGAAAATATGTTAATTACTAGGGTTCATCGTTGAATAAAACTTCAACTCACCAAGACCAGTAAAATATTAGAAGACCAGCACAAACTGTCAAGACCAAAATTAACAAATACAACAACTAATCATGAACAGTATAAATGTTATCCGACCAGAATTAAGTTCCCACGCTGCCTGTATTATAATATTCGAACAGTACCAAAATCATGTACTCCGACTAGAAGAATCCCAAATAACAATACTCGAACAGTAGGAATGAGGTGATGTAATCAGTAGGAATAAATGACCAATCTTATTTGACCAGTACACATGATAGCCAATAAAAAAGAATGATCAATGTCACTCGAAAACAACCTACTCCATGTGGTAACAGTCACGTGACCCATATTACCTTTATACCATGTGCCGTGATCATTGAACAACATCAACATAAACAACTCATTATAACCTACGAATACCCATGACCCCACCGACAATCAAATCAAATCACCATTCGTGTACATTAAATCCCGTATCATATTTGTGTACATTGAAAACTATCACATGATCAGTTTTATCCAAATATGAATTCAAGATCAGTACAAGCCTTATGTGTCCCCATGTGAACCAATTTCTATTGACCCATTATATCACATGACCAACAATTGAATCCCATCATACACGAGAGTCAATATTGACTAGCCCCACAACCCACGTGATCATCTATTCAAACAATACAAAGAAACAAGTATATGACCCCACTGACCAACCAAGAGCCAATGATTTCAAGCACATTAAATTAAACCAGTACCTATCACGTGACCAAACACAAGTGACCAGTAGGAAAAACAATGGTCAGCAGGAATGAATAGTACAAGATCAGTACTAACGTATAAACCCCACCGTCCAATGCTTTTGATAACACATCACTACCGTCCCACATATCCAATAAAACGCTTGTACTCACATGATCAAATAATACCTTTTAACCACACTAACCAATGAGAATGATCAGCATAATCCAATCAGAATATGGTGACCCCACCGTCAGCCAAAATACAAGATCAGCATATATTAAAAGTCTTCGCATAAATCATGTTTGAATCAGAATATATTTATTTTTCGAATAAATAGAATCAATCACGACCAGAATTAAAAACGAGATTTACTGATCGAATAAATAATATCGATTACCTCATAAAACTGCTTCATGAATAAAAATCAGATATGCCCTTCTTCAAAACAATCCCTTTTTGCCTGCTGCCTTTTTTCTTGATCACGTCTGCTGCTATAGAAAAACCTTATAAACCCTAGATCGAGAGCCACGAGGCTCTGATACTAATTGTAGAATCCAAGATCCGGACTCAACTAGGGTATCAATAACATTGAATATGCACAGCGGAATCAATAAGAACAACAATGTTACTAATAAGGTTTTTTTTATTAATTAAAACAAAGAAACTACTGCAACTACTAATATACACACGCTATAATCGTGTGTCTAGACTCTCATTAGAGATGAATACTATGAAATGAAATGAAAGGGATGCTTGTAACCTAGACGCCTACCCTCTTTATATACTAGAGGGAGGTTACAAAAACCCTGATCTTAGCTTACTAGAAAAGCTAAGCTAACTATTACATAATAGGCCCTCATTGTTTCTTCTTTCTTCATTTCTGCTCATGGTTTTGTAATCATCAACTCTGCAATTCCCAACACCGTGGGTCCATCGTAAGCTACACCACTTCGGGTGGTAATTGCTTTCACGTCATCTCTCGGGTTGGGAATTGTGTTACTCGATAGAGTACCGGAACCCGAGGGTTGAGAAAAAGAGGTAGAAGGTTGATTTGATCAGAATAAACCGGGTTATCATGTTCCTTAATTCATTTGTTTGCTTATAATTGAAGTATCCATTTTCTTGAATTCAACCTCATGTTGTTGATTTGAGTCTACAACATTTTAATGGTGTTATCGGTGTTCTTCATGTAAGTTACAAACTCGTAATTCGGAGCAACTTGATGAGGTGGTTGATAAGGTTGTTGAGGAGGTTGTTGGTAAACTTGAGGTGGAGGAGCTTGGTAGTTTTGATTACCATGATTGACATTAGTTCCTCGGTTTTGATTATAAGTTTGGTTTTGATAACGGTTTTGGTTTTGTTGTGGTGGTCCCATTTGGTTGGCACGGAATCCTTGATTCTGATGTTGAATCGGATTAGCAGCGGCTACTGAAGCATTCCTAATATCGCCATCGATGGCTTGACAATTATAGTACGGATGGGCACCACCACAAATAACACACGTTTCGGTAATTGCTTTGACTGGCTTAAATTTTTGATTCTTGAATTCTTTCATCATAGAATGAATAGCATGAGTGAGCTCAGTCAACTCACTCTTCTGAACGTAATTGTCGTTGGTAGCGATCCTAGAAACAACCAGTTTGTTTCTAGACGACATCACTTTGGACTTGTTCTCGATAATCGTTCTAATATCGGCGGGCATTCGACTCAAGATAATTCCACCTGCGGCCGCATTAAGCGAATCTTGATTGGTGGGTGTTAGAGCATTGTAGAGCGTATCAATTTGATGGAGATCGGTAAAATCGTGGTTTGGGCATTTACGTAAAAGTTCCTTGAATCTATCCCATGCTTCTCCAAAACTTTCGTCAAATTTTTATTGAAAATTTATGATTTGATTTCGTAACATTGTAATTTTTGAAGGAGGAAAGAATTGATTCACAAACTTCTTATAAAGATCTGCCCATGTTGTAATTGAGTGAGGGGGTTCTTTTTCTAGCCAAGTCCAGGCTGCCCCCTCAAGGGAAAATGGAAACAATCTCAACTTAATTGACTCGTGAGAGACGCCCCAAAAGTTTATTGTAGAAGCTACTTGATTAAACCAACGGATGTGTGCGTGGGGCTCTTCTCTATCCAAACCACAAAAAGGTTTTGATGAAACCAATTGAATTAGATTAGTTTTGAGTTCGAAATTCTCGGTATCAAGTGGTGGAACAACAATAGCATCACTGTAGCCGTCTACGGGAGCTTGAAGTAACTCTATCATTGTCCGTGTGTCTGCCATAATGGGTTGTTCAATGATAGTACGTAACTCGGCACGCCTATTCTACGATTACGATTACGTCGTTATTGAGAACGAAAAGATGCACTAAAAATTCAAAATCAAAAGTTAAACGGAAAATAAATTTGAAAAGGAAAATCTTTTGGTTTTTATATTTAAGAAAACTTTTGAAAACAATCTTTTGGTAACATTCCCGTCAACCGGTACTCGGTAGCTCTCAAAAGTACTCGCAGCGAAGCGGGAAAGAAGAGTGGATCTTTCTTCAGACTGCAATTTAATGTCAAGACTTCCTTATACCCCGTGTATAGGTTGTACTTTGGAGGTGAGTCGACGTAACAATTGACGTTTCGATTTCTTTTGTTGGTTTTTAATTTTTATGGTTATAAACACTTTAGGAAAAGTGTTTTGGTTTTTTAGATGTTTTTGGGTTTTTGAAAAAGAAATATGCACAAAAACAATGATAACTTCTCTCGGGGAAGGATCTTCAAATACACGCGAATCGAGACGGAATCGAAAACTCACTACATGCCCTCCCTGGCAGCGGCGCCAAAAATTTATTTAGGAAAACCAATTATGAATATTTGTAGTATTGGGTAACTCAAATATATTAGATTTGAATCCCCGGATCGTTCCTAGCGAGGGATGAATGAAATTTTAAACTCACGTCGCGTTATTCGGGATTTGAATTGTTTTAAAAGGGATTTTGAAGATTTCTAAACTACGGGGCAAGCAAAAGTAAAGGGAAGCAATTAAAATCTCTAAATCTATGGTGCAAACAAGTTATTATAACTAAACATGCAAATTATAACTAAAAACGTAAATAACGTAATTATTAAAACGGAAGCAAACTAAACTATTTAAACTCCTAAAAGTAAACTAATAATTTTATACAGCTAAAAATGTGATTTTAAAATTATCTAAAATTTAAAACTAATTTTTTTGATTTTTCTTGATTTTATTTGAATTAAAAACTTATTTTTATATTTTAAAATTGAATTAAAAAGTTAGAAAATATAAAAATTTACAAGAAAATTACCAAACTATTTTTCAAAAATCTAAATTAACTAAAAATAATTTTCAAAACTGAAATTATATTTTTCTGACTTATTCTCTATTTATTATGAATTTAAAACTGTTTAAAACTAATTAAATATCTAGAAAATACTAATTTAAATAAGAAAAATCTGGACAAATACTTTGTATGACTTTTTGATTTTTCTAAACCTAATAAAATTAATTTTGTATTTTTGTGACCATTTTCTGATTTATTTGAATTAAAAGCTATTTAAAAATGCTAAAAACTGATTTAAGTTGCAGAAAAATAGTAAATCGCTATGGAAAATTATGAAGATTTGCAGAAAATTCCTAAATGATACTGAGAAGTTATGAAAATTATCAAAAGCAAGTTGGGATAACAGATTAAGCTATAAGCTATGCAACTGAAATGAAAAGCTTTTAGAAAATAAGCTGAAGTGCACAATAAGCTAATAAAAACTATTCAGAAGCTAGAATAAGCCTAATCTAACTGAATTCTACCTACTGCACCTGAAAATGACCAAATAAGCACAATCTTTAAACCAGAATCTCAAATTCAAATTCTAACAATAAATGAACCAAACACCCTTGATCCTCCTACTTGCAGCTTGTACAAAAGCTATCAAATAAGCTCTAATGGAAAACTAGAAATTGGAAACCTATCCCAACCCGACAAAGAACTTGTGAGTCAAATTAGAGCCTATAAGAAGCTGTTATGAACTTATGGGAAGCTAATGAAAAAGACTACAATCACTGAGTTCAAGTGAACACGGCAATTTTTTTCCAAAACAGTCCAACTTAGAGAGCTTTTTCAACCGATCTAGAAAATTGCAAAATTATTCCAAAAATATTCGATGAACACCACCAACCGTAGTCTTGAACTCCAAAATTTTAACTAATTTGGACTTGAATGAAGCTTTTAAAATTCAAAAGTAATCGCAGCTGAGACTTAGAGTGAAATTTGACTTTTGCAAACCCTTCTAGTTTGACTTTAATGAACTTTGTAAGCTTCTAATTCACTCTAATTATTGATATAAGCTATAATGAGACCTAATTATACAAACTAAACTAATCCTATAACTATATGTAAGCTTATGCTAATTTTAAACTAACTGATATGAAATTTAAAAGAGATTCAAACTAAATTTGACTTTTCTGTAAATGCCAGTGCAAAATGATGATCTTATTTGACTTAATAAACCTATATGATACTAATGTAATTGCAAGTGACCACTTTAACTACCTCTAAATCAATTTATCCCACTAAACCAAACAGTCCTTACAGGACTGTTATGCAAATCTAATGACTAAATCTCAAAATCCAAACCACACTTAACCTAAATATAGATTCTAACACTAATCTAGATCTAATTTAAGCAGATTAAAACAGCAAAACTTACTCAGACCATAAACACAAGATGATGCAATTTATGACGCTTAAGTATGCAGCTTAATCAAAACAAGCTATGCAAACCACTAATTACTTATATAATCAATATATTAAAAGATTATAAGCTATAATCAATACAAAATAACTGCAAGCAATTAATCTATACTACTAAACTGAAATTGAGATTTAAATGAGAACTTACAAGAGTCCAAGCTAAGTTAACACTAACTGAGAACCATTAACACTATCCAATACCCATATACTTATCCAAATCAAGCTCAGATATACCCAAATGATGATCCAAATCTGAATTAGTACCCCATATCAGCTTCCAAACTTCAATGTTTGACTTTGTTGACCAATATTGAACTTTTGAGTTTAAATGATTTAGTACATACTAAGCTCATGAATAGCTACTGAAGCTAGTATGAGCTTATATAAACCGGAAATAAGCTTTTGGAACTTGAGAAGTTAAAGTTTTCAAATATTAATTGTATTTTTCAATATATATATATATATATATATATATATATATATATATATATATATATATATATATATATATATATTTTTTTTTTTTTTGATTTTGAATTTGAAAAAGCTACAAAAGAGCAATTGAGTAAGAAATTAATTTGACATTATAACGATACAAGTATTACAATATGAAAATTAAAGTCAATTATGCTAAGAAATTAATTTGACATTATAACGATACAAGAAATTAGATGCTAAAACTAGTGAGGAGAGGGGTATTTATAGTCAAGCAAGGGTTTGGGATGAGCTCAGAAGCTTCTGGGATCTCTAATCAGAGCCATTGATTTCCTCTTATGTCATCATCTCTATCCACAGCCCTTATATCAATCTTGTGATGTGGCTTGGGCAATAAGAGCTCTTCATTTGTCCACCCTGGCAATCTTGTGTGTCATTCTCTGACACGTTATCAGAAGCTTCAGGAAGCTTTTTAAGTTGGGTGAAAAGGATGGGAGCAGGGTAAGTGTGGAGGGGATGGGTAAACAGTAATTTAGTTTACTTTTTAGGCGCGTAATGTTTTTCTGGGTTTTTTTTTATATTTTAATTTGACTTGGGTAAGGGTTCATTGACTGGTGGTTTAAAAAGAGGGGAAGGTTCATTGGTTGAGTTTGGGGGTTCAAAAGGTGGGAAAGGGATAATCTGATGGGATGATCGGGTCTTCTATTCCTTTGACTTGGGCTTGGTTGGGTTTTTTAAGGGAAATGGATTTAATTTGATCTGAATGTAGTAATGGTTAGGATATTTGATAATTTTAGATTTTTAGTTTAAGGGTATATTTTGTAAAATGGGAAAGTGAAGGGACCAGTTGTGTAATATTTGAGAAGTGTACTCCAAGGGTGTTTTTGCCATTTTCATATAATCCAAGGACCAAATTGAGAAAATTTATCTTTAAGGACACTTTTGTCAACTTCTGAATCTTCAAGGACTAATCTTGACAATTTGAGAGAAGAAGATCCAAGCTTGCAGATTCCTTCCCCAGCCTCGGCTTTTGCACTCTCTTCCTTCTCGTGCTCGATTTTCTTCGGTTTTGTCTTTCTTTTGTCTGTTTTCTTATATTCGTTCCTGCACATGCATAAACTCAAGAAACCAACAAATATTAGGCATAAACGGCTCTTTTCTGGTTATTTTGGGTCTATTTTGGTAAAGAAATTGTATGTGTTTTTGCACATACCACTCACAAAGACTTTTCAATAATAAAACTAGCAAAAGCCTACAAAAATTTTAAATTTTTCACTTTTTTTTTTCATCAATTTTTTCATTTTTTGAGGAAAACGGGGTTGCGAGAGTGTAAGGCAAAAAACAAGTGCGGTCAACTCAAATCGAAGATTCCCCCCCCCCCAAACTAAAACGAAACATTTTCCTCAATATTTGAAGGCAAGGGTTCTCAACGGAAATCTAAAAGTCGTTTATTAATTATGCTAAAAGGTAAGCGTTAGTCGACAAGATTTCGGATTTCCATATAAGCATCGAAACATGAAACTTGTGTGGAGAAAAGACAAAACCATGATCACGAGAGTCTTCATATATCGGGAAATCCTGGACATAAACCTCAAAAACAAACAAACACGAGAAATCGAAGAGGCGAACCCCCTCACGTCACTTATTAGAAAATAGAAAGAAGATAGAAGGATAAGCATGGGTTGCCACCCACAAAGCATTTTTGTTTTTGTTCAACGAGTCACTAGCTTGACTCGTCCCCTAATTCATTTGTCCTTAGAGAAGTAACTGGAAGAGATACCGGGATCAAAAGTGGTATCCTCATTCCCGTAAGAAAGAGAATGGGTGGGTTGAGTGGGTAAAATATTAGGCATAAGCACAAAAGGTTCAGAAATCTCTTTCACCACACCCGTATTGGTCATAATATGAAAGAAATGTTAGGTTCCCATTTATGTAACACAAGCATCAATATGAAGAAATATAGAAGAGATAGATCGGTTGAACAAGTCACAAACACATACACGAATATATGAAGAGTTTAGGCGTAGGAATATTAGTGAAATGAACAACCAACCTTCAAGTGAAGGTTTACAAGACTATTTATAGGGAAGGAACTAGGGCAACATGCAAGTTCCCTTCCTTTCCTTATTGGGCTTGGGTCAAGGCTTATGGGCTTTCTACATAAGCCTTGCCATAATTACTAACATAAAAGCCTAATTGTTAACTATTACATATTAATTACTAACACTTGTAATCTAGTTTAGAGTGATTCCAACAATCTCCCTAAGTGTTTGTAATTAATGATTAGAGTGAAAACATTGTAGGTGCCGATGTAATAGTTGCTTTGACATCTTCCGACATTCTTCTTCTTGTGAGAAGAAGTGTTTGATTCCAACAATCTCCCAAAGGTAGGGATCTTGTGTACTTTGAAGTTTTTCGCTTTGACGCCTTCATTCTATTTGTTCTTTGATCTTTGTTCTTAGTGGTGGTAGTGATAGTATGTTGTGGTTATTCAGATCAGTCCGCCTGCTGTTCCAAAGTGTCTCCACGCCTTTCTCCAACATGCTCACACGCTTTTTAACGTTGAATTTCAGATCGATGTAGTTCTCTTAGTCTTTAAACTTTGTAGATTCTTTGATTTTGACGAAAATCATTCGACTTTGTGTTGCCTTTGAGAGAACTTCAATTAGTGTTGTTGTTGGTATGAGCATGTGAAGAATCGCACGATCGCTTCCTCCCGCGAGCATCCATAAGAAGAAAACATAAAACATGGGTTAGAAGTAATCCAATAGCCATAAGTTTGAACTTCGAGTGTGTTAACAACATAGTGTGAAAACACGCCTCTAATTCTCACAAAGGTCGTTCTCGAACCGAGTCCCACAAGTGAGATAACGCTGATGTATCAAGCACGCCACGCCTCAGTGAGTCGAGGTACACCAAGCATCACCCCATGATCAGACCGCTTGAGACACACTAAGCGTAACCTCAAGGAGTTACCGGTGACGACCGCTGTGGTCGCTTGATGTTGACCGAAGGAGTTTCCATTCAATCACCGAGGATCGATGTGAACCTCTCATAAATGTTCTCGACGATTGCTAGGATCCGTAGGACTCGATAATGTATCACTTGGCCCTTAATGTTGAACGACAAGTGATGAAATGTCAAGTGTACCTAAGAGATCTTTGATGAATCTCGTGGCTCTAGACTCAATAGCGCTTTGGTTTTCCGAGCGGAGACTAGGAGAGGTCTCCTTCTTCAATACCAAAGAATCTCTAAGAGAAAGCCTGATAGTTTTCGTAGGGTTCCCGCGAGAATGAAACAAGCTTCGCTTGAGAGAAACTTGAGTGGCTAAGAAGGTTTAGTGCGCGCCATCGGGTCCATGACGACTTTGATCTTCAATACCGTGTCATCAAGTGACAACCAAGAGTATATGAATTGAACCCGTGTCCGCCTAAGTTGAATAACTGAGGGCTATTTCTTTTCACCCTTTTCTTTACTTTTCTTTTAATTCTTCAACTCCTTCTTTCTCCGATTCTCATTTTCTCCTTTTTATAATCATACCAAAGGACTTCTAATTCTAACTATTGGTGGTGTCCTTGGGTAAATCCTCCACTCTAGCGGATCATAGGACGCTTATTCCTAACCTTAGTCACCTTATAACTCCATGACTAACCTATGTTGTCAGAAACCATTTTCTCGAAAATCTCAAAGTGGTTATGAATAAAAACATTTGGTACCACTGTGAGAGTTTTGTATTTTTTAGAAATACTCCCCCTCCACACGTGCTTAAGTATTTTGACAGAAATCTGCACGGTGAGAGAAGAGCGCACACTTTTGAATTGATCAACTCAAGATAGACAATTCCCAGAGAGACACGGTTACGTTGCATAGTTAAAGGGTTCCATTGTCTGCTTTTAGGTGACAACTATCTCTAATAACTACCTTGAAGGTGTGGAAAAACCTCGAAAGGTTGTCAAACCCGTCAAAGTTAATGTCTATCAAGAGTTTCTCGATAGGTACATTCTACTAGGACAAGTCCTTTCGAGACACGCTTACATCACTAGCGAACTAGCTTGAAATTATTACCGTCCCGACAAGTCTTACACTACAACAAAAGTGGCTTTTAGGACCCTTTGTGTGGGACGGTATGATAATGGAGTCCTAAAAACTGCTTAATAGGACATATGAGCGTTTAGGGTCCTTTTAAATATTTGCTACTTAGGCGATGTCCTAAAAAGGTATATAATAGGATGGTCGATGATTTGGGGTCCTATTATCATATAACTTAATATGACACTTAAAATATGGATCCTAATAAATTACCTTTATAAGACGTTTATTCATTATGGTTGTATTATAATAAACCATAATAGGACACTGAGTTTTGAGTCATAAGACATCGCTAGTTAAAACGCTTATTCACAAAAAGTTTTATTATAGCAAAATTTAATAGGACCTTTGACACGTGGGTATTATAACGTTAACCTTTATAGGACGCTTATGTACAATGGTTTTATAACATCATTTTTTAAACGATTATTTGCAAAAGTTTTATTATAACAAAACTTAATAGGACCCTTAAAGGATGCATATTAATTATGGTTTTATTACAATACACCATAATAGGACACTTGATATATAAGTCATAAAACATTAATTATTTAAAACGCTTATTCACAAAACGTATTATTAAAACATAACTTAATATGACAATTGACACTTGGGTCCCATAGATTGATACACCATCATAAGACACTTGATATTTGAGTCATAAAACATCGGTTTTATGGAACACTTATTCGCAAACGCTTTTTTTTATAAGAAAAGTGAATAGGACCCTTGACAATAGCGCCTTATAACGTTAACCTTTATATAACGCTTATTCATAATGGTTTGTTTATGATACACCACAATATGGCACATCTTTTAGAGTCGTAAAACATCCGCTTTTATAACGCTTATTCGCTTTTATAGAACGCTTAATTGCAAAAGTTTTATTTGAACAAAATTAACAGACCCTTGACAACTGTGTCTTTTAACATTAACCTTTATAGTACGCTTATTTGTTGTGGTTTTATTATCCTACGCCATAATAGAACACTCCTTTATTTGAGTCATAAAACATCGCTTTTTAGAACGCTTATTTACAAAAGTTTTATTTAAACATTAGTTAGTATGACACTTGATACTTGGGTATCAAAACTTGATACACCATAATAGGACACTTGTTATCCGTCTTTGTATTGTTATATGTCTCAATCTTTTGGAAGTTATGTATGGGTTATCTGTCTTTGTATTGTCCTTATCTATCAATGATAATGGTTAATTTGGTGCATTATTGTTGTACTATACTAAGCCGTAATTGCACTCACAAAATAAACTAGGCTTGATTAAAACAAAAATGACCGAGTGCAGGCATCTCAAATCCTAATGGGGTGATTAGCGCACCAAATTAAAGCAACAAGATAAGATCTAGAATCCCAATTAAGCTCGAATTCTCTAGTCAAGAGTACAAGCTACTAAAGGAAACAAAAATATAAGAGAAACAACAAAGAATAAGCGTAAATTAAGCTCTTAATATGGGCATTTGAGCCAAACAAAGATAAGCCATATTGACCTTGACCCATTTGAGCCAAACACCCTTGCTGTGGTTGTTTTGAGATCTCAAAGTGAAAATATAAATAACAAGAAGCTAAAAAGTTAAAATTACCTAAATTTAAATAAGAAATGTATAAGAAAGAGTTATACAAACAAGAATGAGGATTGTCATTGATTCTTAACAACTAATTTTACATAAAAACAGGACTATTATTATTTAGCTAATTGAAATCATTAAGCTTCTTCAATCGGATCTTCTTCATCGGCAATAACTAAGTCATTGTTGTCCACAACGGTTCCATCGAAACCACCTCTAACCAATTCAATATCCATTGTTTCGTCATGTTGAGGACACATAAATGAGTCACCCCGCAAATGTGTTTCCACGTCATCAAGACTTGTTTGTTCATCCATGTCATAAACATGTCCGGGCGCCGCCTTGATCACAACTTGCCATCCTTTGTCAACACTATCTCGCAACGTAAAATACTTGATGTGCTTGAGAAGTTAGTATAAAAGGCTCGTTATGAGCCTTCAATCCTTCAAAATTCAATAGAGTAAACCCGTTGTCATCTTCTTTTTCCTTGAACCATTCAAATCCAATCACAATCGAACAAAACTACTTTCTTGTCAATACCATACTCCAACTCAATTATATCATTCAAAACCTCGTAGTAAGTTACATCTCCGCGATAGGATTGTTATCTCGTAGCACTTGAGTAACTCGCTTGTCATGGCTCAAGATTAACCCCACTATTCTCGTGTTTTCCTATTATGTTCTACATCTTTGTGTGAAATCGAAACCATTTATGATAAATCCTTATATTTTTTCACATACTCGATGGACCACTTGCCAAGCACCTTAGACTTTATGTGATTCTCGTGATCCCTCTAGCATGTAGCTCCTCAACCCGAAATAAGGCAAGATGTGTTAATTGTTTTGTTATTAGTAGGTCGAAAATGCTATGTCATTATAATTATTTTTCAAAAGTAATAAACCCGTGTATATGCCTTACATGATCTTGAAACCACGACTCAAAAGTCTCACTATGTAAACGTTGAATGTCACGCTTACGTTTTCTCCGATTTTGATGATGAACCAACGCCGATGTTCACCGCAGTGTTAATGATGATAATGATGATAACAACGACAACTATTAATCGATAATATAATTTATGAAACTCACAACTAATATAATTACTTACGCTCAAATTCATCAACTTCACTACAATTGAACAACACATATGAATGTGCTTTAGCCAAATGTCAAGTTCCATCATTTCTACCTTTGTAGCACCAATCGGTCGACCCGCCATAGAAAAGATAGGTAAAACATCCTCATAACCATCGCCATCATTATTTCGACTTGTCTTATTATGTACGGTCTCAACATCACCGGATAAGTACAATGAACAAAACGACACACACTCTTCACCTAGATATCCTTCGCAATGGAACCCTCCGGTTATTCCTGCTTTCAGACGTAAGATTTTAATGTAGCTAAATACCGAGATATCAAAACCAATAATTTTAGATTCAATAATATTTGTTAATAAAGGTATTTACTATAATAGTAATGTGCACCTCTCGATTGGATACATCCAACGGTAATGAACCGTCCCTCCTAATCGGCCTCAAGCAAGATGAACCGAAGATGAACCATGACATCAAAGAATGATGGCGGAAAATCCTTTCTAAATCACAAAGTATTTTTCCAATCTCGGTTTCCATTTGAACCAAATCATTTGGATTAAGAACCTTTATGATAATTGTTTATAGTAACGACATAGCTTCATCACAAGATAGCGACGTGCTTAGGCAACACATTTCGCAAGGCAATGGGAAGCAATCACGATCAAAATATGGCAATCATGACTTTTAAGTCCAAATAGTTTTGAGGTTTTAACTCTACGCATCTTGATATATTAGTCGATAACCATCTCGAACTTTCACCTTCTTAAGCACACGACAAAAATATCTTTCTTTTTTATCCATTGAGAAACAAGCGGTGGCAAATAAACTTTGTTGTTATCTTGAACTATAGGATGAAGTTCGTGTCTAATGCCCATTTCTTGTAAATCTAGGCGTGCTTTTATATGATCCTTGGTCTTCCCATCTAGATTCATTAGCTGCCCAAAGACACCGCCACAAACATTCTTCTCAATATGCATTACATCTAGATTATGGCGTAGCAAGTTATCTTTCCAAGACGGTAACTCAAAAAATACTTTTCTTCTTCCAATTAAAAGGTAAATTTGGGTTGCTCTTCACAAGTTTTCCAAATTTAACTTCAAAACCATCTAACTCATCAAGTACTTCTTGTCCTCTTAAGCCACGGGTTGCTGCCTAGTTCTTCTCCGTGCCATCAAAAGAGTTTGTATCTCTTCTAAAAGCATGATCAAGAGGCAAATATCGACGATGTCCCATAAAACATTGTTTTTGCCATGACTCAAGCGTGTTGATTTTGTATGTTTATGGCGCTTAGGACATGCAAGTTTACCTTTGGTGCTCCATCCGGATAAATTTGCATAAGCGTGAAAGTCACCGATCGTCCATAACAAACAAGCACGCATCCGAAAGTTACTTTTTGTTGATGCATCATAAGTGTCTACTCCTTTACGATCCCACAACTCCTTTAGCTCAAGAACTAACGGTTCCATATAGACATCTATATTATTCCCGTGAGCGTATGGGCGGTATAAGTAACGTTAGAAAGAAATAAGGTTTCGCATGCACATCCAAGGAGGTAGATTATATGGCGCAAAACAACATGCCATGTACTATGAGAAACACTCATTGTTCCAAAAGGGTTAAACCCATCACTAGCTAAACCAAGCCCCGACATTACGAGATTCTTTGGCAAACTTATCATACTTAAAATCAAATGCTTTCCATGCCGGGAATCTGCAGGATGTCTCAAGTAACCATCTTTCGTATGCGACTCTCTTCATGCCATCTCATGGAGGCGGCCGTTTTAGATGACATAAATAACATTTGCAATCGTGGTAAGAGCGGAAAATGACGCAACACCTTTGCTCCAATCTTCTTACGTGTATCACCGTGGTTGACTCATCCGCACAATCATCTTCACTTGCTTTATACCTTGACGATGGCATATATCACATTCTGCTTTATTAATGTTTTCTTTCCAAGACAAAGATACAATCATTAGGACATGCATTAATTTTATCATAACTAAGTCCCAACTCTCGAATTATCTTCCTTAGTTCATACAATGACTTTGGTATAGAAGCATCGGGAAGGCTTCCTCATTGTATCTAGCATCTTGTCAAACCATTATCACTACATTTCCCAACACACTTACCATGAAATAGTCTAATGATAAAAGAAAGAACCGATAACTTACACCCGTGATATAGTGGTTTCTTTGCCTCCCAACACTTTATAAAATTTTTTCGCCTTTAGGTTTGGCATACTCATACTTTCAGTTTGGTTCCCATGTCATCGGTTAGTGTGTCATCACCAAACCGATGGAAGGCATCATTCACCAACCCTTGCATGTCATCTTCAAGATCCAACATTGGAGCATCACTTGATTTGGAACCGAAGGTGGAATTGTATAACCTTTCATAAACCCGACACATAACAGATGTGTTGTAGCCTCCGTCCGATCTACCCATATCTCGACACACAATCAATACATGGACATGAAATCATCCATTTTACCCTCATTATAGAATATATGATCAAGAAAGTCGTCAAGACCTTTTTATATTCAATGGTAAATCTAGGTAAAGACATCCAACTCGTATCCATCTTAAACCTAATTCAATTAACCACGAAAACCACATATAATTTCAACAAAAGAAAGGGAGCCTAATTCAATTAACCACATATGTTGTTTCATAAAAATTTAGCAAAACGATTAGGGTTTCATTTATGAGGTATTACCGGTCTTGATGATGGTGGTGATTCCTGCTGGCAATTTTGGATGGTGGAATGATGTGGATTTGGATCTTAAAATTAGAAATACTTTTACAATTTATTTTAAGCTATTTCTTAATTAATTGCCTAATTATTACTTCAAAGCTAGATAAACTAATTTATATCTAAAATTAGAAATTAAAAGTCAAAATTGCAAAAGTAATTAGGCGTACTTCATGACAATTGATTTCCTTTAAGGCGTTTTCTTGGATGCGTTGAGTATTATAATGTAAGTTTTCTTGGATGCGTTGAGTATTATAATGCGTTTTCTTGGATGCGTTGATATTAGTGATGTTTGTTGTTTGTACCATATAGGGTTCAAAATGTAAGACATTTTACCGCTAGATCCCGAGTTGCCTAATGACTATTACAAACAAGAGGTTTTAATTTGATTCAAAAGGAAAACGTTTGAAAGAAGACAAGTATGGAAAAATAAGAGATTTGGAAAGGAGATTGAGTTTCAAAAATAAACTATGGAGAAGGAAATGTTTCACTGAATTGGAGTTGAAAGAAAGCAAGTCTAGTGTGGTTTTTTTAAGAAAATTGTTGTTGTTTTGTGTTTGGTTATTGTCATTATGTTGTCAAAAATTGTGTAATGAAATGCTTGTTATGTAGGTTTGATGTAATGACCTTTGTTTAATGAAATGCTTGTTATGGGATATATGTGTGATGCATTTACGTTGTTGATGTTTGTTGAGATAGTAATGGATGCATTTACAGTTTTGTTATCAAAGAAGTTGAAGCTAAATGGGAATTGAAGTTGCAGAATGAGTAGTTAATAGCATGTTATGATAGTCATACTCTATTACTACTTTGCAATTGTTTCGATAGTATTAGCTTGTATTAGAATATAGACTAGAATGCCTTGTTCCTAGCATTTCAAGATCTAAATGAGTATTATTTTGTTGCGTAAGTGATAACCATTTGAAGCTCAAAATCATCACCTATGTCAAGTCGTGAAGATGAGTTAAGCTCAAAATCATCTTGGGCTGATTACTTTCCACCTAATTGGAAATTCAAAGGATTAACAAAGTCGGCCAAAAAGTCAAAAGGCAAGAAGTCAAAAGGCAAAATGTTGAACAAGTTGAACAAGTTCTCGGTAAAAGGATACAAGTGTTAGGTCTTGCTAACAATGTTACTTGGGATGCAATAAAAAGAAGACATTTGAGTCAAAAACCAGCTTGATTAAAAAACAAAATGACCGAGTGCAGGGCATCTCATTCCTAATGGGTGATTAGCGCACCAAATTAAAGCAACAAGATAAGATCTAGAATCCCAATTAAGCTCGAATTCTCTAGTCAAGAGTACAAGCTACTAAAGGAAACAAAAATGTAAGAGAAACAACAAAGAATAAGCGTAAATTAAGCTCTTAATATGGGCATTTGAGCCAAACAAAGGATAAGCCATATTGACCTGCTTGACCCATTTGAGCCAAACACCCTTAAGCGTGGTTGTTTTGAGATCTCAAAGTGAAAATATAAATAACAAGAAGCTAAAAGTTAAAATTACCTAAATTTAAATAAGAAATGTATAAGAAAGAGTTATACAAACAAGAATGAGGATTGTCATTGATTCTTAACAACTAATTTTACATAAAAACAGGACTATTGTCATTGATTCTTAACAACTAAAGGTTTGGGTCCCACGATAAGCACTTGATGAGGGCTTGAACTTGGGTGGTCAACACCGATCACTCGGTGTATGGGTGGAATCGACAAACAAAAAGCTATCTCGCAGACCTATCTAATAAGCTCAAAAGTTTGAAATAAGCCCGAACTTTATAGATGAGCTTATTGATTTCAAAACCAATAAGCTCACCGTGTGGCCCACTAATGAAGAAGCTAAGGCACATGGAAAGTTGGGGTTTTGAGTGATGCCCGTGCGTGGCAATGGTTAGCCTCGCAGCCACTTTGAACTATCACCTAAGCCGTAGAAAAATCATAAAATAAGCTAACTGTGGGATTCAAAAGCTTAGATGGGAATTTCAACATGTAAAAATCTCAAGACTTGAATCTCAACACAAAATTCACAAAAATTCTCCCAAGATCCGAGTTTCACTAACATACCATTTTGACTTTTTGATTTTGAACTTAAACTTTGACTTTAATGAAACTTGTTTGATCCGTATGCACTAATTATGATTATTTAAGCTATGATAACACTAATTTAAGATACATGAACAAGATTTAGACCAAGTGGGTGAGATTTGATCCTCACATGTCCCAACAAAGGACCGTGAGAGTGAAGGTAATTTGATTTTGACTTTCTAGTTCAAACATTGGTTTTATAGTTTTACTAGTTCTAATATCACCTAGAGGTCATAGTGTGCGATAAACAAGTGAAAAGGCAACTACCACAGTTGAAACAACACGTAACCAAACACCCTTAATAACCGAGTTAACAAATTTAAAAGGCAAATGATCAATCTAAATCATAATACTGATACATAAGCTTGTACTAGGCTAAATTAAACACATATAAACAAAAGCAACCAACATTTAACAATAACAACTAACAATCACAGATTATCAACATAAGCAACATAAGCACATACGGATTATCATCAAAACACATAACAAAACAAACGGCCATTAAACATAAATATGCACATACCATTAAAATATTAACCATAATAAGTTATCATAAACCATTGTTCAGAAACCATTGTTCACAAACCATCCCCTTCAACATAAATACATAACAAGTTTTCATCAAAATAAGTACATAACCCAACAACATGAGACCATCAGACACAAAAACCACAAAAAGACCCAACAACTACCTTCATTCTTCTTCATACTTCTCCAGAATCTCAATGGTCTCCTTCTTCAATGTTATCAACCTCTGAAAATCAGCGACAACACTTGCAAGAGATTCAACCAAGCGCCTCTCAATGAGTGGACTTCATGCATTGAATCATAAACATCCTCACCGCCATTTCTTCATCAAGATTCAAATAAAACACCTCCATTATTCGCTCGCTCTCTTATCCACTTGCATTCTCATGTCGCTCTCGACGGCCGCAACATTTCTCATGTTGACCTCATTCGTAGGTATCTCATTAATATTGAGAAAAATAAAACAATCATGAAGCTTTTCGACCCACAAAGATCTTTCAGCTCATTCAAGTATGGCGTGGCGTACATTTTCAATTAGGGTTGTATATAGTGAAAAGTTATGAACTAAAAAGTATATGGATGAACCAAAAATAAAAATAAAACCAACATATATATAAAGGGTAGATGCATGAACCGAAAAATTAAGAGTATTAATGAGAAATGAAATAATTAAAACAAGTAATCATGACAATCAAGAGACCGCAGAAAATCAAAGGTCGAGAAAACTTACGCTCCCATAATATTGATGCTTATTATTTTAATTGGGATGACTCAAAGTGTAACCAATTCAGCCAGCTTGAAGCGCTTGTAAAAGAGAGGAACTAGTAACTCGGTGTTGAGTATAAATATATTTCGTCGGGTTTGGGTCGACCCATCTAACCGCTTATTAATCGGGTAGGTTCGGGTTGTGAATAAATTAATTGGGTCGACCGACAACCCGCTTAAGCTTTTTTCTTAATGTGGCAACTTTTGTATCAAAAAGGGTTGATCGTGTCAACCAAAACCCGCTTAACCTTTTCAACCCGTGAATTTCAAAAGATCACGCCCATCTTTATAAATGGTTATAATTTGAATATTATTTTAAAATATTCATGATTATTATTTTCAAATTGAATGAAACCAAACTAACCGAACAACCCGATAGTACACTTGGGTCATATGAACCGTGATATTGCCCTGTTGTCGACCTTGATGAACCTTAATGACGAATCTTCATATGATTCTTTTACTATGAACCTTAATGACGAATCTTTGCTATGAAACTTTTATTATGAACCTTTGATATGCTTTTCGAATCTTTGCTATGAAACTTTTGTTATGAACCTTTTGATATGCTTTTGATATGAACCATTTGATATGACCCATTTGTTATGAACATTTTGGATATGAACCTTGTGATATGACCAATGGCATTAAGATATGATATCGCCCACACCATCGCTTGATACATGAGCCATTTCACTAGTCATGGGGTTCCATGTCCTATATCATTGATGCACCAATGGATTATATATGACTGATAGTGTGTTTGAGTGTGATTACCACACCATCCCTTATAAGTTACATGTTATGAGCTCAAGTATATGTTTGGCCTCTAAATGCCTAGGACAATTCCTCCGCTCAATATGTGTATATAGGCTACAAAGCATCCCGAATTACGCTTTTTACGAAAACTCTTGACGATATATTGAACGATTTCCGCTGAGAGTTATTCATATTAGCTTTTTCAAAGTTATTATTTCATAAACTTTACGCTTTTACCAAATCAATCCCGAATCCAAAGCAACACCCACCTACCAAACGGGCCCTTAGTTGATAACCCGAGCAACGACCGGTAATACTCTAGTTCTTTTAGTTTCAAATACAATAAAATACCTATACCTATATATTATATATATACAATACAATACTTTTCATATACTCGTATACTAGGTAGTATTAATTAATTTACTTATACATCAAATTATACCCTATCACCGATTCATCCCGCCTGCACCGATTACAAGCTACAAGGTGGTCGACCTCCTGACTCATCGATTCGCGATTTTAATTTGCAACATTGGATATGAACCTTTGATATGACACTGATTATGATATGATATCGACTCCCGCCAAACCCGAGCCATTTCATTATTCATAGGGTTCCATGCATGTCCGTCTCATTGATGCACCAATGGCATATATGACTCTAGTGTGGTTTATCGTCCTACATCTCACTTTATCTTTCGGGTCAACTAGATGCGGATACGCTTTAACAAACGAGACCACGAGGATAAATCCCGTCAGTAAGAAAATAGCAACATTTTAAATAACGCCCACAGAAACAAATGAACTATCCGAGCCGCCCATTTCGGGCAAGAAGATACAACAGACCGATTACTTCAACACATTGATATTGTTGTTTGACCCGGAAGTCGGAAAACGAATGCCAAATCTACTTCATTTTAGTTTCACATACAATAAAATACTTATATATTATATATATACAATAATATAATACATTTCATATACTATATACTACTATTAGTTAATTTAATTATAAATCTAATTATAATCTAAAAATTAGGGAAAACTTACACACCCACGCTCACATAAACCCGCTTAAAATTTTTGGGAAAATTGATTCATAAATAACTTTTGACGCTATAAAAATCAAGCATATCTTTTCGAAATCAAGTATTTGATTCGATTTTATTAATGGAAATCATTTTTCACGCATTTGTTAAAATCTCAATTTTGGTTTAGGGTTGTATGTAAGCAAAAAACAAGGATTGTGGGTTTTCACTTTTGAATGAAGATCCGACTCAACAGTAATGCAAACCTCTTGTTGTTATTATTATTGTTGTTGTTATTATTATTATTATTATTATTATTATTATTATTTATTTATTTATTTATTTTTATAAACATCACTTTATTAGAAGAGAATAGGATTTACAAGAAATGTAATGCAAACCTCTTGTTGTTATTATTATTGTTGTTATTATTATTATTATTATTATTATTATTATTATTATTATTATTATTATTATTATTATTATTATTATTATTATTATTATTATTATTATTATTATTATTATTATTATTATTGTTATTATTATTGTTATTATTATTGGTATTATCATTGTTATACATTGTTATTGTTATACATTGTTAGTTATACATTGTTAGTGTGGGAAATGGTGGGTTCGGGTATGTGTTTGGTTGACCTCTTGTGATGAGTCTCATATGTGATCATAAGTGTTTGCTTATTTGTGATGTGGTACAAGTTGTATTTAAGTTGCTCGCTTAATTTAAATGAATGTTGGTATACCGTAAAGTTGGGTCAAAGGATTTGGGTAGTGATAGTG
The DNA here is from genome assembly GCA_022545495.1 of Chrysanthemum lavandulifolium. NCBI lineage: Eukaryota > Viridiplantae > Streptophyta > Magnoliopsida > Asterales > Asteraceae > Chrysanthemum > Chrysanthemum lavandulifolium. The sequence goes on along the minus strand of CM040239.1, from coordinate 238,535,131 downwards.
ATAGTGATTTGATATCGCTTTCTAGCTAATGTATTTCATTCGTGACATGTAACTCAAGGATTTGCGCTCTATTTTTGTTTGTAGATAATGTATTTCATTCTCAGTAACATGTAACAGATAGTGATTTGATTTCGCTTTGTTGTTCTCAAATGACTATTGTTCTTTGCAATCTCATAATAATTTTATTTGTTTTGTGCACCGCTTATGGAAAATAACAGATGCAACGCCAAATCACCACGAGAAATACGAATGATTATGAAATGTCCGTAAGGACAAGGATTCAAGAAAACCAACAGAGATTACAAGCTTTGGGAGTGAAAATCTTGCTAAGTCTTTGACAAGTCTAGTAGAGAGTGACAAAACAAAGAAAAGAAAAAGAAACCAACGGATACCGTGAGAAAGATGCAGATTATATGTCCGGTTCGACTTCCATCTTAATGTTGAGGAAGATAACCCGTAAGAAGCGGCTACACAAACAAATAAAAAGGTACGAATAATAAATTTGGCTACTATATTTTCTTTATGTTTGTTTTCTAACAATTCTACTTGCATGAAACAGAATCGAAAATACATTGCTCCACAATCCATGAGTAGATATAAAATTTAGCAAAAAAAGCGAATGAGTGCTCCAAATGTCTCCAGTGGGCTAACATCTTCGTAATCTCAATCGCAAAAGGGACAACAGATTGATACAGGGAGGGCAATACGTAGTAGGTACAGGAGTCCCACCAAGTCCAAAAGAGAAATGATCAACCAAATTACGCCAACAGAGGAGATTAATCGCAATCGAGAGAAACTTAGTTGCAATTGACAACGATCATGACCACGGGAGCGTGACTTGAGATCCGATGGTAACTATACATAAATTTCAAATACTATATATATGATATTAAATTACTATTAAGTGTATATTCGCTAACTGCTTTGCTTACTTGTTTTTTTTTTTTTTTTTTTTTTTTTTTTTTTTTTTAATATAGATAACAATGAAGACCTTTATGATGTTGAAAATGATGATATCAAGACATACCTATGAATGAAGATATTGAACAACAAGCTACTTCGAAGATGATGTAGATAAAGACATGGATGATTTGGAGAATGGGGATGATTTGGAGAATGAGGATGATTTGGAGTATGTGAACGATTTAACAAATGACGGCGATGATCTACTCGGAGAAGAGATTCAAGTCGAGCATTCCGAAAATGAAGAAAACCATGTAGTTACACAAGCTCGAAATGAAACAAAGTTAACATGGTCTACTTGATTGCATCGTTTTAAAATCATATATCATATATTGTGTCATATAAGAAGAATATATAATAAAGTTAAATTAAAACAAGACAAAATACAACGCTAAGATATTGCCTCCATTTCAATTATTTAGTATTTTAAATGTATACGTATCTATTGTAAATCATGTTCACTTTTGTAGTTCGGATTGTAAGCAAAAGAAAGAGAGGACCAACACGTATGGCAAAAGTTTGGGCCCAAGAAAAGGGGATAGAATTCCTATTTTAGTTAATGAACACGGACAACCTATTAACGACAAAAGTAGTCATCGACTCATTTCATGGGAACACTTTCAAGGAGTGGAAAGTATTGTCCGATTTATAAACCATGGAATAAAGTTGACGCCAAAAAAAAAAGCTTTGCTTGAACTCTTAAAGGTACACAATGTTAAATTTGTATGTTAATGAATAAAGTATTTGTTTTCTAATGTGAGCTATTACATTTTTAGACAAAATTTGATATTCCGAAGTCGGAGAAAATGGATATTGCAATCATTTGGGCGGAAGGTGAAGAACCGGAGGGCAAGAGTTAAGGAACACTACCATGATCCGCCTTTGTCGCTTAAGCAACAAATAAGATCTAGGCCAAAGCAAGTGCAAAAAAACAATGGAAGAAGCTTGTGAAGTATTGGAATACGAAAACACTAAGGTGTGAAATACTCTTCCACTTTAAATAACATTACTTAATTTCCCATTATGATATTTTACTTTCCTCGCCGCAGAGTTTAAGTGAAAAAACAAGGCGAATCGGGCAAAAGAAGATGATCCAAAGAACCGTAAAAAGTTATGCTCGCAAAGGGAAGAGTTAAAGGTAAGTGTATGGAGAAAGTGGGATTGTTAATGTATCCTGTGGATATCCACCGTTAATATTCATTTTCTTTTTATTCATACGTACATATTTGGGACGAGATCCAACTCGATTGGATCTTTTAGTGCATGCTTCTCCAAAGATGGAAATACCAAAATGATGACACCGCAAAAGCGATTGTAAGTAATATGATTTTGTGTTTGCAAAAGTGTATTAATAGCATAAGTTAAACACAATATGCTTTTTTGTAATACATGCTTTTACTATATGTTGTTCATGTTTATATAAAATGCAGGATGATATGAAACAACTTAGTGATAATCGCCGAGGGTTCGATTGATAATCCCGGACCGATGATATTTTTCTACGCTTATGGGTAAAGATCGAAATGGTGATGCAGGCATGTATGGTCTAGGTGTTCGTGCTTCATTGTTTGGGGTGTAATACCAAGTCGCTTAGCATGTCATAGAAAACAACGAATTGAAGTCTAGATGTGGAGAACTTACTAGTGAAAATGAAAAGTTACGAGCCCGCTTATCGAGAAGAATGGGTCGACGGATAGTTCCATTGTTCCACCTCTTACATCACAAGATTCTCCTGTTGTAACCAATGAACCTCCACGCTTACGGGTATGTTTCTATTATAAATCGTTCCTTTCTAGTTGTTATAGCTTATTTTATCTTTGATAGCTAATGAACCTAGGCTACAAGCTTATGTATCAAGATTATGATTTAGATTGCTCATTTGCCTTTTAAATTTGTTAACTCGCTTATTAAGGGGTGTTTGGTTCTGTTGTTTCAACTGTGGTAGTTGCCTTTTCACTTGTTTATCTCGCACACTATGACCTCTAGGTGATATTAGAACTAGTAAAACTATAAAACCAATGTTTGAACTAGAGAAAGTCAAAATCAAATTACCTTCACTCTCACAAATTCATTTGTTGGGACATGTGAGGATCAAATCTCACCCACTTGGTCTAAATCTTGTTCATGTATCTTAAATTAGTGTTATCATAGCTTAAATAATCATAATTAGTGCATACGGATCAAACAAGTTTCATTAAAGTCAAAGTTTAAGTTCAAAATCAAAAGTCAAAATGGTATGTTAGTCGAAACTCGGATCTTGGGAGAATTTTGTGAATTTTGTGTTGAGATTCAAGTCTTGAGATTTTTACATGTTGAAATTCCCATCTAAGCTTTTGAATCCCACAGCTAGCTTATTTTTATGATTTTTCTCCGGCTTAGGTGATAGTTCAAAGTGGCTCAGTAGGGCTAACCATTGCCCCGCACTGTGGCATCACTCAAAACCCCAACTTTCCATGTGCCTTAGCTTCTTCATTAGTGGGCCACACAAAGAGCTTATTGGTTTTTTGAAATCCAATAAGCTCATCTATAAAGTTCGTGGCTTATTTCAAACTTTTGAGCTTATTAGATAGGTCTCAGATAGCTTTTTGTTTGTCCAATTCCACCCATACACCGAGTGATCGTTGTTGACCACCCAAGTTCAAGCCCTCATCAAGTGCTTATCTGGGACCCAAACCTTTAGTCCTAGCTTTTAGAAACCTCAATAAGTCACCTTTTCATATCAAGTCTCACTTTGATCCTGTCAACCCTAGTGGGACCCACAAGGGCTGCAAGGTTGTTGGTTTTGGCCTGCTTTGGCTGTGATATTTGATCAAGTGATTATTCGGTCTATAGCTTATTCCTTTAGCTTATCCGGTAGTTTTAGCTTAATCTAGTTACAACTCATGTAGTTACAACTTATTTAGCTTATTGTAGCTTATTTGTAACTTATTTAGTATACACCACCTCCACACTGCAGATATACATCGATCAATTTTGACCTCCTTTGTATACCCCACCTCCATACCGCAGATACATCCGCTTAACCTAATACATGTGTCTTGACTATAAATTGATAAATGTTTGTTGAAAACCAAATCTAGGTCGGGATGAAGTTGTCCTTAAAAGCATTCTAAACTCAACCGAGACTGTAGCAAAAGGATGGGTGAGGAGCTTGAACCCAAATGATATAGTTGGTGGTACAGAGATTGGACGAGGATGGTGTGAGGTAAACGTTCAAGTACCAACAAAAAGAGATGAAGTGTTGGTGAGACCCTATGGGTTATTTGCCACAATTGAAGACTGTGTTGGTGCAACCATAGCATGGCCTTGTCCCTTTATCTCGGTATGTCTTTGTTAATCTTGTGATACCAATAATTTTACTAACATGGAGCTTAATGCTTATACATGGGTGTTTATTTGTAGGTGGTCCGTGAGGATTGAGAGAGATGATGCATGATGACCACGGACTAAGCTTCTTGTTGCGTTAATGTATTGTTTAATGTTAATGAGACTTTATGTTAGATTCTGCTACCTTATTTATGTTTAGTGATTTTGTTATGACAATTGCTAATTTGAAATACAATTTCGCTTTATTCATTTAATATTTAGTTGATGTTTTATTCATATCGTAATAATAGAGTGTGCATGGTGAAAATAGCGTCCTATCATATGACTTGTCCGGACTTTGAAATTGTCCTATTAAACTTATTAACCGTCCTAACAATTAACTTAACATTGTAAAAGTGTCCTAATATGTTGTTATTAGGACGTTATTTAGGTTGTTAATAGACATTTTATACGACCAAAAATTGGTTTCATAATCTTCCTTGAGATATTAGAACCCTTTTCTTGGTGCTAAAATAGCTATAATGTTATATGATAAGCGCCCTAACAATTATCTTTTAAGTACGCTTGTATGTGTATCAAAAGATTAAAATTAGGTAACAACGTTTTACAACATTGTAAAAGTGTCCTAATATGTTGTTATTAGGACGTTATTTGGTTGTTCATAGACATATTATGCACCATAAATTTGGTTTCATAATCGTATTTGGGATATTAGGACCCTTTTCTTGGTGTTAAAGTAACTATAATGGTATATGATAACCGTCCTAAGAATTAACATTAAAGGACGCTTGTATGTGTATCAAAAGATTAAAAGTAGGTTACCACATGTTAGAACATTGGAAAAGTGTCCTAATATGTTTTTATTAGGACGTTATTTGTGTTGTTTATAGACCTAAAATGCACCATAAAATTGGTATCATAATCTTATTTGAGTTATTAGTACCCTTTTCTTGGTTGCTAAAATAGCTATGATGTTACATCATAAGCGCCCTAACAATACTTTTAAGGACGCTTTTATGTGTCTCAAAAGATTAAAAGTAGGTAATCACATGTTAAAACATTGTAAAAGTGTCCTAATATGGTTTTATTAGGACGCTATTTGTGTTGTTCATAGACATATAATACGACCATAAAATTGGTTTCATAAGGGTTAGGACGCTTTTGACCTATTACAACCGCCTTACATGAAACGCTTTCATCCTTGGTCCTATTAAATGAAAGGTCCTAAAAGTACCATTTTATGACGCTTATGGGGTCCTAAAAGCCACTTTTCTTGTAGTGGAAAAGTGAAAGTTTTGATTAGTTTTACTCAAAAGTAAGAAGCTTTAGCCCTTTTATAGGATTGTGGCACCGATGCGCACTACGTGGTCCTTTCATTACAAGTACGGGTTGTACATCGTTATGTGTGCACAAGCCATAGTCAAATATAAATCACACATCCAAATAATGATAAGGAAATGATCTAGAGAATCAGATTACCGTGAAGTCCGTCAATAACACCGTGAATGCGCTCGACGTTGGTAGCTGTGAGAGATATGCTTGGGCGACCACCCACGAAACTCTCCAACGTTTTATCGATCCCTCTCGAACAACCTTTCATCAATCCGAGTGATGATCTTCTTCACATCCCTCCTATCCCTCGAATTCCATCTCTTCGATGACCCTATGCCGTCATGTATCTCCTTTAACCGATATGCTAACCCGTCCCGAACTTTCTTCAATGTGTGATCCCCAAACTTTTGAAGCTCTTTGCACGCCATGAAGCAATTGTGGTGTAGTTCACTACGGTAGACTACCCCAAATGGTTTCCTGATAAGGGTGTACTGAGCAAGTTGGTTAATGTCGGGAAGGTCTAGCTGTGGTTTTGTGAGATTAACACTCTTCTGGTATGATTCCACGGCAATTTGAATATCTTCTACACGTTCTTGGATCACGATGCTTCTTATGAATATCAGCAATGACTTGATGTACTAGCGTTGGATATTTGTAGAGAATTATCGCATTCGTCCTTGTACCTTGGCAAGATACATGTCTTCAATGTCATTGAGCGAAAATCTCAGGAAATCTGCTTCTGTAAAGTCAAATTCCTGTTCATCTTGTCGTTTGACCACAATTTTCTTTAGGAATGTGTAGTCCCACTTTGATGACAGGGTAACATGCTAAATTGCAACGATCTGTTTGTCACTGAACACTTCCTTTTTCGACCGAGAACTCGGCGACACAGAGTAGATTCTTCTTCGCTCGTGCCAATAATGAATCCTATACTGCTGCATCGAGGTCATACTTTTCCACTTTGTCGAAGAAACATGCGCGTGGCTTCTTCCTCGATGGCTATATTGTTAGAGTAGATTGTCACGGAAAGGGAGGGTGAGTGATGTAGCATATTTCTTGGAAACATCGCTACCGTGTAGAAGGAATTCCAAGTCATTGTTGAAGAAGTAACGATAGTGAATCTTGGGTTGATCCGGTCGGCCAATGGTAGGTAGTGGTTTGGTCCATTCTGTGTAATATGGAGCTTTGTCTTGTCTGGTAAAGTCGATGTTAGCTTCAAGGTTGAGTCAATCGATGTTGTTGGACATGGCTCATGCTATGTTGTCGAGATGATATTCGACTTCAATGGAACTGTCAGAGCTGTCCTTAAGCAATTGAAAAGCGTCGTTCTTGATTCGCCTCAACTCTGCTTTTGTCATCTTCTTCACCTTGAAATTTTTTTGTATAAGCTTCACATGCTCCATTGTGCGACCATCTACCGGTTCTTGTCCTTCCAGTAACTGAGGTGTAGCATCAACAAGTTTAGAGAACCAGTCATACTCTTCAGTGTCATCATCATCTAGCCATGACACAACATTGGTCTTTTTCTTCTTCTTAGGCTTTGGTGATGATGCTAGTTTCTTTTTTGATGTAGAAGAAGTAGGTTGTTGTTGGGGCTCAGGAATTTCTTCATCGTCACCACCAGTGTATTCAAAGTGATCACCGGTTTTCGCTGTTTGTGGTGGTGACTTAGAGTCCTGAGGTTTATCAGTAGCAGGAGACCGTTGTGGAGAACTTCTTTGAGTGGAGATCCTTTGGGGTGGTGGTGGCATAGAAGATGAATCATCATTTTTCTTCTTTCGTTTCGGTTCGTAATCTTTATCCGCATCATTATCGCCTCTTGGACTTTTAGCCTTCTCCGCCGCTGTTTTCATGAGGTTTTGAGTTGATATTCCAAAGAATGCCTCAAATAGTTTAGCTTCGAGTAAACGCTGCGAATCGCTTAGACATTTGCAACACAAGCTTGAAATCAACTCGCATTGAGACAACTGCAGTTTAATTGGATTGATCTTCATTGCTACGAGTAGATTGCATTGTTTGCTTGACCAATTGCATGAGATTCGGATAAAGTTGTCGTGAACATCTCTTGTCACCCGTGGGACGATGTCGAGGAGAAACTTGTAAGTGTATTCTCTCGATCATCTTATCCATTTCCCCACGGATATCTCTCGCTTAGAAAGTGTTGGTTTGTTCTTTCTTCCGAAAATCGCTTATCACGTCCCGAAGAAGGTTAACTCATCGCCCGATTGATTCGCTTTCTTGTTGACCACGCCTTTCTTCCTTACTTGCCCCGATGCCTTTGACAATCTTTGTTTTAGCACGTGATATCCAAGTATCGGTCGGTTTCTTTACCGATTTAGATGTGGATCTGGTGGTGGCTTTGGATGGTGGTGGAGATGAATGAGAAGATGAGTCTGATGATGATGATTCATGAGGAGGCTCAGGTTCCTTTGGTGGCTCAGAAGTTTGTTCCTTGCTACGTGCGGCACTATCTAGAAGATAATCATCGGCTTCCTTTTCGGCTTTAGCCTTTTCTTCCGCCTTAACCCTAGCTTCTTCATCTGCTTTTGCTAGAGCTTTTTCTTTTGCTTTTTCTTTAGCAACAACATCAACATCTTCATCAGTAATTTTCACAGTCGTCTCCTTTTTCTTATCAGGTTCCTTAAAGTCAAAAATGATCTCATCCTCTAGTTCTTTGTTGTTGTGATTCAGGAGTTGGTGGTACCGGTTCCTTATCGGGTTGATTAACCGCATCGAAACCGGTGTGGTTAGTGCACCACCACTTGACCCTCCAGGCCACGAGTTTGTTGTAGGTTGAACTCCTTAGCAACATGTTGAAGTCCGAGATTCTTCAATTTCTTTACGTAGTCTTTGTCTTCATCCCGTGTCTCTTCATCCGAGCTCTCTTCTTTCGCTCGCCTTGCACCGAGTTTTCCCTTTATCGACTTGGGACTTAGAGGTTTTTCAACTGTTAGTGTATCATCCGCTGCGATTACGAGTAGATAACCTCTTCATCTGCTTCTGTCCTCCGAGTCCTCGTCCATCAGTTTTGGTTCTGGTTTGGGAATAGGGATGGCACCCTTTGATGGAATTCTATTTTTGAGTATGTGAGTCCTCTTTGGATACTTACGTGTACTCTCAGTGCTCGCAATACTTCCAGCACTGCCTCTCCTGGTCTTCCTAACAGGTGTACCAGAAGACTTTTCATCAATGAACCCCACTTTGCCTGATGCAACTACTTCCAGATAATGTTTGTACGATTGAAGTTCCTTGATATCAGCAGTAAGAAGGAAATCTGGCAAAACAACACCTTGTTTCTTCGTTGTTTAGTCTTTGAATCTGACAACATTGAGTGTAGGCTCAAGCAACATGGAGTGATGGTTGGGGTCATCAAGTCTCAAGGGAATGTCAGGATTATTCCCGAGTATCCTTTGGATCAACAATTTGGTGTATCTGATGTAGGGAATCTTGGTGCCAGGTTTCCTGAGATATGACATCATGTCATCCCAAATCAGACTTGTGAAGTCGATGTGCATCATGTTGACCATGCCCCAAAATATTTGTAGTTCCATGAGCTTAGGATGCTCAAAACCACTATCACGTCCAGAAACTGATTTGGAAATCATGATGTAGAGGGTTCTACATGGCTGGGGGATATTCTTAAGATCAACTGATGAGTGTTTTGTAATGATCCCAGCAGCTTCATCATAGTCGATGTCGACCATGAACTGGAGAGTGACCTCTTCCGAAGGAGAAGAAACATAGTCAGCAGGCTGGATGTTTGGAAGAAGGAGAATAGCCCTTAAGTCAGCTGGAGTAATGGTGATTTGTTTATCATTGAGTGTCACTGTCACAACATCTTGACCTTTGACCTTCTGCATGGTATGCCAGAATTGGTGAACATAAATCACCGGCACAGTTACAGAATTAGTGAGCATATTCTTGTAAGGATGAGTCTTCAGAATATCCACAGCAATTTGACAAGAAGACTCAGAACACGTGAAGTTATAAAAATAGACTCTGAGATTGTTCTTCCCAATCTTCATCTGGTAACCGGTGGGGAAGATGTCTTCCATTGTGAGAACATTCGGTGACATTGTGACGTCCGTATTGTGATCTAAAAGATATTGAGCCAAAAGAACTAACATATCGAAAGACATTACGTTAGTCAAAAGTTGATTTTATTGTGTTAGGAATTAGAAATTCCAGGTATTAAAGAGTCGGTCACCTCAAGTATATGTAATCGTTTGAAAGCTCGTAGTCGTAGTTATTTTATGTTAAGTAGTATTTAGTTATGTAACACCGTGGAGGACTGACGGTCTTTACCCACCGTATGCCTCGATCTACACCCGTAGGTGCCGTTTGTTTGTAAGAAACTATAAATACCCTCTACCTCCCAAGGTGAGGGTTGAGCTCAATACTATTTTTCTTTGTTTCACATAGTTCCCAACTCTCTTCCTTTATCTCACTAGAACTTTCTCTCTCTAAACATTGTTAACGTCCCACATGGTTATGGTTTAATGTGTTTGTGAAATCCTATATCTAACAATTGGTATCAAGAGCCATGGTTTGATCACTCATATTTCATGCTTCTTGTTTTGGTGGATTTCATAAGGTTTTTGGGGTATTAAAGGTTTAGGGAGTTTGATTCATTTGGACAAATTCTAGTTTTAAAGTTTGAATTTTGCTTGTACTTTTGTGTTTAGCATCATCATATGTGTTTATGTTTTGAATTGGAAGGCTTAAATCATTGTGGTTTGGTTGTTTTGATTGATAAAGTGGTTATTTTAGAAGTTTGTACGGGCGAGTTGAGTCTCTGATACTTTGTTCTTCAAAGCGAGTTGCTTTGTTATTGGATGCGAGTTGGTACATGCGACTTGGCTGTTTAGCGAGTTGATTTTTATGCGACTTGGGTTCTAAGCGAGTTGTTTCTTTAAGCGACTTGAGTAAAGCGACTTAGCTATTAAGCGAGTTGTAAAGCTAGCGACTTAATTTAAGCGACTTGGTGTTCAAGCGAGTTGATTGAGTTGCGAGTTGATACTAAAGCGAGTTGGCTATTTAGCGACTTGATTCATTAAGCGTGTTGACAGTGTTGCGAGTTGATGCTAAAGTGACTTGGCTATTTAGCGAGTCGATCCCTTGCGAGTTGTCTCCTTGAGCGAGTTGGGTGTTTTGCGTGTTGATAACTAAGCGAGTTGTGTGGTTTACTACCGCTCTAATTTTAGACTTGTCACTTCTTCGTGATACATTCTTACGGTTGTTCTTTGGTTTAGTAAAACTCGTGAAAGAATCAATTTCCCGTTTAATCAAAGAATTGTAAAATCCGTAGAACTTGTAATCATGGCAAACATCGCTCCTACTATTGTTTCTTACATGGCCGAGGACGCTCAAGCGGTCGGTCGATACTCGTCCCACCCATGCTTGATGAACCGACTACGACTCTTGGGCTCAAAGAATCGATTGTCTTGTCTTGGAAAGGAAAATGGGGTCAACATTCTCAAATCGATTGATGAAGGACCGTATAGAGTTGAGACTACTAGAGACATAATTGATACTGGTGAAGATGGAACAATGATCTATGGAATAGATGCACCAAAGACGTATGATGAGCTCAATGATAAGGAGAAGAAGAGATTCGATGCGGATATCAGGGCTTTGAACATCATATTGCAAGGTCTTCCAAAAGTCATATACAAGCTTATCTACCACAACATCAAGCAAAGGTCAATGGGATAATGTCAAGATGCTTCTCTCGTGTTCGAATTAACCATGGAAGATGAGAATCACAACTCTATGATGAATTTGAGCACTTCAAGATGAAACCGTATGAGAGTATCTATAAGTATTACGTGAGATTCCACAAGGTCATTAATGACATGAGGAACATCAGAATGACCATGCCAAACATTCAGCTGAACTCAAAGTTTGTGAACAACATGAATCCCGAATGGCACAAGTTTTTCACTTCTGTAAAGCTAACCAAAGGATTGAAGAATACAAACTATGAGGTTCCTTCTCCAGAATGAGAGACATGCCATGTTTGAAAAGAGGATTCTTGAACAATTCAAAACCAATCAGGGAGAAATAAGTTCATCAAATGATTCAACTGCATTTTTCACCAATGATGGAACCACCACCAAAGCATCTCAAGTCATTCAAGATCCATACTTAAACAAATGATGCCAATGCCATCATGGAACACTTTATCAATAAGTTGGCTTATATGGTCGAACAAAACTTAACCTTCTCCACATACCAACAAACTTCACACTAACAATGAAATCGGATCGCATCCAATCTACACAACCATTCTTTGGTCGAGATGGAAAGGTTACAAGACAACCACTCAAGGAAGACAATATGAACAAAGAAAAGGTGGAGTAGGAGGAGGGTATGTGGAAAATCATAATAGAGGAAGAAATGGAAATCAAGGTCAAGCAAAGCCAATCAAATGCTACAACTCTGGTGGTGAGGGACACATTGCAAGGAATTGCACATCTCCAAAACATCCTCAGAATGCTGAATACTTCAGGGATAAGATGTTGCTAGTGCAAGCTCAGGACAATGGAGCAACCTTGGATGAAGAGATGCTGTTGTTTCTTGCTGATGGGAATGCTAAGACATATGATGCGATGATGAGGATGGCGACCTATTCACGAGATAGATCACAATCATCGAATGCCTTTCAAGTAGTCGGCGTGATGCATACGACTACGATGTTGATGATGGACCTCTCGCACAAACAATTTTCATGGCTAGCATTTCTCCAATGGTCTCTCCTAAGGTCTCTTCTTCACCACAAGGTGGACCATCCAAAGACAAAATCATCTCGAGGTATTAAAATTATATGATGAAGTTGATGTGCAAAACATACATAATGAAATACAATCAACTGAAATCATTGAGTCAGATATTGAACATATGGGTAATATCAATGCTGTCCCATATGATCAATATGTGAAACAAAGTGAAAGTGTGATTGTATCAAGTGATGTATCTCCTGCAGTCAATGATGATTATGTCTATGATGAATACACTGCATGTGCCCCTGCTGATTCTGTTATCTCTGAACTTAATGCTTATAAAGAACGTGTTGCTATTTATGAACAACGAGCTAAGTTTGAGTTAACCACTGTGAAGCGGAGATGGATGACCAAATGCGCATAACTATTAGACAAAGTAAGTTTAGAAGAAGTATTAAAACAAGAGTTAAACTCCTTACAAGAAAAGCTTACTAAAGCGCTAAGCAAAAACAAGAACTTCAAGAAAATGTTAAAATGCTTAAGCAAGAATTACGTGCTAAGGAATCAAAACTTTTGAATGATTTTCTAATCTAAAACCTTGAAAACAAGCTTGAAAATAAGTTGTACGTACAAGGAAATACCATTCAATCGCTCACTTAATCACTAAGCACGAGTTTTAAGTGATAAGCATAGTACTCCCTTGTTGAGGAACCAAATCCAGAGGTCATTAAAAGGCTAAAAGTGCTCATAAGGTAATCTATGATGGTAATGAAATCCTTAAGCCTAGACAGAAACCTAGTTGCGTTGAGTGCTTGAGGAAGATAGAAAATTAGATGATGTATCTAGGAGAAAATGAATAAAAGCTAGATGATCCCGAATGTAAAAGAATAACATAATGATCAAACCCCATGATTACAAAAAGGAAAATTGGATTTCCTTAAACAAGTTTAAGCCTCAAACTTTGTTAACACACGAACAAGTGTTTTGGTAAAGGACTTAGATAAGCAAAAATGAAAATATTGTTGAAACAAACCCTCCCTTAGGAGAATGCTGCTGACAGGTATCCTCCCAATACACCAATGCACTTAGTTCCTAGAACTATTGCCACTAAGAGCAAGACCTTAATCGGTCAATATGTGATCTTTCAATTATTTGTTGATTTTGAAAACTTGTAAGAAAAGAATCACACCCATCGGGATAATCAAGGGAAAGGGCTTTGAACAAACAAAAGAATGTTATTTAAGCGAAGTCATGCCTTTCTTTAAACAATTAAAGATCACTTTGAGAGTCTTAAAAGGGATGGATAAAAGATATTAAAGGGATGGAAAAAGAATTTGATGCAATGATAATTGAAGTTAGTGACTATGAGCGGCATTAAAATATAATGAAATTGAGAGGAAGAACTTGCATACCTTAAATGAGAATCGATTTACGAATGTATCTCTCAAGATTTGTTTTACATCGCTACTAATTGCTCTATTATCGCTTCTCAATTTCATGAATATTCATTGCGTTGAAAGTCTCCCATGATCGTGTCATTGAGCTTGAAATCAAAACTCTAAACTAAGTGATAAAATTGAACATGATGATCACGATAATTTGGTAAAACATTTTTCTAAGCTAGAAGTTGAACATTTTGACTTGCAACTAAAATATCAACATCTTAAAGAAAATGTTAAAACCTCAAACATCAAGATATCCTCGGATGTTCCGAGTTTGATGCGCTTTTGAACTAAACAAGCGTGACGAATGATTCAAGCTCACTATAACACGATCGAAAGTTGAAAGCCCAAATCTCTCAATTAAAGGGTGAAAAGAACAATATGGTGGCTCCCAAATGCCTCCTCCTTTAGATTCTCGAATTCTCAAAATTTTCATCTTCAAAACTTGGTTAATGCCTTACAAAAGGAAAATGAGAGTTTTCTAGAAGAAAATGAAAAGGTTAAACGTCATTTCAATGAGTTCTTTGAGTCAATCAAAGTCACTCGGAACAAAAATAACGAAAAAATAACCTCGTTGCAAAAGGAAATTGAGAATCTGAAGATTCAGGTAAAAAGGAAAATGCCAATGACCAATGGGGAGAATGGTGCTTCAAAGGTGCATGTCTGTAATAAATATGCTTTGACTGTGAAATATGTTCCTCCTCATCTTAGGAATAACAAACTGGTAATTCAAACATATTTCTCATATCTTAAAGACAGCCTAGAATGTCTCTGTGAGATTGTAGAAGAGGATAAGTTAGAGAAACCACTTGATAATGCAATTGGCCATGCATGCTTATATGCCAAACGATCTCAAGAACTTCTAGAATGCTTAATTACAATATGCTCTAAAACCTTAGGTGAGCAAGTCAATCCATTGATACCTTGTTCAATGCCTAGTGCCAAGCATGCAAGTCATTCAATGCCAAATGTTATGAGCGTGAACCTTAGTGTGCCTTCAAGTAGTTCGATTCCAAATGTTAGTGCTAAGAATGTGAACTCGAGTGTGCCTCTAGGAGTTCAACTCCCAAGACTTCTCACAGAGAATGAACTTTATTGTGCCTTCAAATAGTTCGGATCCCAAAGACATCTAAGCAGAAATGCATAAATTAGCAAAACCAACTAATGTTCCCATTCTCTACAGAGTAAAGCAGTGACATTAAAGCAAGGGTCAAAGTCTCAAGACAATACAAGGAATGATAGGACCTCATGAAGCTAAGAATGTACATTGGAAGAAAGTAGAAGATCACCTAGGAACACTAAGTTTGAGTTAAATAAAACGAATCGTGTTGATTCTAGTATTAGCCATAGGCGCATTGTAATTAATTCAATTATGATACTATTTGCAAACCTTGTAATGATGTCTCGCTTGAATTACATTGCTAATCATGAATGTGGTGTGAATGCTTTGTCTAATCTTTGTCAAATGCCCAGGTTAAAATTGTTAATGCTAATAATCGTGCAAAGAAGGCTAAAAGGCAAAGACGAAAGATTGTTAGAAAATAGTGAAACCCACAGAAGAACATTTATAAAGATAGGTTATTATTGGATACCTTTTGGTCATAAGAATAATCGGTTTTGTCCTCAAACCGCTAAGACTATGCCCACTAGAAAATGGATGCCCTCTTGGTAGAACTATTCCTTAAGAAGTGAACATACTTTGAATAGGTCAAATCTGAGACCAAGACTCCATCTATTCCCAATGATTCCATTGCTTCTACTTACGATATGGATGTTTCTATTTACGATGTGGGTGTTCCACCTTGTTACTAACCAAGTGGAACCCATTCTTGCATGGGGATCCCAATTATCAAGTTATCCATTCTTGTCCGTGTTCAACCGCAGATCGTTCAAATCGTTATGTGGTACTGGACTCGAGTTGTTCCAACATATGATTGAAACCGATCGCGCTCATGAACTTCGTGAGCAAATTCATCGAGACGATTAGATTCGGAATGATCATTTCGGTGCATTTATGGGTTATGGAGATTATGTTGTTCGTAAAGTGTTATCTCCATGGTATATTATGTGGAAGGTCTTGTCATAACTTTGTTCTCCTGCTGGTCAATTATGTGATTCGATCTAGAAGTAGCCTTGAAAAACATACTTGTTTCGTTAGAGAACTTGATGGTAAGGAACTTTTAAGAGGTTCACGTGGCTCAAATCTATACACCATCTCTATCGAAGATATGATGAAGTCTTCTCCAATTTGCTTGTTTTCAAAGGCTTCTAAAACAAAGTCATGGTTATGGCATCGTCGTCTCAATCACTTGAACTTCGGCACCATCAACGATCTCTCCAGAAAGGACTTAGTTGTAGGTCTACCTAGACTTAAGTATGAAAAGGATCATCTTTGTTCAAGATGCCACTGGGAAAAGCAAGAAGTATGCCCATAAACCCAAACCTACAAACTCGATCATAAAAGTTCTCCATACAATTCACATGGACTTATGGACCCATGAGAGTGCGAGAATATCTTTGGGAAGAAATATGTGTTAGTTGTGGTGGATGATTTCTCTAGATTCACACGGTAAAGTTCTTAAAGACAAAGGATGAAACTACGGATATCATCATCAAACTCATCAAACATTGCGAGTTCGCCTTAACAAAACGGTCGTAATCATCCGAGCAGACAATGGAACCGAGTTTATTAACAAACAACTTGGTGAGTTTTATGAAAGTATTGGAATCGGTCATCAAAGAAGTGTTCTCGAACTCCTCAATGTAATCAGTGTAGTTGAAAGACGAATCGAACTCTTGTGGAAGCCGCAAGGACTATGCTAATTTACTCAAAAGTTCCAATGTTTCTCGGGGTGAAGCCATCGCCACCGCATGCTACACCCAAAATCGATCCCTAATTTACACTGCTCATGGAAAAACTCCATATGAACTTGTCCACAACAGAAAACCTGATCTTTCATTCCTTCATGTGTTCGGTGCTTTATGTTATCCAACTAATGATGGTCAAGATTTAGGAAAACCGAGAGCTAAAGCGGACATTGGAGTTTTGTAAGCTATGCACCTAACACAAAAGGTTACCGAATCTACAACAAGAGAACCCAAATATTATGGAAACAATTCACGCCACGTTTGATGAGTGACCGATCGGATGGCTCTTGGACAATCGAGCCAGACCCGCACTTCAAAGCAATCCCATTGGTTCATCTCTTGTACCAAACTCCTCATCAAGAACTCCATATGTACCTCCCTCGGAAGATGATTTAAAGAAACTGTTTGATCCAATGTTTGATGAACAATTTGAGCTAAGTAACAATGATATGACAATTCAATCACGGTAGGTCGCTTCTATCCTTGTCAATGAAATTAACCCTTTAACTTATGTCATTAAGCCAAGAAGCGCTGCTCTTCGACCAACTGCTTCATCAACAAATCTTCAATCATCAAGTGTACATCATGGAAATGCTTCGATTCACGGGATGAAGTTAATCCCTTTGCTACTCCCAAGATGCTCCATTTGAAAATACATTTGCTCTCGAATCATCATCTCGAACCATCTTCATCGAGACATCGACTCTGCTACTTGGTTCCACAACCACAACCACATGAACATCTTAGAAAATGGACACATGATCACCCATTGGATAACATCATTGGAAACCCTTCTCGCCTAGTATCCACTCGTAAGCGACACTCTTGATGCCTTATGGTGCTTCTTTAACTCGGTACTCTCAAATATCGAACCTAAAGATGTTAAAAGCGCTATGAATGAAGACAATGGTTCAATGCCATGCAAGATGAAATTCATGAGTTTGATCGATTAGATATATGGGAATTAGTACCGACTCAGTTGTGCTATGATCGCTTCTCTAAAATGGATCTTAAAAGTGAAACTTGATGAGCATGGTGATGTGTTAAAGAACAAGGCTCGATTGGTGGCTAAAGGATACCGTCAAGAGGAGGGTATTGACTTTGAAGAATCTTTGCTCCAGCTTGTTCGAATCGAGGCAATCGAATATTCTTGGCTAGTCTTTAAGTAAGAACATGGTAGTCTATCGGATGGATGTAAAGGCGGCGTTTACGAACGGAGATCTTAAAGAAGTCGTCTCGTCTACCAAACCAAGGCTTTGTGAATCCAGATCATCCTACTCACGTTTATCGTTTGAAGAAGGCTCTTTATGGTTTAAAGCAAGCTCCAAGGGCATGGTATGATACGCTATCAAAGTTTCTTACGTCTCACCGCTTCACAAAGGAGCATTGATCCTACTGCTCACCGTGAAGTCGCAAACATTTAATTCACGCTCAAATATATGTTGATGATATTATCTTTGCCTCGACCGACCCCAATGAATGTGATCGTTTTTCAAAAGAAATGGGTTCCAAATTTCAAATGTCTATGATGGGACAAATGTCATTTTCTTGGGATTACAAATTTCACGAGAGTCCGGAGGCATTTTATAAATCAATCTAAATATGCAAATGAGATTCTAAAGAAATTTGGATTTGATTCTAGTGACCTGTTGACACTACCATGATTGGCGTACTAAGCGGATGAGGACCACTCGGGGATCTTGGTAGACCAAACGAAATATCGTAGCATGATCGGATCCCGATGTACCTCACGACCAGAGACCCGATATTCGCATTCCTTGTATGCATGTGTGCTAGATACCGTGCTAAGCCTACCAAAAAGCACCTTAAAGCGGTTAAGCGGGTCTTTCGGTACCTCCAAGGAACCATCAACATGGGAATTTGGTACCAAGGACACCGGTATGTCACTAACGACATATGCGGATCTGCATCATGTAGGGTGTCAAGATACTCGTCAAGCACGTGCGGAGGTGCTCGCTTTTGGGTGATAAGCTTGTGAGCTGGTCTTCAAAGAAGCGATGAGTACTTCTATTTCCTCTACATAGGTCAATACATAGCCATGTCATCTTGTTGTGCTCAAATCCTATGGATGAGATCTCAATTAATCGACTATGGCTTTGTATTCAACAAAATCTCTCCAGATCGTGATAATAAAAGTGCTATTGCTCTCTCATGCAACAACGCTCAACACTCAAAAGCAAAGCACATCGACATTCGACATCATTTCATCAGGAACAAGTGGAAAGGTGTGGTGGAACTCTATTTTGTGAGGATCGAATACCGCTAGCGTACATCTTCACCAAAGCTCTTCCAAGAGAACGTTTTGAGTTTATTCTTCCACGACTTGGCTTGAAAAGCCTTCAACCAGAAACACTCAAACGTCTTCAGGAGGAAGACGAGGAGTGAAGGTCTTTCTTCATCTATCTCTTTGTATATATTTTTTTCAAAAGCAAAATACAAAATTACAAAACCTTCAAAAATCAAATAGAAAATTATAAAACTTTCAAAATCCATAAAAATGTGAAAAATTCGAAAAATCCTCAAAAATATTGTCCTTTTTGTCATGTTTTTCTCGATTCGATATCATCTACGGACTTTGTGTTGATATTCAAAGAATGTCACGGGTCTTTAGATGTTCATCGAATGTACATAATTTTCATAAAAAAAAAAAAAAAAAAAAAAAAAAAAAAAATGAGGCGAAGAAAAATGGTGGTTTATTGTCATTTCAGGAAAACGAATTGCTTTGAAAAATTACTCGGGCTCAATTTTTTTAAAATCATTTGTACTCAACGGTTGTTAAAACTATCTATCTCAATCAACAACTTATGTCATTGATTGAGGGGGAGAATGATTTTTAATTAAAAAGTGTATTTGTTTTCAAACAATGGTTTGTTTTCAAAAGATATTCAAGCATGTTTAAATCTTTGGAGTCTAAAGTCTCAAAATTCGATCCTTATCGCTTAAAACGTTTTCAAAATCAAGTCACAATTCTCCTTAAAAGCTTTCAAAAACAATTTAAATCTCATCGAGATCACGATTCTCAAATGATTTGATAATTATGATCGGGGGAGAATTTGTGATTTAAATTGGATTTAAAATGATAATTTGATAGATGGTTTCATAAGTGATTAGTATGTTTGCCTCCCCCGCAAGTGACAAACGATTTCAAATTTTCCATGCACACGTTGAGGGGGAGCATCTATCTTAAACCATAAATATTTGAAACGTGATCAATTTATCTCAATGTGCAGTCTTTTCCTAATATGTGCAAAATATTCTCAAACATCTATGCACATATTGAGGGGGAGCAAACTTGTGAAAACCTCATCATTCTTTAAAATGTTTTATCTACTCAAATTGATTAGGAAGTGATGATGATCATTTTAGAAAATGTTAATGTTAGGTCACTAGTTTTACAAACACAAGTTATAAGAGAAGAGATAAAGGCGATTGAACAAGTATCAAACACACATACACAATAAGAGAGGCACGGTTAGCGTAGGTGAATGTGTGAAAAGAATAACTTGAACAACCAACCCTCAAATGAGGGTTTACAAGAGTTTATATAGGCAAGGAGCTAGGGCAACACTCCTCTCCTTCCCTATTCCTTATTGGCTTGGATCAAGCTTATGGGCCTTCACATAAGCTTGACCTTAAACAAACATAAAGGCCATAATAAAGCTACCTATTACATATGAAATATAAATACTTGAAATCTTGTTTAGGAGTGATTCCAACAATCTCCCCTCAGTATATATGACCGTGAACGGTGAAGGCGTTGATGTAATAGTAGTTGTGGCGCCTTCGACATTCTTCTTTCTTGAGAGGAATTGCCTTGATTCGAACAATCTCCCGATATAGAGAGATAGTTATCTTTAATCGCTTATGCTTTGACGTCATCTTTAACTTTGTTCTTTGATCATTGTTCTTTGTGGTGAAAGTGATAGTATGTTGTTGTTTGCATCGATGCTTTCAGTGCCTTCACGCCTGCTCAGGTGTCTCACGTCATTCTTCAACATGCTCACACGCCTATGACGTTGGAATTCAATCGATGAAGTTCTCTAAGTCTTTAACTTTGTAGATTCTTTGGTTTGATGAAGAATCATTCGACGGTTGTGTTGTTTTGAATAGAACTTCCATTAGTGATGATGTTGGTGTGAACATGAGAAGAATCAAGACGATTATCCCGCCCGAGCTTCCATAAGAAGAAAACATTTCAAGCGGTTAGTAATAAGCGGTTTCGGCACTTACAAGTTTGAACTTCGAGAGTTAACAGACATAGTGTGAAAACACAACTCTAATTCTTACAAAGGCCGTTCTGAGCCGGAGTCCCACAAGTGAGATAACGCGATGTGCCGGTACATCTATTCGAGATAGTCGTTGAGGTACAATCAAGCATCACCTCACGATCAGACCGTTTGAGACACACTCGCGTAATCCACGGGAGTTACAAGTGACTGTTGTCGAGGCCGTTTGATGTTGACCACGGCAGAGTTTCCATTCAATCACCGAGGATCATGGATGTGAACCTCTCATAAATGTTCTCGACCAGTTGCTAAGATCGTGAAGGACTCGATATGAACCATCGATGATCTTATTTATTGATCATCAATTGATTAAATGTCAAGTGTTCCTAAGAGATCTTTTGATGAATCTCGTGGCTCTAGACTCAATAGTGCGTTTTGGTTTTCTGAGCGGAGACTAGGGAGAGGTCTCCTTTTTCAATACCGGCGATCTCTAAGAGAAAGCCAATAGTTTATGTAGGGTTCCACAGCGAGAATGAAACAAGCTCATTGAGAGAAACTTGAGTGGCTAAGAAGGTATAGTGCATGCGTCATTGGGTCCATGACGACTTTTAATCTTCAATACCGGTGTCACTAAGTGACAACCGGTAACATATGAATTGAACCGGTGTGCGCCTAAGTTGAATAATGCGGAGGGCTATTTCTTTTCACCCTTTACTTTACATTTCTTTTTATTCTTCAACTCCTTCTTTCTCCGATTCTCATTTCTCCTTTTACAATCATTCCTAAGGACTTCTAACACTAACTAATGGTAGTGTCCTTGGGTGAATCCCTCACTCTCGGCGGATCATAGACAGTTATTCCTAACCTTAGTCACCTTATAACTCCATGACTAACCTATGTTTGCCATTAAAACCACCGTATGTGAAAAATATCTCTCAAAGGGTTTGTAAATGAAAACATGTTTGAACCACTGTGAGAGATAAGTTTTTGCATAAATACTCCCCCTCCACATGTGCTAAAGAGTTTTAATGGTTTAAATGCATAGTGAGGAAAGAGTGCGCACTTTTACGTTGAATAGTTAAAGAGTTACATTGTCAGCTTTTAGGTGACAACTAGCTCTAATAACTACCTTGAAGGTGTAGACAAACCTCGAAAGGTTGTCATACCCGTCAGAGTTCATGTCTACCAAGAGTATCTCGAATGGTACTTTATACTTGGACAAGTCCTTTGCGAGACACGTTTACATTACTAGCGAACTAGCTTGAAATTATTACCCGTCCGGGACAAGTCTTTTCGAGTTACTAACGCTTTAGTACCGTCAATTCGTTGGTTAAGTCCTGAGGAACACAGATTCATTTGCATTTTGTACAACATATTTCTTATCACAATTTTCTCCCCTCAAAATGGCATATGTAAATGTTGTTTTGAGCGTTTGAGAATAAATATGACCATTTCGAGTGTTGGGAAGATGACCACTATGAACAATTTGTGAACAAAGTTTTAATTCAAATACTCCCCTCAACTAGTGATATAAGCGGTTGAGGTTTTAAAATCATATGGGAAGTACTTGTCTTTTGAGTAAAACCTTGAATAATGAAAGGTTTGATAGGTTTTACTCAAAATAAGAAGCTTTCGCTCCTTTTATAAGGATTGTGGCAACGAGGCGCACTACGGTCCTTTCTTGACACTTACGGGTTGTACATTGTTAGGTGTGCACAAGCCATACACATATATAATCACTCATCCAAAATTATATGAAGGAAACCATTTAAGGGGTACCGAAGTGCAGTGATATTCCGAGAGTGCAGGCGTTGAAAGTCGATGATGTTTCTCTGAGTCGACCACCAACATAGCTTTCAATCGTCGAGGCGATCCCTTCGAACAACCGTTCATCAATCATGGTGATGATATCGTCTCACATCCCTCCTTTCACGAGAATTCCGGCTTAGGATTCCCAACTTTCGGTGAATATCCTTCAATCAGACGCCAATCCATCCCTAACCGACTTCAAGGTATGATCCCAAATTTGTGGAGTTCACTACACGCCATTAAGCGCTTTCTTTGAAGTTCATTGCGGTAAACAACGCCGAAAGGTTTCTTTGATGGCGTGAGTTGTGTAAAATGGTTGATGTCGGAAGATCAAGGCGTGGTGGAGTGAAGTTTACACGTTTACGATATGATTCAACGACCATCCGGATATCTTCGACCGTTCTTTGATCACGATCGTCTAATGAAGAGGAGAACTGACTTGATAAATTCACGTTGAACTTGATCGAAATTGTCTCATACGACCTCGTACTTTGGCAAGGTACATGTCTTCGATGTCGTTGAGGACAAGTTCTCAAAGTCGACCTCGGAGAATCCATAGTCTGTTCAACTTGTCGTTTGACTATGATATTCTTCAAGAATGTGTAGTCCCACTTAGACTTGAGATCAATGTGTTTGATGGCCACGATGTCCTTAGAGCTATACATCGCATGTTGAGACTTCAACCGAGCGACACGTAGTAGATTCTTGGCGTTCGGGCCAATGATGAATCCCATACAATGCATCTTGGTCGTATGCTTGCGTTGTCGAGAAAACAAGTGAGTTGCACGTTCCTCGATAGCTATGCGGTTTGAGTAGATGGCGTGCGGGAATGGAAGAGTCAATGATGTAGTGTATTTTCTTGAACCATCGCCACCATGGAGAAGAAATTCGGTCTTTGTTGAAGAAATATCGGAAGGGAATCCTTGGTTAAATGCTTGGCCAATGGTCGGTAGAGGTTTGGTCGATCGGTGTAGTATGGAGGTTGTCCCTTTGTGTGAAGTCAATGTTTGCTTCGGATTGAGCCAATCCATGTTGTTAGACATAGCTCGAGCGATGTTCTCAAGATGATATTCGACCTCGAGGCGCTTTCGGTCGTCTTTCCATAGTTGAAAAGCTTCATTTTTATTCGCTTCAATTGATTTAGTCATTTTCTTCACATGGAACTTTTCTTGCAGCAGCTTTGCATGCTCCAATGTTGAACCGTCTACCAATTCTTGACCTTCATCGGGTAGGAGTTTGATTGACAAGTGTGGAAAACCATTCAAACTCTTCGGTTTTATCGTCATCTAGCCATATTACGACTCGGCCGAGTCGTGCCGCTTCTTTTGGAAGGCTTTGATGATGATTCGGTTTCGCACTTGTTTGGGTTAGGTGGGTTGTTGTCGGGCTCAAGGACCTCTTCATCGTCACCACCCGTATACTCAAAGTAATCACCGCTTTATGAGTCGGGGTGGTAACTCGGAATCGTCCGAGGTTTATCGATGAAGACCGAGGTGGAGGAGACTTTGTTGAGAAGAAGTCCGTGGTGGAGGAGGTGGCATAGATGTAGATTTACCGGGCGCTCCGACGTTTAGGTGCGAGTCCTTATCCTTATCATCGTCATCTCTTGGCGTTTGGGTTGATCGGTGACTCCTTGCATGATGAGCGAGTTGAAAAGCAAGTAGACCTTGAAAAATTTAGCTTCATCCGAAGTAAATGTTCCAGATCGCTTTGACATTTGCATCACTAGTTTAGCGATTAACTTTCGTATTCGTAGAGATCGACTTCTTTGGCCATTGTATGTTTAACCAATGCGGCGATGTTAGGGGTGATTTGTCCGGAAAATATTTCTCTAGTCACACCGGGACAAGGTGTCGAGAAGAAACTTGTGAGTTTGATCTCTTGTCGACTTATCCAGTTCCTTTTGGACTTTAGGAACGATATCACGAAGGTACTTTTGAGTGTAACCTTCAATCATTTCATTCGATTCCTCGGCGATGACTTCTCATGAATTCTGAATAGTTTTCCTATCTTTCCGCATCTTGTCATTCTCATCATGTAAGTCTTGCATTTGTTGACATACCAATTTAGTTTTACGTGGAGCATGTCCTTCTTTCTAACTTGTTTGTGACTTTCACAATTCTTGCATGTGTTTGAGAAATCCAAGATTTAGGTGGTTTCTTCACGGTTTGGATGATGATCTGGTTGACTTCGTTGATGGTGGTGGTGATGAATGAGATGAAGAGTCCGATGATGAGGAGACATGAGGAGACTTCATGTCCTTAGGAGTTCGAGGTTTTCTCCTTTGAGTGTGTTGGGTGTCGAAGAAACTTTGTATAATCATCCTCGTCATCCTTAGACTTTTCTTTCTCGATTACTGCTTCTCAAAATCATACACAATAGTGTCCTCCACAGTTGTTGTTGTTGCGGAAGAGTGGTGGCACGGATCCCTTATCGGTCGATTAACGCATCGGGATGCGGAGAGGTGGGCGACTCCACTTGATCCTCCGGGGCCACCCATTTGATCTTTAGCAAATTCTTGACCTTTTGAAGGTGTCGGCGTTGTGAAACTTCTTCTGTATGATTTCTCCATTGTTCTTCTTCTACTTCATCGAGCTCTCATCATAGGGTACAATTGCTAGAGTTTTCCCTTTTCCTTGGGCGGTGGAGGGCTTGGAGGTTTTGCTCTTGAGGATTATCATCCTTTGCGGTTTGAGTATGTGATCTCTTCATACGTGTCGGTAGCATCGAGTCCTCGTCCACGAGGCGTCTTTGCGGTTCGGTGAAAGGATCGGAGTGGCTTCACGAGAAGGAACTTTCTTCTTAGGGGTGGGTTTCCTCTTTGGAATAGGTTTCTTCTTTGGAACATTCCTTTGACTATCCGTACTTGTGACACTTCCGGCACTTCCTTTCACGGTTCTCCTTACAGTGTACGGAAGATTTTTCGTCGAGATGACCAACTTTGCCTTATCATCGCTTCCTGATACCTTTTGTATGATTCGAGCTTCGACATCTTGATTAGAAGGAAATCGGCAAAGACAAAGACCTTGTTTCTTTGTAGCGTTTCCTTGATTACGGCGAAAGAATAGGTTCCGTCAACATGTCGTGATTGTCGGGGTCATTGAGCCTCTTGGGAATGTCGGGATGAAGTCCAAGTGCTCGGATCAACAATTTAGTATATCTTATGTAAGGAATCTTTGAGCCAAGTTTGTTGAGAAATGACATCATGTCATCCCAAATCGAGCTTCGATAGCGATGTGTTTCTTGTTGACCAATGCCCGAATATTTGCGGTTCCATGAGCTTAGGGTGCTCATGGCATTGTCACGACCGAGCAGACTTGGTGATGATCATGTAGAGTGTTCTCGAGGGGTTGAGGAATACTCTTAAGCTCTACGTGAGAGTGCTTGTTGATTACTCTGTACCCTCGTCATAACCGATATTGATTAAGAATTGGAGAGTGAGCTCTTGAAAGGTGAGGCATATAGTTTGGTTGGATCGACTTGAGAATTAGGAGAAACGACCATTAAGTCTGCAGTGTAATGATGACTTGTTTGTGATTGAGTCACCGTCGCGATGGTTTGTCCTTTGACCCTTTCCATAGTGTTCAATCTGTTGGATGTAGATCTCGAGAGCAGTTGCGAGTGTGTAAGCATGTTACGATCTGGATGAGTCCTCGAATATCAATAGCAATAAGACACGAAGATTCGAGCAAGTGAGGGTGTCAAAGTCAACACGGAGATTGTTCTTTCCTATCTTCATTGGATAGCCATGAGGATAGATATCGACAATGGAGAGAACTTGGATGCATCCACATTCATTTGTTCGGTCATGTCAGAATCTGAAATAACATTAGCCAAAAGAACCAACATATCGAAAGACATAATGTTAGTCGTGAAGGTCTTATTGTCTAGTTATTGAATATGCAGTGTCAATGATTGTTACGAGTCCTAAGTCACTTGTATATTCAATAGTCCAATGGCGCCGTGAAATGTTTCGTGAGTTAGTTAACTTTAAGTTTTAAAGTTTATGTTATCACTTATTGTTCACGACATATTAGGCGATTAAGTTTATTAGTGACATTATTGGATTCGTGACGTTATGATTAGATTATTTACAAGTTTGTACACGTAACAAATCATCATGAAGGTCAATCCGGGTTAAGCGTAGTTTTGGCAAAGTTATGCGTGAGCGGGGATGATATATGCTAAGCGTAAACTTACGCGTAGAATCCTAACTTACGCGTAAGAAGTGTTATGCGTAGGAAAAGGAGGCGTTATGCGTGGAGAGCTTATGTGTAAGCATATATTAACCTTACAGCGTAAGGCTACTCGTGAGAGTTGACCTTATGCGTGAGGTCACTGTTTACGCTTATCCTTCACAGGATACGCGTAGTCCATTGTAGAACCTTACGCGTAATAGTTATGCGTAGGATTTATTTTACGCATAACTTGACTACGCGTAGGGTAATCCTTATGCGTAGAGAGTCTAATGACCTTGATTCTGATTGTTAAGCGTAGCAAAGCCTGAAATAAATTCATCAAATCATCAACAATAACACAAACATTCATTTTATCAACAAAACATGGCATGAATCATTCATAAACCATTTACGCATAGAAAGTCATATGCGTAGGTCAAAACCCTAGGGTTATGACTTACGCGTAAGTTTTCTAACCATGGGATTTGCATCAAACAGATTCTGGTAGTTCTAAGATGTTGTGTGAGCTTATAGACCAAGTTATAACATCTAACTCATGGTGAATCAAAAATACCCAAACTTATGAACCTTAAACCCTAATTTCAAATTTTGAATAAATCAGTGTTTCTGGGTAGTTATAGAGCAAGGATATAATCAATTCAACATCATATAAACATAACCCAACAATCTTTTAGACCAAAACACTTCACATTTGGAAAAACCCAAATCGACTCATAAACCCTAGTTTTCAAAATTCATCAATTTTAGTTTCTGGGTGGATTTTGATGGTAAAATGTTATCCTTGATGTGTAAAAACGTTTTGAGACAATCCATTTACCCCAAACCTACACACAATGATTGTGTGTTCATACGCTATCGTAGAACACATAATCACGCGTAAACGTTTTAGCCGTAGGATTTGAATGAAATTAAAACCTTTGCTTAGAAACATGTTTTACTCGAAACAACACAAAGTGATGATCAAAAGCACGTAATTCTTGAGTGATTATTAGGCGTAGGATCCTTAAAGGTTTAGAATACAAATGAGAAGTGAAAGAGTTAGGTAGAGTGGATTTTATAAAATAGACTTTGTCATTTTGATGTTTTGGTCCCTCCACTTTTCCATTTTCATCCAAAGCTTTTTAACTTCCATTTTGGTTACCAAATGAAGATTTTTGGAAAGAAACATGACGACACTCCCCTCGACTTGAGAAAATAATGAAAGGTTATTAATTTAAGTCAGGGTGTCTTTGAACCGAAAATGTACCACCATTACTAATGAATCAACCGAGATGTGATAACATGCAAGTACACGATGTTTTGGAGCAGTTAATAGATTATTTTCTCTCCTCAACACTTGATCGGAAAAATCTTGAATTTTGAAAGATTAAAGTGTTGTGGAAAAATGTACTTGCCATGTTGAAAGAAAGATAGATTGGGAGAATATTTTTGTTGTTTTATCGGATTTTATATTTTTGTATTTTGTTTTTGAAAAATTTATTTACAAAAGATGTTTTGGTGTTTGTGAGGTTTTTTAAGGCATGTTTTAAGAGGTCATCCAATTCCTCTTGAGTCAAACACCTCATACCAATTCGGTGGACCAACTCATTAAACCGAGCGGGAGGCAAGGCTTTGGTGAGCGAGATCGCCAATTGGTATTCGATACCATAAGTATAATTCAACGAAGACCACATTCCACGTGGTCCTTGATGAAATGATAGCGTGATCGATGTGCTTTGATTTCGAGTCTTGAATCGAGTTGCGAGATTGCAATGGCACTCGATTGTCGCGATACATCGGGATCACATCAAATCGTAACCATAGTCTTTGAGTTGTGTTCTCATCCAAATGACTTGAGCACAACACGCGGACATGGCTACATATTACGCTTCGATTGATGACGATGTACAATCCTGCTTCTTTGATTGCCAAGACACCGTTTATCACCGAGAAATTGTAGAGCTCTGAAGTACTTTTCCTTGAGTCTAAGCATCCTGCGTGGTCGTTGTCTGGCGATTAGTTCAAAACGAATCCTTCGGATACGGATCCCCAAATTAATGGTTCCTTGATGTATCGGAGTTCTTTTAGCCTCGTAGAGGTGGGTTTCGATTGGTCGCGATCGATAGCGGGAGCATAGATAAGCGGCAAAGACAATATCAGTCTACTAGTTTTAGATACATGAGAGACCCAATAATACTTGGTGTTTGGTGGGGTCAACTAATTTCCCATGTAAATCGACATCTAGCTTCTTGGTATGAGTCATTGGTGTGGCATAAGTATCACGAGTTTTCATTCCAAATTTGTTTAACAATTCAAGGGCATATTTGGGTGACTCGAGAAAAATACCACGGGTGATTGATGAACTTGCAGTCCTAGAAAGAGCGTAAGTTCACCCATCATGGACATTTCAAAATTTTTCTTCATTAGTTTTGCAAAGCGATTGAAAACTTTTATGTGTTGACCCAAAATGATGTCATCCACGTAAATTTGAACAATTAAGATGTGTGCCCGTGATATTGTATAAAAGAGTTGGGTCAACCGAGCCTTTGGTGAAATTATTGGCAAGAGGAAAGATGATAGCTTATCGTACCATGCCCGGGGGCTTGTTTGAGACCATAAAGAGCTTTGTTCGGTTTGTAGACATGGTTCGGGAACTCGGGATCAACGAATCCATCCGGTTGGTGACATAGACCGTTTCTTTAAGTTGCCCATTGAAAGCGCCGTTTTGACATCCATCGATGAGACCATCATGTTCATATGAGCCGCGACGCGAAATATCCGAACGACCTCAAGGCGAACAACCGGAGCAAAAGATTCTTCAAAGTCTATTCCTTCTTCCCGGCGATAACCCTTAGCAACTAGCGTGACTTGTTTCGGATAACATTCCTTGACATCAATTTGTTTTCCAAATCCATTTTAAACCAATGACGTAGACTCTATTGGTCTTTCAACCGTTCCATACTTCAAGACGTTTGAATTGGTTGAGTTCTTCTGCATGGATTCAATCCAGTTGTCTTTGTCATTGCATCCTTAATGTTTTTAGGTTGATTGGCGAGCGGTGAGTGCATAAATGCAATGTTCACCGTCTAAGTGAAGACGTTGTCTCGTAACGATTGGTTGATTCGGGTTGCCAATAATGTTAGCGAGGATGGTCTTTTGTCCATCTATGTGTAGAGGTTGATGTTGGTATACATTGTGCAGTTCGAGGGTTCAAATGGTTTGTTGAAGATTCGCGACATCCGTGCAATGATCTCATTAGCAAGCGGGTTGAAGAACGCATTTGGATCAAAATCTGCGGTGGGGTACTACATTCGAGAATATCATCACCGGTTCATCATTGTTGGAAGCGGTGTGTTCAATGTTGTGTTGGAGTCAACTGGTGTAGGTGCATCTTCAACGATGGTTGTTGTAGCAGTGTATCGGTATAGGAATATTATCGGGTTGTGCGGTGAGCAATGGATACACAGGCACATTCATCAATATCGTCGCGAGCAGCGGAGCAAATAACCTTTCCATTTGTTGTGAGTTAGGCGAGGGCTTTCTTCGGTGATGATGGGGTTGAGGAAGTTTAAGCGGTTGTGACGGGTTCTAAGTCATTATACTCGGAAGCCATTTCCGTGAGTTCATCGAAATGAGCATGAATCGTTTCCATTACCTCCTTGGTTCGATGATTCAGTTCGAAACCTTTAGAATTGTCACGGTATCAATAAAGACTCCAATATCGACTTTGGCTTTGAGCTTTCCAAAATCATCACGATCATTATTCGGATAGCAAAGGGATCCAAATACATGAAAGTGTTTGAGGTTCGGTTTATAGTTGTGGACAAGCTCGAAAGGTGTTTTGTTGTGGCGTTTGTGATCATAGAACGGTTTTGAGTATAGCATGCGATGAATCGACTTACGCCCATAAGTAATCTGGAAGTTTAGCATTGATTAACATTGTTCTTGCGCTTCCACTAACGTTCGGTTTAGTCTTTCAACAACTCCGTTTTGTTCGGTGTCCGTGCAATAGATGTTTGATCTTGAATTCCTTTCTCATAAAATTCACGAAGGGTTTGTTAACAAATTCGGTTCCTTTATCATCCGAATAATCTGGCGGTGTTGCGGGTGAACTCATATCTTTGTGAGAAAGGTGATGATCATTTGTGGAGCTTGGTCTTTGCTACGAAGAAAGTAGACCCAAGTCCATCGTGAGTAGTCATCAACAATTACTAAGATGTAGCGTTTGCCATTGATCGTTTGCACGCGCGATCGGGCCACACAAATCCATGTGAAGAAGATGAAGCACATCTTGAGAGCTGTGTTCCACCTTTGAAGGAAAATGAGCACGAGTGCTTTTCCCTTGTTCACGGTGAGCAAAGGTGATCTTTTGAATACCGGAATCGTGGGAGTCCTTGACAAGTTTGTGTCGAGCAAGGTTGGTGATGGTTTGAAAGTTTAGATGTGAGAGGCACGGTGCCATAGCGAGGATTTTGTAGATGTTGCCTTTGAAAGTAAGCAAATGGGAGAGGAAGCAACCATGTCTTGCATAGAGATAGTGTAGAGACTAGAATTACGAGCGGACATAAGGTCATTTCCTTTTAGATCACGAATGAAACAAGTTTTCTCCACGAAGCAACCTCCAAATCTCCATCACAAAATTGACCTCACGAAAGCAGTTGTGACCGAGGCCTTCCACATAGTAAACCCTGCGATTTCGATGTTCCCATTAACATAATCTCCGTAGCCATGATGGCTACAGTGATCGTTCGAATCGGCGGTGCCAATGAACTTTGCAATAAAGTTTGATAACAGTTTAAGGTTGCACATCATGTGTCGGGAACATCCGCTATCAACAATCCGGAGAATGATCATATCACTGCATTACACATGCACGACACGGATGGAATAGAAGTAGATGTGGAACCCGAAATGTTAGAGGGTTCAAGGCGATATATTAGACATACACATTGAGAATTTTAGGCATCCACTTAAATCCTAGTGTGTTATATATCCATTTCGCCATCTGTAACTACTCTTTGCTTTAGTCTTAGTGAAAGCACTAGGTGGTACTACATTCTTAGGAGGTGATGTGATGATTCTTTGGGATAGCAATGGTTGCCTTAGAATTTAAAGAAGGTGGTTTACCAAGCACGGACTTAGAATGATTAGTGGGCTAGAGGTATTCCAATTCTTAGGATTCCGTAATCTAGAGATTATAGCTTTAGCAACACATTTGTCATGACAATCGAATTCATACTCTTTCGACAAATAACACAAGGTGCATCTGCTTGAATATCAAAAGTACTTAACGGTTTAGCATTTGTTACATCACTATTTCTATTACATTTGCCGGCGTAACATCTATAGTGGAGGCAACATGATTTTTATTGATTCTAGGGTGTTCTTCACTTTAGCATTCCTTATTGATCTTTTCTTAGGTCGCAACTTCCTATTCTTGATTGAGTGCTCTAGAGGCATCAAGTGCGGACGTTTGGAAAAGATGCAACTATTCTTGTTTGATGAGGAAACACATTAGCAACTTGTGATTTGGCGTGGGAATTCTATGTTCACGATTACTAAGTGTATTTGGTGCTAATCTCTTAATCACGATGGCGGAAGTTGTTCATACTTTCCTAACATTTCCGTAACTTAGAGATTGTGTGAATCGGATCTTGATTTTCGAGCGAATATTACCGACAAAATTCATAACTTCTCTAGTGTGAGCAAGATAGTGATCAAGTTCGTTTGATGCTTCATCTCGAGTCTTTTGAGTAAATCAAATATGACACCATATTCTGTTTAACTTTTAAAAGTTCTTGTTCATATTTTGAGATTTGACTTTTCAAAGACACGTTTTGATCATCCAGTTGCTCAATTTTAGGATCGTAAGATTTTGCACTCAATTGAGCGATTTTCTTTTGAAAACTAAGTTGATGGTTGTGAATATCTTTTCACACCATTGAAGACGACGTTTTCATTGTAAATTTCCGTGTGTAATCGTTTATTTTCGACTTTTAAAGACTCGATCCAAGCACATTATCGGTGTTCTCAACATAACAGCAGTTTCAACAATATCGTGAGATATAATCGGATGCAAATGGCAAGGCATGAAGTAACACAACATTATGGATATCGGCCTGTATAACATCTTCCAAGAGTCGATCAACATATTTTCTCAATAGTTTCTTTTTGCGTTTTGTGTTCGAAATAGATGTTTACTTTTCTCGGCGTTTTCATTACCCCAAGTTCCTTATGAAAATCCTTTTCCTGAGCAATTGCACAACTTTTCAAGTTTTAACATTAGGTAAAAGATTTTTACGAAAGATGTCTCTTTGTTCTCGCGCGGAGGCGATTGAAAATGTTCAACTTTGATTTCGGATCGATATTCTATCTCATGTTGTAAAATTTTGAGGTCGACCATGAAAATGTCAAAATATCGAAGGATTTTTCGATTTTTAGGTTTTGAGTTTACTTCACTAATGGAAGGTAAAGGACCATAAGTTTGTGCAAATTACATTTTGGGATTAACATTAGAAGACTCGGTGTTTTGATGATAACCCTTGGTGTGTTAGAAGAATCCGTTGGTGTGACGAAGTGACCGCGTTTTATAATTAAAGGTTTGTTGTAAACAACATTTTTAATTTTGATCGACTCTCGTCTTCTACATCTAATTCCTCTTGACGATGATATTCAACAACACTCATGACATATTATCAATTTTGTATTACACTTTGGAAACTTGGGAGTTGGTTTGAATGTTTTAGTGAAAGCTTAGGTTTGTAATCGCCTAGATTTTTCCATATCCTTTTGGATTGGGGATTAAGGTAAACTTTTCAATAGGCATTACGGATTCACCATGTTTGTAAACAACAGTTTTAAACTCTTTAAGTTTGTTTTGCAAGCCGAGAATTTCTTCAAGAAGGTCATCTACCCGATTAGTTGAATGCTTTTTGTATCACGAGAAGCTGTTTTGACAATTTAACAACTCACCTTAGCTTTTGATTTTCCAAGGTGAGGCGTTAATTTGCTTTTATGTTCATGTTTCGATTGTTCTAATTCGGACAATAAAGCATTCTTGAGGCGGCTAGATCACGTCTGTCTCTCTAAATATTTTCGTTTGATGAGATTTTGCAAAGCGGCTTCAAAACCTTTTCACTGATTTTCTTGAGTTTTGAAAAAGTTGAGTTGCATTTGTAAACATTCAAAATCCTTGGTTATGATGCATTTTTACTTTTTAAGGACCGATTTAATGCATAACAGTCCTCCATTTTGATTTGATGGTCTTGAATTAACCGAGCAAAATCGGATGAGGCAGCAGATCATCTTGTTCAGCGTGAGTCTCAACATGATCATTCTTTAGATCCTCAAGTGCGACCACGAGTCAATTGATTATCAAAGGAAACCGAAGGTCATCTTGATCGTCAAATGTAACTCTGAGGGTTAACTTGAAAATCATCGAGAAAGAGATGTAGAGGACTCATTTTGAGCAGTCGATCCGTGCGGGATTCGGTATTGGCGGAGATATTAGTTCGAGATATGATGATGGTTTGTTGGTACACAGACAAGCCATCGATGTCATACACTGGCTGTATCACTCATATGCGACTCATGCATATTAGCCACAACATAACGGTACATTAGCACGCAAGTCCTCCATATCATCATCACAGTGCGCATACGCCATAAAGCTCGTTCTTTGTGCATGAGAGATCCACCACTTCATCCTTAAGAGCCAAAAGTAAGGCCTCTTTGAAATAAGTACGCCCCTAGTCCTTGGCTTTGGGCATGCATTAGCCAGTGTCCCTTCTCATTGCGGTTGTAGCATCTAAGACCATTTAACCAATTACGAGCATTTCCTGTTCCACCACTTGAGCTCATTGTTATTCCTACCCACAACATTAAACCCTTGACCACCGCCCATCGACGACCATAATCACGATTACGAACTTCAACACGTCCATTGTTCACAGACTTGAGTCCGTGTGTTAGATGAGGAGCGAATACGATTGTTGGATTTGTTGGTGTAACGCCAAAAGCATTAGCAATCAACACAAATCCTTGTTGCAATGCTTGAACGGATCTGTTTCCTCGATCGCTTCAACGACATATGCTTGAGCATTGTTGTCTTGTATGGAACCAATTGATTTTGTTGAGGTTGTGATT
Source organism: Chrysanthemum lavandulifolium (assembly GCA_022545495.1). Taxonomy (NCBI): domain Eukaryota; kingdom Viridiplantae; phylum Streptophyta; class Magnoliopsida; order Asterales; family Asteraceae; genus Chrysanthemum; species Chrysanthemum lavandulifolium. The sequence continues at coordinate 238,500,098 of CM040239.1, read as the reverse complement.
GTGAAGGTGTGTTTGAAGCGGTTGGTTGAGTTCTTTGGTTGAGAGGATAATTACATTGAGCATACAAGGCAAGTTGTTGATTGTCCGGTTGTGTTGTTTAGCAATTTGAGCACGGAGAATCCTTTCCGATCAACTTCCTTTTCATGAGGCTTCAAGTAATCGTACAACAATCCATAAGTAGAATGATGCATATTCTTAAGCAGCGGAGAAAAATGACATACTTCTCCCATTCGGACCAAGACTACTCGGGAACTTAGTATTCACAATTCTTGGCATGATGATGTTGTGTTTATCCAAATCATTGATGATATCCGAAAATCGATGATGATAGGACTCTAGTGTCTCTCGAGGTTCAATCAAGAAGTGTTCATAAGCCAAGTAAATTTTGGATTCCAAATCCTCACGATTGAGTCTGAGCCTTCCATAAGAAGGCGAATATGATCCCATTTTTGTGCGATCTTTTGAGCATCAACACTATGAAGAATTGGGTTTGGTAATCCTAAGAGGATGTATTCCATTGCAAGTTCATCGACTTCATAGTGTAGAAGTTACTGTAAGTTTAAATCATAGCAGTAGCAATGTTGGTTTGTTCATCTATTGGTGGAGCAGCAGTTGGATCTCCGGGTACAATGACGGTAGGCATCTCAAATGGACCTTCAAGATAACCTTCTTTAAGAACTTTCCATGTGGCTTCTTTAGATCACAAAACCTAAAGAACCTTATCACCCATTGATCGTAGTTTCACGGAGTGAGCATTGGAGGTCTATCAAGTGATCGACTTCATGAATTGATTGTTGGTCGCTTAAAGCTTCACACATCTTTGCAAACCAAGTGGGTTCCTTCATAGTGCTTCGTGATGGATGTTGATTGAAATCGTTTGTGTAGGGTAGAGCTTGAAGACTTGGTGGTGGTTGAACCATTTGTGGTTGTGGGATTGCACCAAGTTGTGGAGTATGTTCTTGATTAAATTGTTGTTGATAAATAGCTTGTTGTTGATTCCATTGTTGATGTTGTGGAGTTAATTGTTGTTGTTGTTGTTGATGATTATAAGTGTGAGGGAAATAGTTAGAGTATGGTGGTTGAGACATGATGATAAACTTGTGTGGTAAAATGGATCTTTGTAGTCGAATGAACCTTTGTTGATGAAGTGTCCTTAGGCGTAGAAAAGACAAGAACCAAGTAGCACTTATGCGTAAAACACCAAAAGTTCACAGCGTAACAATGAGGAGTTCTGCGTGGGTTTAGCTTCGCGTAAGTAGGAAAAAACACTAAAGTTAAGCGTAGACAAAAGTTAGGCGTAGAAGCGTGGGCGTAGGATTACCTTATCGTGAGCCGTAGTTTACGCGTAAAGTGAATCTTATGTGTAGGAATTCTCACGTAAGCTTATGCTTATCTCGTAATTTTAGGGTTTTGCCCAAATGATCTTTTACACTTCACGGTGCAAAAGATATCCAAAGTCGACGTATTTTCGGACTTATCCAAGTAAGAAAACACGGAATAAACCGAGAAAATTGAAGATCAAACCAAGGAACAATCTTACAGCGTAATTTTAGGGTTTTGATCGCGTGGGATTACTCGTAACTGATTACGCCCAAATGTGTTTCTAAACCGGTTTTTGTTATGGAATAGCTTCAATAGTACCAAAAGAACACAAAAGTGTGAATTTTGATGTACCAAGCGCTAAGCAGGTTCTGCGTGAAACGACACCCACGAACAAAAACAAGCTTAAAAGCGTAAATCCGCGTAAAGTTTGAAACTTTTGCCAAAAACAAGTATTTTAACACCTCAAAACATTGAAAGTACAAGAATCTTGGATTAAAAAGTGTAAAAACGAGTTTTAAGATAACCAAAGAATCGTTATCTCTGGCGTAAGATCCAAAACCAAAACTTCAAAAACAAGCGAGTACACCCAACTATTTGGCGATTGATACCTTTGTTAGGTCACTAGTTTTACAAACACAAGTTATAAGAGAAGAGATAAAAGCGATTGAACAAGTATCAAGCACACATACACAATAAGAGAGCACGGTTAGGCGTGGGTGAATGTGTGAAAAGAATAACTTCAACCAACCCTCGAATGAGGGTTTACAAAAGTTTATATAGGCAAGGAGCTAGGGCAACACTCCTCTTCCCTATTCCTTATTGGGCTTGGATCAAGCTTATGGGCCTTCTACATAAGCTTGACCTTAAACAAACATAAAGGCCATAATAAAGCTACCTATTACATATGAAATATAAATACTTGAAATACTGTTTAGGAGTGATTCCAACAGTTAATCAAAAGATTGGACCTTTCATTCTCAATCTAACGATTTCAAAGATCTCTTGCCTCCATGTGCTAAACAAATTCTAAATTTTTATACATATGTTGAGGGGGAGCATTTCTAAAATATCAAAACAATTAAGATACAAAATGCTTTGATTCTATATCACAAGTATCTTGATTGACTTTCAAATGGTTTTCAATTGGTTCCAATGGCGGATGAACGATACCAAAAGACCGACCAACTTTACTTTATGTATGGTGATATAAGGTTGATAAGGTTAGGTTGAGGTCCCATGATCCGCTAGAGCAGGAGGGATCTACCAGGACAATCCACTAGATAGTGTAGAAGTCCTTGGGTATGATGAAAAAGGAGAAAAGTGAGATATGGGAAGAGTGCGGATGAGATTGAGCTAATCTTGGAACAAACCCAACAAGGTTCTAGTTATGAAGTCTCGGTAAGCTTTGAAGGGGTTGAAGAATGAAAAATAATTGAATGAGAAAAGGGTGAAAAGAAATAGCCCTCCAATAATTCAACATTAGAGGCGTAAACGGGTTCAATTCATATCTCTTGGTGGTTACTAAGGTAACACGGAATTGAAGACAAGGCGTCATGGACCCGGTGGCCTTGCACTAACTTCCCAAGCTACTCAAGTTCCTCTTAAAAGGGCTTGTTTCATTCTCATAGGGAACCTACATAATCTATCGACTCTCTCTAGAGATTGTTGATATTGAAGAAGGAGACCTCTCCTAGTCTCGTAGCAGAAACCAAAAGAGCACTAATTGAGTCTAGAGCCTCGAGATCATCAATTAATCTCTTTAGGACACTTATTTCTTGAAGACTCACTATTTCACACAATGTGGAATGTGAGATTATATCTTATGAGTCCTACTCACTATCCTTGTAGTATTACCAAGACTTGATTGTGTCATATGGACCTCATCAGTGGAGCGATTCAAAATTGAATCAATCCAGGTCCAAGAAAATGGATTGACGGATGCCTTTGAAAAACCGGTTGTTGTGCTTAAAAACTCTTTTCTCTAGCACATCGATATGTACTATTATTTCAAATCAAAAGGTGTTTATGATTGATAAATGATTTTCACTAAAACTTCGTTGTATTGCAAAAACAATTTCTATTGAGCTATACACGATTGTTTTCAAATCTTTTTCTCATCAATCGGTGAATCTCTATTCATTGGTTCACTCACTCCGTGTTGTCTACTTTGAGGCGCTCGGTTTGAGAGCGGCTAGAAGCATTGCGAAACCACATCAAGGAAATTCTTGAATTATACCTCATCACAGGCGATGCTTGTCTTGATCAACGAAACCAAGGGCCGTGTACCTTAATTCATCGAAAGTGTTCAAAGACACTTTGCGCGCTTTTATTATAATCGTCTTATGCAAGTACACCCGACGTTTGCGGTGATCGAAATGGAGCGGTCAATCCATAGCCGCATGCTCACACAACACATTCATATCTAAAGAAATTATGATTGGTCCATCAATGTCTCGATATTTTCACTCCATGCTACGCTTTCTGTTGCGCCAATATCATGAATCAGCGAGCTTCCGCTACTCGATAAGAATAAATCATGATCCGAATGTGAGCATGTCGGTCCAAAAGTCACAACATCACTAATTACCAACACCACAAGGTTGATTCGAGAGATTTAAATGTGGTGATGATCTTAAAGGCGGCTCAAAACTTCGGTATCACGTGGATCGATTAAAGACCTCCACTCGGATTATCCAAACATGCAATAATGAAGAAACAAAGACTACGAAACTACGAACAAAGAACATGGACAAGAATCCAAGAACAATCTCAATGATATATCATTTGTATTCAATGTAATTTTAATGTGTGTTTGAGGTGACCTCCATAGGGAGGCTGTTAGGAATTAGAAATTCCGGTATTAAAGTCGGTCACCTCAAGTATATGTAATCGTTTGAAAGCTTCGTAGTCGTAGTTATTTTATGTTAAGTAGTATTTAGTTATGTAACACCGTGGAGGACGGACGGGTCTTTACCCAGCTGTATGCGATCCACGGCCCGTAGGTGGCGTTTGTTTGTAAGAAACTATAAATACCTCTACCTCCCAAGGTAGAGGTTGGAACTCAATACTATTTTCTTTGTTTCACATAGTTCCCAACTCTCTTCCTTTATCTCACTAGAACTTTCTCTCTCTAAACATTGTTAACGCCCATGGTTATGGTTTAATGTGTTTGTAAAATCCTATATCTAACATATTGTCCAATTATTGAATATGTTATGTTGATGAATGGTACGAGTCCAACGTCACTTGTTTGTCCAATAGTCCAAAATAGTCGTGATAAGTTTCGTGAATTTATTAGTTTTGAATTTTAAAGTGCAAATTTTCACACATTTTCACAACATATTAACCATTATAGCTTATTAGTGACATTTTGATTTTGTGACGTTATGATTTATTTATTTACAAGTATGTAAGCGTAACAACTCATAATTAAGGTTAAAAAAGGCTTAAGCGTGAAAGTAAGCTTATGCGTGTGAGAATACCCGTACGGCGTGAGGCATAAGCTTATGCGTGGGAACTTCTCTTCGCGTCACGAAATATTACGCGTGGGAAAAGAGCTTGGCATAAAGCTTACGCGTGGCGTATGTGGGAGATTATGCGTAAGGTTTACTCGTAAGGGTAAACCTTATGCGTAAGACTCAAGTTTATGCATATCCTTCACAGGATACGCATAGTCCCCTTTGTAGAACCTTACGCGTAAAGGTTACGCATAAGATTTCTCTTACGAATAACATTCTACGCGTAAGGTGATCCTTATGCGTAGTAATCCAGTTTAACCATGATTCTGAAATTTGCACATGTAAAACCTGAAATAAGTTCATCATAACATGTCCATTAACAAATAATTCAATCCCTTTTAATCTTCACATGAACTCATAGTCCTAAACAATTACGCGTAAAGATTGCTTATGCGTAAAAGTTAAACCCTAGGGTTTCAATTTTACGAATAAGAAATTTAACCATGGAAATGACACCAAGTTGTTTCTGGGATGTCTTAGGGTCAATGTAAATGTGTTGCAACAAGTATTAACATCCAGAACCTCATGAATCAAAAGTACCTCATTAGTATGAGACTTAAACCCTAAATCTTAGAATCTTACAATTATATGTTTCCGGGTAACAATCAATGGAGGTTTTGGTCAATTAAACATGTAACAATCATTATTTAACCATCTAATTATCCATAAACACTCACACAAGAAAACCCCTAAATCCATGCGTAAACCCTAATTTTGAAAATGGAACAATTGATGTTTCTGGGTGGATTTGAATGTTAGAAATATTTTTAGAATGATTATAACAATGTTTTAACACACTTATTTCAACAACAAACACCCACGACATGATTGCATGTTCATACGATTATGCGTAAACATGAAATCAAGCCTAGGGATAAATCAAACGTTGGTTTTGTATAAAATTCAAAATCTATGTTTCACAAAGAACCATTATCCACTTACAAAATTGAAGGTTGATGCACGAAATTGTTGTTTGATTCTTAGGCGTAGGATGATATGGTTGAAAATTTTAATGTGGATAATTAATGTGAAAGAGTTTTTATGTGGAGTGGTTTTGATTAAAGTAATTTTAGACTTTTGACACCATTGGTCCCTCCACCTTAACCATTTTCATCCAACGCCCATAACTTCCATTTTGGTTACGCAAAGCATGATATTTGGAAAGAAACTTGACAACACTCCTCCTTGATCTTGAAAATATTGAAATTTTATAAGTTTAAGCCCGAGGAGTGTCAAGAACCAAGAAACGTGTCCACCATTTATCAAAGATACTACCAATGCAGGGTAACATGCAACTACTAGGTTTTATGAAGCAGAAAATATTTACTTTCTCCCCCTCAACACTTGATTGAAAAAATTACTGAAATTTGAAAGAGTAAAGTGTTGACAGAAGATTTGTACTTGCCATGTTTAAATAAATTTAAGAGAGAAGAATTTTTGAATTTTGTATATTTTATATTTTTGTATTTTGTTTTGAAAGATATTTACAAAAAAAAAAAAAAAAAAAAAAAAAAAAAATTTGTTTTGATTGGTTTTAAGATTGTTTTAAGAGTTCATCCAGGTTCTTCTAGAGTCAAACACATACCAATGCGGTGGACCAACTCGATAAACCTAGCGAGCTAAGGCTTTGGTGAGAAGATCGCCGGTTTGTATTCGATACCATAAAATATAATTCAACGGTACCCTTTTCTATGAAATGATATCGAAGATCGATGTGCTTTGATTTGAATGTTGAGCGAGTTGCGATATCGCAATAACACTTGATTTTCGCGATACATCGGGATTACATCAAATACGTAACCATAGTCTTTTAGTTGTGTTCTCATCCAAATGACTTGAGCATAACACGTCGACATGGCTACATATTACCTTACATTGAGGACGGTGATGTACAACCACAACTTCGATTGCCATGACACGGTTTATCACCAAGAAATTGTAAAGCTCTGAAGTACTTTTCCGAGAATCTAAGCAACTGCGTGATCATCGTCTGAAAAAGCTATTAGTTCAAAACCGAGTCCTTGAATAGCGGATCCCAAGTTAATGGTTCCCTTGATGTATCGGAGGATTCTTTTAGCCTCGAGAGGTGAGTTTCGATTGGTCGATCGATAACAGAAGCAAAGATATCTGACAAAGACAATGTCGGGTCTCTTGGTATTAGATACATGAGACCCAATGATACTTGATTATTTGGTAGGGTCGACCAATTTCCCATACAAATCGGCGTCCAGTTTCTTGGTATGTGCCATTGGTGTGGCATAGGTGTCCTGATTTTGCATTCCATTTTGTTTAAAATTTCAAGAGCATATTTGGTGACTCGAGAAAATACCACGGGGTGATTGATGAACTTGCGATCCTAGAAAGAAAGTAAGTTCACCCATCATGGACATTTCAAAATGTTTTTCATAAGTTTTGAAAAGCGTTTGAGTACTTTAGATGTGTTGACCCAGCGATGTCATCCGCATAAATTTGAGCGATTAAAATGTGTGCCCGTGATATTGTATGAATAGTGTAGGGTCGACCGATCCTTTGTGAAATTATTAGCGATAAAAAGGATGACAACTTATCATACCACGCTTGGGGCTTGTTTGAGATCGTGAGAGCCTTGTTCGGTTGTAGGCGTGATTGAGGAACTACGGATCAGCGAATCCTTACATTTGGTGACATAGACCATTTCTTTGGTTTTCCATTCGAGCGGTTTTGGCGTCCATCGAAAGACCGTTATGTTCATGTGAGCGCGAATGCGGAAAATCCGAACAACCTCAAGTCTATCAGCAGGTGCAAATGATTCCTCGTAGTCGATCCCCTTCTTGTCTATAACCCTTAGCCGCCGAGGCGTGACTTATTTACGATAACCGTACCTTGACGTCGACTTGTTTTCCAAATCCATTTGAGACCAATAACATAGACCCAGTTGGTTTTCAACCAATTCCCATACTTCAAGACGTTTAAGCGATTAAGTTCTTGCATGGATTCAATCCGGTTTCATATGTCATGGCTTCCTTAATATTTTTGGGTTCGACTTGGCGGGCGGTAAGTGCATAAATGCAATGTTCACCGTCGATCTGAAAGCGTTATCTGAATTCTGTTGGTTGATTCGGGTTTCCAATAATGTTCACAAGAGGATGGTCTTTCGTCCAACGATGTGTGGAGGTTGATGTTGATATACATTCGCAGTTGGGAGGATTCAAATGGCTTGTAGATGATTACGCAACATCGGTGTAGCAGTTTCATTGCAAGCAGTTGAAGAGCGTATTTAGATCATAATATGCGGTGGGGTACTTCATTGTTCGAGAAGATCATCGGTTGGTTCGGCGTCATTGGATGCGGTTTGTTCATTGTTGTTGTAGAATCAATTGGTGGTGCTTCCTCAGCAGCGTTGTTGTGGCGGTGTATCGGTATTGGATTATTATCGGGTTGAGCGGTGAAACATTTGATACATCCGGGCACGTTCATCAAGATCATCACTAAATAGAGGAGCAAATAAATTTGTTCCATTTGACGTCGAGTAAGTTGTAAACTTGGTTCGGTGATGATGGGGTTTGAGGTAGTTTAGAGCGGTTATGTCCGGGTTCAATTTGTTTTGCTCGAAAGCCATTTATGTAAGCTCATCGAAATTGGCATGAATTGTTTCCATAATCTCCCTTGCACGAGCGATTCCGGATCCGGTAACCCTTAGAGTTTTCACAATATCCAACAAAGACTCCCATATCGACTTTGGCTTTGAGCTTACCAAAATCATCACGATCATTATTCGGGTAACAAAGGGATCCAAATACATGAAAGTGTTTGAGATTCGGTTCTGGTTGTGGATAATCTCATAAGGTGTTTTGTTGTGGCGTTTGGTAATCATTGAGCGATTACGAGTGTAGCATGCGATTGACCGGCTTGACCCACAAGTAATCTGAAGTTTTGCATTTATCAACATCGTTCTTGCGACTTCCCTAACGTACGGATTAGTCTTTCAACAACTCCGTTTTGTTTGGTGTTCGTGCAATTGATGTTTGATGCTAGATAAGGTTTTAAAGGTACCTTTTGAGGTCGTTTAAGCCCTTATTTTAGGTCGTGAAGGCAAAATCTTTGGAATGGCGCTTATTTGGACGAAAAGCGAATATCTGAAAATGGCCAAAGTCGAATCGAGACACTTTCAAAGCTGCTGAAAACATAAGGTGGCGTCGTCACGACTTATCTGTGACGCCGTCGGAGGATTTTGTGACGGAGACGAGCCAAAACTCCTATTTTCAAGTAGCGACGTCAAGTTATAAAAGAGTAGGTCGTCGCATGACTCGGACGGCCTAGATGCAATCGAGGCCAGCGTCGAGAAATTTGAAGGGCGGGCGTCACAAGCATAAGGTGGCGCCGTCGCAAGTCTAACGTGGCCAGCGAAACCCTAATAGCGGCGACACGGCGTCACAAAACATAAGGTGGCGCCGTCGCGGATGTAATCTTATATATAGAATCCAATTTTTCGGTATTAGTGTGTAGTCTTTTGGGTAAAAACCTAAACCGAACCAAGGTTGTCTTATACAGTATTTTAGGATTCCAAACCTATCTTACATCAAGATAAGTGTTTTACTTCATTAATACAATTATGTCTTTGATTATTTGTGTGTATGCTTGCATGTTTTCCATGTCAACTAATTTACTTGTGTGTTTGCTTAGGAATATGAAACTTAATTATTGAATATTGATTGGTTGTCTCTTATCTTAGTTGATTAATGATCTAGTAATGCGATAGGTCATTCGTTGTGTATAATGCTTGATTAAATCTTTGTGAACCTTAGAATATAACTCCTTGAGTAGTTGTAAGCTAAACCATCCAAAGAGTGCCTTAGAGTAAGAGTTTATTATCCTAGTGGGTTTTGTAGGCGAGACCCTTTGGTAAGTTCAAATAGTTAGGGAGAAAGCATACCCTACAACCTTAGACACACAACGCAACTAAGAATAAGGGCGTGACAATTCAACCACCAATAGGAGATAATTAAGGAGTAGTAAAACCTAAGTAAACACATCTTTAAACTATCATACGAGCACACAATAATTAGACATAGACTACATACACCTTAGATTAGATAATTAGATAAGTAGAGTAATCGGTAGCAATACCAACCCCCAAATCCAAACCCAGAGATTAGTACCTTTCCTTTCCTTAAAAATATAAAAGATAAAAATAATCTTCCTCAACCCTAACCTTAGCGTAGTAACTTCTCACTAGCATTCATATTCCCCTAGAGAACGATATCTTCATGACCTTTGTTAGTAACCCCATTACTTTTCATAATGGAAGGTGATAACCCCTCACTATTCATCAACCTACCACCAAATGACCCTCCAAGAGCCCGTACTCTTGGTGAATACTCGAGACCAAGCCACCTAGGCTATAGGAACACCATTGAGCTTCCCGACCAAGCCCAAACTACGGCCCTGCGATCCGACACCATCCGATTGGTGGAAAACGGATGTGCATTCCATGGACTTCGTTCCGAAGATCCTAATCAACATCTTAAGGATTTCCTTAAAATTGTCGATTCCATCGACCTCGATGCTATCACTCGGGAGACCACGTGCTTGCGTCTCTTCCAATTCTCTCTACTAGACCAAGCTAGTAATTGGCTTGACCGACTTCCCGCCGGATCCATCTCAAGCTGGGATGATCTCACCACTCATTTCCTCGCCCAATTTTTCCCACCGGAGAGAACTACAAACTTAGGAATGACATCTTGATGTTCCAACAACGTCAAAGGCGAAACTACTGTGCGGCGTTGACTCGATTTAAGGAATTGCTCCACAAAGTCATTCATCACGGCATCGATCTTTGGCTTCAGTCCAAATCTTTTATGATCATGTCAACTTCCCCACCAAGCGATCCATTGACCAAGCGGCGGTGGAAAACTTAGTGATCTCACCGGAAGAATCATGGGGTATAATAGAGGACCTTGCCTCTATGACAACGAAAGTTGGATGACCCCGTGAGCTACCAAAAACCGTTAAGGCAATCTCCTTGCCTTCCATTACCTCACAATCTTCCGACCCGTGGGATGATCGAACTTGAAGATCAAGTTAAATTCCTAATGAGTTCTCTCGAAAATCCTAAGTCCTCGCGTCAGTGAATAAAATCACTCTACCTTGTGAGTTATGTAGTGGTCCCCATGACACTCGTGATTGCACAAGACTCCCGAACAAGCTTTTGCGGACTACGCCTCCATGCGTGCCGGCGGAGCGGGAGAGAAGTGGTACACTTTCAAGCCGAACAAAACAACAGGAAACTCTTACAACCCTCATGGAGAAATCACCCTAACCTTAAGTGGAACCAAAACTCAAGCACTTTAAGCTCATCTAGTCCACCTAATAGGTTCAACTCTCTAAACACGGGAACCCCACTAATCTTGAGGCAATTGCATCTAGATTCTGTCATCTCAAGAGACTCGATTGACTAAGCTTGAAGCCGATTTTAAGCAAAGACAAAGCGAGATGACAAACAAGCTTGATGCCTCTTAAAAGCCTTCAATGAGCGGGAAGTTGGAGCACTCCCAGTGATACTATAAAGAACCCAAAAGTGAATTCGATTTAGTCGACTTCATGTTCTTGTTCACCATGGGAGAATGCACATCCATGCCCTCACACCCAGCGGTTCACTCGGTAAATGCTATCAAAAGGGTTCCAAGCCATCGAAATGAGGTACCAAGGCCTGCACCATTGGTAGAACCTACTCTTGAGAAACCCGTTAACCAAGAATCCAAACCTAGTTTAGAGGAGGAGTACAAGGAACTCCATCAAGAAAAACCGATTCTTGAGGTCTTAGCTCATGCACCTTATTATAATGCTTTAAAAGAAAATATGAGTTAGAACTTAAGCTTGGAAAACATGGGTCCGCTTTTGTGCGAAATAATTTACCTAAGAAGTTAGGCGATCCGGGATATTTACTCTTCCGTGTAGGCTTGGAACTTCAAACCTCTCGACGCTCTAGCGGACTTAGGGTCATGCATCAATCTTGTTCCGTTGTCCTCCATAGAAGCCTTAACTTAGGTAAAATAGAACCAACGAAACCATCTTAGGTCTAGCGGACGGTAGTGTTGCCGTCCGGTAGGAATAATAAAAGACATGGTAGTACACGTGAAGAGTTGACTCTTTTGGCCGACTTTCATGTGCTAGACATGAATAAGGACCCGACATGCCATTACTAGTAGGAAGAGGATTTTTAGCTACCGCTAGTGCCATCATCGATTGTAAGATGTCCAAGATAGTGGTAGGAGAGGGGTGCTAGGTCAATTTACGATGTCAAAAGCATCGTACTACAAAGAAGAGAAATCCCACATGAGATTAGGTTGGATAGAGCCTTCTAGATATGGACCTTGGATAGATAAGAACCTCATAGGCCCCAAAGACCTTTTACCTAGATGAAGCCTTCACTAGTAAAGTAACTTTCAAGAAAAAGAAATGGCTAGGGACATGGAAGTGAACCCGTTCGAGGCGCCTTAGTATTTAGGAAGATGACCGAGGGTTCCTAGGAAGCTTGCCCGTCAACCTTGTCATGAATAAGTGGAAAGTTGAAATCTAAACACAAATGGGATTGGGATAGACCGCCTAGTAGCGGTGATGGAGAGTTGCACATTAGGATAACAATCTATGATCCGATGGAAGAAGTTTGAAAAGGCATATCTAACGAGCGTACTACTAGGAACTTGAATGATAAGTTTGATCCTTATGACATTGTTGAGGATAGGCTTACTTATATCGTGCGTAGGAACACGACTACGAGTCTAGCTACAAGACTCTTGAATAAAGAAAAGCACTTCGTGGGAGGCAACCCATGCTTAATTGTTTGCTTGTTAGTGTCATATATCTTTTATTGATTGTTTATTCTCATGTTTAAATTTGTAAAAATGCTTTATTTTGTTTTTAACCTCGTCTTAATTGCATATAAAGGTATTTTACATAAGGGATAAGTGTAGGGAGGATTACACACGTTTTCAAAAGAAACGTAAACATGAGAATAACAATTAACTTAAAGATATATTTGTGTGTTTGTTTGAGTCAAATGCTTGTATCGAGTCATAATGGGTGTTTCTGAAATTTTTCCGATTCTAAAGATGTAAATTTTCCGAATTTTTCGAGAAAATCGAGACCGCTTTTGTCGAGGATAACTGTGGCGTCGAGATCGCAACTGTGGCGTCGGGAAGGAGTAAAACAACAGATTACTTTTTCTCATTTTACGAGTTACTTATAAATTTTGGAATTTTCCGATCTTAATTTTCGAAGTGCAGTAAACATCCATTCCATGACATTATATCCTAGTTTAAATCGAGTCTTATATATATTATTACTGCCGATTTTACGAAGGTTTCGTTTGTTTTCTTCAAGTGTGCAGGTTTAATTTATCAAGAAGAAGTTACATAAGATTGGAAGGAGCTTTTCACGCATAAATTCTTCTTGGAAAGGATTTAACCACTACTTCACTACGGATCCTACCGAGCTAATGAGGGAGTACTAGTTTCTTCGTTTTAATTACCTTCCATTATCATAACTTTGATACTTCGGGGAACATTGGGGACAATGTTCGGTTTAAATGTAGGGAGGGAAAACAAAGCGGAACTTTGAAACTATGCTTATTTTTGAATATTTGCTTTGTCCAATTGTATTTGTGTAATAAACCATGAGAAATGTCGGTTAGGGTAATTTTGGCACCAAATTTAAATTTTTCATGACATATAGGAGTGGGTCATTAGTTTTAACAAAAGCGTCTCACGGATAGGAAGTTGCATGACTAGCATAAAACCCTTTACCACCTAAATTCCACCCAAAATGTGAGGATCGCACTTAGATTAGTAGGAATTAAAGCATTCATCTTTAATGCTTAGAGTGTGAACCGTAGTATAATAGATTCTAGAACTTGTTTTGTGATGCATTCGAAATAGCTATTAAGACTACACTTGTGTAGTTAGGAATAACTAAATGATAAGAGCATTAGGATAACCCTTGTTTGATACCGTAATATAATTACTTCTTCCACATCGGTTGAGTAATTCCCCATACCCTTTGCGTTGTACTCATCTTTAGTACACGATACCCCTAGTTAACCCCTCGAGCCTATCCCTTTCGCGGTTCTCGTGATGTTTGGTTTTCCGGAATATCAATGAAGAGCATTGTTTACACCACCCCGAATATACACCCAAATCGCCTTAGCCTACCTGTATGCACTCACTTTTAGTGCATTATTGTTATCACCCTAAACCCTTAGTTCAATTATCAGGTTGCTTGCATGAGTTGCTAAGTCGAGTCATATCCATTGTATCTGATTTTGGGACGATTGGGATTCATGGGAAAAGTTAAAGTTTATGAAATGACGGAAGGGCGTTAAATTCAAATTCCCTTTGTTTTCGTAATAATGTACCTAAGTGTTTTGATCTTTTCAATTCGGGTCAAATTAGTGTTAGAGTAATAAAAACTCAAGTGTAGGGATGTGCCTATAAATCCTATCATTTTGATATTACCGTAATGGTAAAGTAAAAGTGTATGGAAAAAAAAAAAAAAAAAAAAAAAAAAAAAAAAAGATAAAAATATAGTGAAAAAAAAAACATACGGGCTACCATCCTACATCTATCCTTTAAATTTATGTTTGTTTATTTCATTAGCTAGAGTTTAGAGTGTCGAGTCTTGGCTTATAGCGTCATTCTTAAGTATGCTTGTAACAATAAGATTTTTGACTTACCACCACTAAATAGCCTATCCCACCAAACCCTTTGTTTCCTACAGTAAGCCTAACGTTAAACCCCTTTAAAGTTTTCCTTGTTGAAAGGGGGAAATTTTTGGGGGGAAAAAAACCCCCTTTTTCCAAAATGAAGTTTTTTTTTTTTTTGGCCCTTTTTTTTTTGGGGGCCTTTGGGAAAAAAAAAGGAATTTTAAACCCCAAAAAAAAATTAATTTTTTTTGGGGGGGAAAAAAATTTTTTCCCCTTTATTAAAAAATTTTGCCTTTTACCCGGTTTTTTCCCTTCCTTTAAAAAAAAAAGGGGGGGGGGCCCCTTTAAAAAAAAGGGGTTGGGGGCCCCCCCCAAAAGGAAGGGGGGCCCCCCCCCCAAAAAACCAAAAAAAAAAAAGGGGTTTTTTAAAACCAAAAGGTTTTTTTAAAAGGGAGGGGGTTTTTAAAGGGGGGAAAGCCCCCTTTTGGGGTTTTTAAAAAAAGGGAACCCCGGGTTTTTTTTTCCCCTTTTTAAAAACCGGGGTTTCCAAAGGAAATTTTTTTTAAAATTTTTTTTCTTTTGGGTTCTTGATTTTTAAATTTTTAAAGGTGGGCCCAAATTTTAAAAGGGTTTTTTAAAAAAATTTTTCCTTTTTATTTGGTTTGGCCTTTTCCTTAAAGGGGTTTGGGAAAGAAGGTTTTTTGGGCCCCCGGGCCAAAAAACCCTTTTTTTTTGGGGGAAAGGTTTTTTTTCCCAAAAAAGGGCCTTTCCTTTTTCCTTTAATTTCCCCGGGGGAAAAGGGGGGGGGTTTGGGTTAAAAATTAACCCTTTGGGGGGGGGCCCCTTTTAATTAAAGGGGTTTTTGGGTTTTCCAAGGAAATTCCCCAAAACCTTTTTTTTCCCAACCAATTTTTTTCCCTTTGGTTTAAAAAAAAAACCCTTGGGGGGTTTTGGGGGGTTTTTTTTAATTTAAAATTTTTTTTTTTTTTAAAATTTTTTTTGGGGTTTAAATTTTAAAAATTTTTTTAAAACCTTTTGGGTTTAAAAAAATTTTTTTTAAAGGGTTTTCCTTTTTGGGAAAGGGGTTTTGGTTAAAGGGGGTTTTAAAGGGGGGTTTTTTTTTAAAAGGGGGTTTTTCCTCCCCCTTTTAAAAAAAAGGGGGGGGAAATTTTGGGGGAAAAAGGGGCGGGAAACCCAAAAGAACCCCCCCTTTTCCCTTAAATTATTTCCCTTTTTGGGGCCTTTTTGGGTTGGGGGGGAAAACCCGGTAAAGGGGAACCCCCCCAGGTTTTCCGGGGAAAAAAAGGGTTTAAAAAACCGGAAAGGCCCTTTGTTAAAAAGGGCCAAAACAAAAAAAATTTTTTTTCCCAAAAAATTTTTAAAAGGGGAAAAAAAAAAAAAGTTTAAACCTTGTTTAAAATTTTTGGAAACCCCCGGAAAAATTAATCCCAATTAGGGGTTTTTTTTTAAATTTAAAGTTCCCAAAAAAATTTTTGGGGTTTAAAATTTTTTAAAATTTTTTTTTTTAAAAAAAATTTTTTAAAAATTTTAAAAAAAATTTTAAAAAAATTTTTTTTTTTTAATTTTGGGGTTTTTTTAAAAATTTGGGAAAAAAAATTTTTTTTGTTTAAATTTTTTTTTTTTTTAAACCCAAAAATTTGCTTCCCCCCCCCAAAAGGTTTTTTAAATTTAAAATTTTCAAAAGCTGCCAAATTTGGGAAAAAAATTTCCCCCAAAAAAAAAAAAATTTTTTTTTTTCCCCCGGGGGTTTGGGGGGGGGGAAAAAAAGGAGGGGAAAACCCCTTTTTAAAAAAATTTAAAAAAGGGGGAAAATAAAAAAAATTAAAAGGGTTTCAAAAAAAAGGCAAAAAATTTAAATTTTTTAAAAATTTTTTTTTTTAAAAAATTTAAAAAAAAGGAAAAAAAAAAATTTTTTCAATTTTTAAAAAATTATGGGGTTTTTTAAAATTTTTTGGGAAAATTTTTGGGAAATTTAAATTTTTTTAAATTTTTTTAAAATTTTTAAATTAAAATTTTTTTTTTAAAAATTTTAAAAATTTTTAAAAATGGGAAAAAAAAAAATTTTTTAAAATTAAAAAAAAAAAAAAAAAATTTTAAAATTTTTTTTTTTTTTTTTTTTTTTTTAAATTTTTAAAAATTTAAAAAATTTTTTTTAAATTAACAAAAAAATTTTAAAAAGGGTTTTTTTTTTAAATTTTAAAATTTTAAAAAAAATTTAAATTTTTTGGGGTTTTTTTTTTAAAAACAATTTAAAATTTTAAAACCTTTTTTAAAAGAAAAAAAAATTTTAAAAAAAAAAATTTGGGGGAAAATTTTTCCCAAAAAAAAAAGGGGGGTTTTTTAAAAAAAATTTTGAAAACCAAAAAGGTTTTTTTGGGGAGGGAAAAAAAAAAAAAATTTAAAAAAAAAAAAAAAAAAAAAAACCCCAATTTAAAAGGATTTTTTTTTGGTTTTTAAAAAAAATTTAAAAAACCCGGAAAAAAGGGCCCTTTAAAAAAAAAAAAAAAAATTTTTTTTCCCCCAAAATTTAAAAAAAAGGAAAAAAAAATTTTTTAAACTTTAAAATTTTAATTTTAAAAAAATTTTTAAATTTTTAAAAAAAATAAATTAAAAAATTGGTTTTTAAAGGGTTTAAAAAAAAAAAAAAAAAAAAAAAAAGAAAAAATTTTTAAAAATTTATTTTTTTTTTAAAATTTAAACCCAAAAAATTTAATTAAATTCCAAAAAAAAAAATTTTAAATTTTGAAAATTAAAATTTTTTTTTTTAATTTAAAAATTTTGGAAAATTTTTTTTGGATTTTTTTAAATTTAAAAATTTTTTTTTAAAAAAAAAAAAAAAAAAAAATTAAGAAAATTTGGGAAAAGGGAAAAATTTTTTAAAATTTAAAAAATTTTTTTAAGAAAAAAACCAAAATTTAAAAAAAACTTTTAAAAAAATTTAAAAAAAAAAAAAATTTTATTTAACCAAAAAAAAAAAAAAAAAAATTTAAATTTAAAAAATTTCCTTAATTTTTGGGGGGTTTAAAAGGGTTTTAAAAATTAAAATTTTAAAAAAAAAAAAAAAAAAAAAAAAAGGGTTTTTTTAAACCAAAAACCCCAAAAAAAAAGGTTTCCAACCCAAAAAAAAACCCTTTCCAAAATTTTTCCCTTTTTTCCCGGGGTTTTTAAAATTCAAAACTTTTAAAAAATTTTAAAAACTTCAAAAATTAACCCAAAAATTTTTTTTTTAAAAAGGGAAAAAATTTTAAAAGGGGGGTTTTAAATTTTTAAAATTTAAAAAACTTTAAATTTAAATTTTAAAAAATTTTTTTTTTTATTTTAAAAAAATTTTAAAACGAAAAAATTTTAAACCAAAAACTTTTTTTAAAAAAAAAAAAATTAAAAATTTAAAAAAAATTCCTTTTCCTTTTGATTTTCCCCTTTTTTAAACCCCAGGCCCCCAAAAAACCCCCCCGGGGTTTTTTTCCCCAAATTTTGGGAAAAAAAAATTTTTTTGGGGGTTGGGTTTTCGGGGTTTTTTAAAAAAATTTTTTTTAAAAAAAATTTTTTTGGGGGGGAAACCAAAAAAAAATTAAAAAAACCAAAAAAGGGGAAAAAATTTAAAAACAAAAAAAGGGGGGGAAATTTAAAAAAAATTTTTAAAATTTTTAAATTAAAAAAAAATTTTTTCCAATTTAAAAACCCCCTTTTAAATTTTTTTAAAAAAATTTTAAAAATTTAAAAAAATTTTTTTTTTTTGGTTTAAATTTAAAAAAAGGGGGTTTTTTTGGAAAAAATTTTTAAAAAAATTTTAAAATTTAAATTTCCCGGGCCCCTTTAACATTTTTTTTTTTTTAACCTTTTTTTTAAACAAAATTTTAAAAAACCTTAAAAAAATTAAAAAATTTAACCCCAAAAAAATTTAAAATTTTTAAAAACCCCTTTTTATTTTAAAATTTTTTTTTTTTTTTTAAAAATTTTAAAAATTTTTAAAAAACCCCTTTTCCCCCTTTTTTTTGGGGGGGTTTTTTGGGGGAAAAAATTTTTTTAAAAAGAAAAATTTGGTTTTTGGGGAAAAAAAGGGGGGGGGGAAAAAAAAGAAAGGGGGGGGGTTTTTTTTTTTGGGGGGGAAAAAAAATCCAAAATTAAAAAGGGGGGGAAATTTTTTTTTCCAATTTTTTAAAAAAAAACCGGGTACCCAATCTTAAAAAAATTTTAAAATTAAAAAGGGAAATTTAAAACCTTTTTTTTTTAAAAGGGTTTTTGGATTAAACCCTTTTTTTTTAAAAGGCCAAAAAAAAAAAAAATTTTTTTTCCCAAAAAAATTTTAAAAAAAAAATTTTTTTTTTTTGGAGGAATTTTTTAAAAATTTGAAATTTGGGGAAAACCCAAAAAAAAAACCCAAAAAAATTTTTTTAAAAAAAAAATTTTTTTTTTTTTAAATTTTTTTTAAAAACGGGGGGGGTTTTTAAAAAAAAAGAATTAAACCCAAAAAAATTTTTTTTTTAAAAAAAAGGAACCTTTTTAAAAAAATAATAAAATTTTTTCCCCAAAAAACCCCCGCCAAAGGTTTTGGGGGTTTGGAAAATTTTTTTTTAAAATTTCCCCCCTTAAAAAATTTTGGGAAGGGGAAAATTTTTTTTAAAAAATTTGGGGGAAACCCAATTTTGGTTGGGGAAAACCAACTTTTAAAAAGGGTGGGAAAAGGAAAAAAGGGGTTTTGGGGCCCCTTTTTTTTTTTTTCAAAGGGGTTTTAAAAAGGGGAGCAAAAAAATTTTGAAATTTTTAAAAAAATTTGAAAAAGGGGAAACCCCAAGGAAAAATGTTTCCCTTAAAAAGGGATTAAGGCCCGGAAAAAAATTTTTTGGGGGGTTTATTTTTTTTAAGGGGCCCCCCCCCAAAAACCCCGGGGGAAAATTTAAAAAATTTTAAATCCCGGTTTTGGAAACCTTAAATTCCCACTTTTTGGGGGGGGAAAAAAAGGGAAAATTTAAAAAAAAATTTTTTTTCCCTTTTTTTCAAAGGGCCCCGAAAATTTTTTGGGGGGGGTTTCCGGGAAAAAAATTCCCCCCCCTTGTTTTTTAAAATTTGGCCCCCGGGGGAAAATTTTTCCCAAAGGAAAAACCCCATAAAAACCCCGGCCAAAAAAAAGGGGTTTTCCTTTTTTTAAAAAATTTTCCCCGGAAAAATTTTTTTTGGGGGTTTTTTTTTTTCCTTAAACCTAAAATTTTTGGGAAAAAAGGAAAAGGGAAAAGGCCCTTTGGGGGTTTTTCCCCTTAAACCAACCCTTTGACCCCGGGCAATTTTAAAAATTTTTTCCCAGGAAAGGGCCCTTTAAAATTTTTTTTCCCCCCGTTTTCCTTTGGGAATTTTTTTTAAAAAACCAAGGGGAAAAGGTTCCAAAAAAAATTTTTCCCCGGGAAAAAAATTTTTTAAATTTTCCAAAAAAATTTTTTTTTTAAAGGGGGGGTTTTTTTTTTCAAGTTTGAAAAATTTAAGGAAAAAAAATTTTTTATCCCTTTTTTAAAAAAGGGGAAGCCGAGTAATTTTAACACCCTTTTTTTTTGGTTGGGGAAACCCTTTAAACCCAAAACCCCCAATGGTTTTTTTGGGTGGGAAAATGGGGTTTGAAAAAAAAAAAGGTCCAAAAGGGTTTTTTTTTTTTCCCCCCCAAAAAAAATTTTTTCCCCAAAGGGAAAGGGTAAAACCCCCCCTTTAAAGGGTTTTTTTTTTGGGGAAAAAAAAAGGGGGGGAAAAAAAAAAAAGGGGCCCCTTTTAAAAAATTTTTTCAAATAAAAGGGGCAAACCCAAAACCCTAAACCCCTTTAAAGGTTTTTTTTTAAAAATTTTAAATTTGTTAAAATTTTTTTTAAAATTTTAAAAGGGTTTTTTGGCCCCAAAGGGGAAAAAAATTAATTGGGGGGGAAAAAAATTTTTGGGGAAAAAAATTTTTCCCTTTTTTTCAAAAACCCCCTTTCCGGGGGAAAAACCTTTTTTGGGGGGGGGTTTTAGGAAAATTTAAAAAACCCCGGGGAAAAAAAATTTTTTGGGGTTTTTTGGGGGGAAAATCAAAAACCACCCCTTTTTTTCCTTTCCCCCTTCCTTCCTTTTAAAAAGGGTTTTTCCCCTTTGGGGGAATTTTACCTTTTTTTTTTAAAAAAAAAAAAAGTTTTAACCGGGTTTCTTCCTTCCCCTTTTTTGGGGGGGGCCCCCCAAAATTTTGGAGGTTGGGGGAAAACCCCAAAAGGTTTTTTTTGGGGTTTTGGGGGTTTTTTTCTTTCTTTTTTTGGGGATCCCCAAAAGAAATTTTAAAAAAAATTTTAATTTCCTTTTCCCAAAAGGGTTGGGGTTTGGGAAATTTTCCCTTTTGGGGGTTTCCTTTTTTTTAAAAAACCCCCAAATTAACCCTTTTTCCCCTCCTTTTCTTCCAAAAGGGGCCCCCCCAAAAAAGAAATTTTTTTTTTTTTAAAAAGGGGGAAAAAAAGGGGATTTAAAAATTTTTGGTTTAAATTTTCTCCCTTTTTTTGGGCCCCTTAAATTTTTTTGGGGGGGAAACCATTTTGGGAATTTCAAGGAAAATTTTCCCCTTTTAAAAGGGGGAAATTTTTCCCATTTTTAAACCTGGAAATAAATTTTAATCCCCCCAAAGAAATTTCCCCAAAGGGGGAAAGGGTTTAAATTCAAAATTTTTTTAATTCCCCCCTTTTTTGGAAAAAGGGGGGGGGGGGGAAAAATTTAAAATTTTTAAAAATTTCCCCTTTTAATCCAATTTGGGAAATTCCAAGGGCAATTTTGGGGGGTTTTTTCCCTTTTTTTCTCAAAAATTTTCCCCCCTTTTGGGGTTCCCCGGGAGGAAACCCCAAAAATTTTCCCCCCAAAAACCCCCAAAAAAAAAAAAAATTTTTTTGGGGAAGGGGGGTTTTTCCCCCCAAAAAAAAGGAAAATTTTTTGGGGAAAAAAATTTCCCTTTTTGGCCCCAAAATGGTTTGGGGAAAATTAAAAAGGGGAAAAAAAAAAAAGGGGTTTAATTTTTTTTAAAATAAAGGGGGCCCTTTGGGGTTTTCCAAAAAAGGGCCCTTGGCCAAAAAAAATTAAAGGGTTGGGAAATAAATTTTTTCCCCTTTTTTTTGGGGGGGTTTAAAAATTTTCCCGGGGTTTAAGGAAATTTGGGGTTTCCCTTGGGTAAGGAATGGTTTTTTTTAAACCTTAAGGAAAAAACCCCCGGGAAATTTAAAGGGGAAAAAGGGGGTTTTGGGTTCCCGGGAATTTTAAACCCCAAAACCCGTTTAAAACCCCCTTTAAAAAAAAAACCCCCCGGGGAAAATTGGGTTTAACCCTTTCCCCTGGTTTGGAAATTGGTTTTAAAAAGGAAAATTTTCCATTTTTAAATTTTTTTTTCCAAAAAAGGGGGGATTTTTTTTTAAAAGGGTTCAAAAAGGGGGGGTTTAGGTTTTAAAAGGGATGGCCTTTTGGGTTTTTTTGGGTTTTTCCTTTTTCCCCGGGTTTTTTTTTTTTTGGGGGGGAAAGGGAATTGGGGGAAAAATTAATTTTTTTTGGTTTTTTTTTTTTTCGTTTTGGGGTTGGGCCCGGGGTTTACAAAATTTTTTTTGAAGGGGAAAAATTTTTTTTTAAGTTTTAAATTTAAACCAAAGGTTTTGGGGGGGGGGAAATTTTTTCCCCCTTTAACCAAAACCCCTTTTTTTTTCCCAAAATTGGTTTTGGGAAAGTAATTTTTTTAAAAACCGTTTAAACCTTTTGGGGAAAAAAACCTTGGTTTTTAAAAAATTTTTTGGGTTTAAAACCTTTTGGTTTTCCGGGGGGCCCGGGGGTTTTTTAAATTTTTAATTTTTTGGGGGTTTGTTAAAATTTTTGGGAATTAAAATTTTTGGGGCCCCCTGGGGGTTTTTTTTAAAAAAAATAAACCAAACCAACCCCTTTTAAAATTTTGCCTTTAAGGCTTTTTTTGGAAGAAAAATTTTTAAAATTTTGGATTTTTTTGGGGGTTTTTAACCAAACGGGGAAAAAAAATTTTTTGGGCCGGGGGTTTTTCTTTTGGGGGGGAAAGGGTTTTCAAAGTTTAAATTTTTGGGTTTTTAAAATTTGGGAACTTTTAAAAAATTGGTGGTTGAGGTTTGGAAAACCCCTTTTTTGGGAAACCAAAGGGCCCTTTTGAAAAAAACCCCCCCTTGGGGGAAAAACAAATTCCTTTAAAATTTTTTAAAAAAGGGGTTGGGTTTGGGAAAAGGGTTTTTTGGAAAACCCCCGGGGCCCCGGGGTTTTCCGGGTTTTCCAATTCCCAAAAAATTGGGGAAAAAAAAATTTTGGGGCCCAAAAAAGGCAAAAAAAAAAATTTTAAAAAAAAAAAAAATTTTTAAAAAAGGAAAAACCCTTTTAAAAAAATTTTTTATGGTAACCCCTAAACCCCCCTTTTTTGGGTTTTTTTTTTTCCCAAAAGGGTGGGGGGTTTGGGGGTTTTAAAACTTTAAAAAAGGGGTTCCCCCAAAAATTTCTTTTAAAAACCTTTAAAAAACCAAGTAAAAAATTTTTTGGTTTTTAAAAATTTTTTTTAAAACCGGGAAAAAATAAACCCTTTTTTTTTTTAAAAAAAAAAAAGGGGGAAAAAATTTTAAAATGTTGGGAAAAATTTTTTTGGGGGGTTTTTTTTTTGGGGTTTTTTTAAAATTAAAATTTTTTCCCTTAAATTTTCCCTTTTTAAAAAAAAATTTTTAAAAAATTTTTTTGGTTTTCCAAAACCCCTTTTCCCTTTTAAAAAAAGAAAGGGTTTTTTTGTTTTTAAATTTTTTGGTTTTTTAAAAAAGGGAAAAAAAAAAAATTTTAAAATTAATTTTAAAAAAAAAATTTTTTAAAGGTTTTAAATTTTTTTAAAAAAAAACCCCCCAAGAATTTTAAAAAAAAACTTTAAAAATTTAACCCAAAAATGGGTTTTTTAAAAACCTTAAATTTAAAAAAATTTTAAGAAAAAAAATTTTTTTTTTTTTTTAAAATTTTTTTAAATTTAAATTTTAAAAAGGGAAAATTAAAATAAATTTGAAAATTTAAAAAAAGGGAAAAAAAATTAAAAAAAAAAAAACTATTTTAAATTTTTTTTTTTAAAATGTTTTTAAATTTATTTTTTAAAAAATTTTTAAAAAAAAAACCCCTTAAAAAAAAAAATTTTTTAAATTTTTAATTTTAAAAAAAAATAAAATTTTAAAAAATTTTGGAATTTTAAAATTTTTGAAAAAAATTTTTTTTTTAAACCTTTTTAATTAAAAAAAAAAATTTTTATTAAAAATTAAAAATTTAAAAAAAAAAAACCCGAAAAAAAAAAAGAAAAATTTTTTAAAAAAAGAATTTTAAAAATTTTTTTTTTTTTTAATTTTGGAAAAAAAAAAAAAAACCCCTAAAATTTTAAAAAAAAAAAAAAAAAAACCTTTTTTTTTTTTTAAAAAAAATTTTTTTTTTAAAAAAAAAATTTAAATTAACCTAAAAAAAAAAAAAAAAAAAAAAAATTTAAAAAAGGCCAAAAAAAAAAAAAAAACCGGGGGAAAAAAAAAAAAAAAAAAAAATTTTTTTTTTTTGGGGAAAAAAAAATTTCCCAAAAAAAAAATTAAAAGGCAAAAAAAAAAAATTTTTAAATTTTAAAAAAAAGGGGGAAAAAATTAAAACCCGTTTTTTAAAATTTTTTTAAAAAAAAGGTTTTTGGTGGCTTTTTTTTGGTTAAAATTTGATTTTTTTTAAAAAATTTTAAATTTAATGTATTTTAAAAAAAAAATTTAAAAATTTTCAAAAAAAAAATTTTTTTTTCCCTTTTTTGGGGAAGGGTTTTTAAAAAAATTTTAAAACAACCTTTTTTTTAAAAAAAACCCTTTTAAAAATTTTCCCAAAAAATTTTGGATATTAATTTTAAACCCAAAACCAATTTTGGCTTTTAAATTTTTAAAATTTTAAATTTTTTTTTTTTTAAAAATTTTTTTAAAAAATTTAAAAAAAAACCTTTTAAAAAAAATTAAAAAAAAAAAGGAAAAAAAAAGGAAACCCAAAAAAAAAAACCTTAACCCCCAAAAACCCTTTATACCCAAAAATTTCCCCCCAAAAAAATTTTTCCCCGCTTAACCTTTTTTCCTTCCAAAACTTTTTTAACCTTTAACTTTTAAAAAATTTTTAAAAAAACCCAAAGGAAAAAAATTTTAAGTTTTAAAAAATTTGGAAATTTTTAAAAAAAAAAAACCAAAAAAAATTTAAATTTAAAAAATTTTTTTAAAAATTTAATTTTTTAATAAAAAAATTTTTTAAAAAAAAAAAAAAAAAAAAAAGGAAAAAAAAATTTAAAAAAAATTTTTTTTTCCCCTTTTCCCTCCCCTCCAAATCCCAAACCCCCAAACCCCGCCTTTTGGGGTTTTGGGGTTTTAATTTTGGAAAGGCCCTTTTTTTTTTTTGTGGGGGTGGGGTTTTGGAAAATTTTGGGGGGGGAGGAAAAGGGGAAAGGGGGGAAAGGGGGTTTGGGGAAAAAAGGGGGGAAAAAGGGGAAAACAGGGAAAGGGGAAAAGGGGGTTTGGAAAAGGGGGTTTCCAAAGGGAAAGGAAGGGGAAAAAAGGGAAAGGGGGGGGGGGGGAAATTAGTTTTGGGGAAAAAATTTCAAAAAGGCCCCCCTTTTTTAAAATTTCCCCAAACCAAATTTAACAAAAAATTTAAAACCTTTTTAAAATTTTTTTTAAATTTAAATTTTAAATTTTAAATTTTTTTCCCCTTGGGGAAAAAAATTTAAAAAGGAATTTTAAAATTTTTTTTTTTAAAAATTTTTTAAATTTTTTTTTTTTTTTGGACCTTTTAAATTTGGGGAAACTTCCCAAACCCAAATTTAAAACTTTACCTTTTAATTTTTGTTTTTTTAAAAAAAAAATTAAAAATTTTTTTTTATTTTTTTTTTTTTTTGTTTTGGTTTTTTTAAAAATTAAAATTTTTCCCAAATCAACCCTCCCCAAAAATTTGGGGGGGAAAAAATGTTGCATGATTTAATACATATGAGAGAGAAAGGGGGTTTGGGCCTTATTTTTAAAACCCCAAAAGTTTTTAAATTAATTTAAAATTTGGGGGGGAAAATTCCCCCAAATTTTGGGAAGGGTAAAAAGGGGTTTTTCCCCAAAACCCAATTTTGGAAACCCCCTTTCCCAAACGGGTTGGGGGTTTTTTTTTGGGGAAAAAGGGGGTTTTTAAACCCAAAATTTGGGAAAAAACTTTTGGAAGGGTTTTCAAACCCAAAAATTTAAAAAACATTTTTTTTTTTTTTTAAAAAAAACCCCAATTTTTTTTAAAAATTTAAAAACCCCCGGGAATTTCCAACAATTTGGGGGGGAAAAAAAAACAAAAATTTTTCCCAAAAAAATTTTTAATTTAAAATTTCCCCCCCAAAAAGGGATTAAAGGGGGGCCCCTTAAGGAAAAAAATTTCCCAAGGAATTTTTCCTTTTTGGGGGCCGGGGGTTTTGGAAAATTTAAAAACTTTAAATTTAAAAACCCCTTTAAAAATTTAAACCCCCTTTTTTTGGGGGGGGTTAAAACCCCTTTAAAGTTTTCCTTGTTGAAAGGGGGAAATTTTTGGGGGGAAAAAAACCCCCTTTTTCCAAAATGAAGTTTTTTTTTTTTTTGGCCCTTTTTTTTTTGGGGGCCTTTGGGAAAAAAAAAGGAATTTTAAACCCCAAAAAAAAATTAATTTTTTTTGGGGGGGAAAAAAATTTTTTCCCCTTTATTAAAAAATTTTGCCTTTTACCCGGTTTTTTCCCTTCCTTTAAAAAAAAAAGGGGGGGGGGCCCCTTTAAAAAAAAGGGGTTGGGGGCCCCCCCCAAAAGGAAGGGGGGCCCCCCCCCCAAAAAACCAAAAAAAAAAAAGGGGTTTTTTAAAACCAAAAGGTTTTTTTAAAAGGGAGGGGGTTTTTAAAGGGGGGAAAGCCCCCTTTTGGGGTTTTTAAAAAAAGGGAACCCCGGGTTTTTTTTTCCCCTTTTTAAAAACCGGGGTTTCCAAAGGAAATTTTTTTTAAAATTTTTTTTCTTTTGGGTTCTTGATTTTTAAATTTTTAAAGGTGGGCCCAAATTTTAAAAGGGTTTTTTAAAAAAATTTTTCCTTTTTATTTGGTTTGGCCTTTTCCTTAAAGGGGTTTGGGAAAGAAGGTTTTTTGGGCCCCCGGGCCAAAAAACCCTTTTTTTTTGGGGGAAAGGTTTTTTTTCCCAAAAAAGGGCCTTTCCTTTTTCCTTTAATTTCCCCGGGGGAAAAGGGGGGGGGTTTGGGTTAAAAATTAACCCTTTGGGGGGGGGCCCCTTTTAATTAAAGGGGTTTTTGGGTTTTCCAAGGAAATTCCCCAAAACCTTTTTTTTCCCAACCAATTTTTTTCCCTTTGGTTTAAAAAAAAAACCCTTGGGGGGTTTTGGGGGGTTTTTTTTAATTTAAAATTTTTTTTTTTTTTAAAATTTTTTTTGGGGTTTAAATTTTAAAAATTTTTTTAAAACCTTTTGGGTTTAAAAAAATTTTTTTTAAAGGGTTTTCCTTTTTGGGAAAGGGGTTTTGGTTAAAGGGGGTTTTAAAGGGGGGTTTTTTTTTAAAAGGGGGTTTTTCCTCCCCCTTTTAAAAAAAAGGGGGGGGAAATTTTGGGGGAAAAAGGGGCGGGAAACCCAAAAGAACCCCCCCTTTTCCCTTAAATTATTTCCCTTTTTGGGGCCTTTTTGGGTTGGGGGGGAAAACCCGGTAAAGGGGAACCCCCCCAGGTTTTCCGGGGAAAAAAAGGGTTTAAAAAACCGGAAAGGCCCTTTGTTAAAAAGGGCCAAAACAAAAAAAATTTTTTTTCCCAAAAAATTTTTAAAAGGGGAAAAAAAAAAAAAGTTTAAACCTTGTTTAAAATTTTTGGAAACCCCCGGAAAAATTAATCCCAATTAGGGGTTTTTTTTTAAATTTAAAGTTCCCAAAAAAATTTTTGGGGTTTAAAATTTTTTAAAATTTTTTTTTTTAAAAAAAATTTTTTAAAAATTTTAAAAAAAATTTTAAAAAAATTTTTTTTTTTTAATTTTGGGGTTTTTTTAAAAATTTGGGAAAAAAAATTTTTTTTGTTTAAATTTTTTTTTTTTTTAAACCCAAAAATTTGCTTCCCCCCCCCAAAAGGTTTTTTAAATTTAAAATTTTCAAAAGCTGCCAAATTTGGGAAAAAAATTTCCCCCAAAAAAAAAAAAATTTTTTTTTTTCCCCCGGGGGTTTGGGGGGGGGGAAAAAAAGGAGGGGAAAACCCCTTTTTAAAAAAATTTAAAAAAGGGGGAAAATAAAAAAAATTAAAAGGGTTTCAAAAAAAAGGCAAAAAATTTAAATTTTTTAAAAATTTTTTTTTTTAAAAAATTTAAAAAAAAGGAAAAAAAAAAATTTTTTCAATTTTTAAAAAATTATGGGGTTTTTTAAAATTTTTTGGGAAAATTTTTGGGAAATTTAAATTTTTTTAAATTTTTTTAAAATTTTTAAATTAAAATTTTTTTTTTAAAAATTTTAAAAATTTTTAAAAATGGGAAAAAAAAAAATTTTTTAAAATTAAAAAAAAAAAAAAAAAATTTTAAAATTTTTTTTTTTTTTTTTTTTTTTTTAAATTTTTAAAAATTTAAAAAATTTTTTTTAAATTAACAAAAAAATTTTAAAAAGGGTTTTTTTTTTAAATTTTAAAATTTTAAAAAAAATTTAAATTTTTTGGGGTTTTTTTTTTAAAAACAATTTAAAATTTTAAAACCTTTTTTAAAAGAAAAAAAAATTTTAAAAAAAAAAATTTGGGGGAAAATTTTTCCCAAAAAAAAAAGGGGGGTTTTTTAAAAAAAATTTTGAAAACCAAAAAGGTTTTTTTGGGGAGGGAAAAAAAAAAAAAATTTAAAAAAAAAAAAAAAAAAAAAAACCCCAATTTAAAAGGATTTTTTTTTGGTTTTTAAAAAAAATTTAAAAAACCCGGAAAAAAGGGCCCTTTAAAAAAAAAAAAAAAAATTTTTTTTCCCCCAAAATTTAAAAAAAAGGAAAAAAAAATTTTTTAAACTTTAAAATTTTAATTTTAAAAAAATTTTTAAATTTTTAAAAAAAATAAATTAAAAAATTGGTTTTTAAAGGGTTTAAAAAAAAAAAAAAAAAAAAAAAAAGAAAAAATTTTTAAAAATTTATTTTTTTTTTAAAATTTAAACCCAAAAAATTTAATTAAATTCCAAAAAAAAAAATTTTAAATTTTGAAAATTAAAATTTTTTTTTTTAATTTAAAAATTTTGGAAAATTTTTTTTGGATTTTTTTAAATTTAAAAATTTTTTTTTAAAAAAAAAAAAAAAAAAAAATTAAGAAAATTTGGGAAAAGGGAAAAATTTTTTAAAATTTAAAAAATTTTTTTAAGAAAAAAACCAAAATTTAAAAAAAACTTTTAAAAAAATTTAAAAAAAAAAAAAATTTTATTTAACCAAAAAAAAAAAAAAAAAAATTTAAATTTAAAAAATTTCCTTAATTTTTGGGGGGTTTAAAAGGGTTTTAAAAATTAAAATTTTAAAAAAAAAAAAAAAAAAAAAAAAAGGGTTTTTTTAAACCAAAAACCCCAAAAAAAAAGGTTTCCAACCCAAAAAAAAACCCTTTCCAAAATTTTTCCCTTTTTTCCCGGGGTTTTTAAAATTCAAAACTTTTAAAAAATTTTAAAAACTTCAAAAATTAACCCAAAAATTTTTTTTTTAAAAAGGGAAAAAATTTTAAAAGGGGGGTTTTAAATTTTTAAAATTTAAAAAACTTTAAATTTAAATTTTAAAAAATTTTTTTTTTTATTTTAAAAAAATTTTAAAACGAAAAAATTTTAAACCAAAAACTTTTTTTAAAAAAAAAAAAATTAAAAATTTAAAAAAAATTCCTTTTCCTTTTGATTTTCCCCTTTTTTAAACCCCAGGCCCCCAAAAAACCCCCCCGGGGTTTTTTTCCCCAAATTTTGGGAAAAAAAAATTTTTTTGGGGGTTGGGTTTTCGGGGTTTTTTAAAAAAATTTTTTTTAAAAAAAATTTTTTTGGGGGGGAAACCAAAAAAAAATTAAAAAAACCAAAAAAGGGGAAAAAATTTAAAAACAAAAAAAGGGGGGGAAATTTAAAAAAAATTTTTAAAATTTTTAAATTAAAAAAAAATTTTTTCCAATTTAAAAACCCCCTTTTAAATTTTTTTAAAAAAATTTTAAAAATTTAAAAAAATTTTTTTTTTTTGGTTTAAATTTAAAAAAAGGGGGTTTTTTTGGAAAAAATTTTTAAAAAAATTTTAAAATTTAAATTTCCCGGGCCCCTTTAACATTTTTTTTTTTTTAACCTTTTTTTTAAACAAAATTTTAAAAAACCTTAAAAAAATTAAAAAATTTAACCCCAAAAAAATTTAAAATTTTTAAAAACCCCTTTTTATTTTAAAATTTTTTTTTTTTTTTTAAAAATTTTAAAAATTTTTAAAAAACCCCTTTTCCCCCTTTTTTTTGGGGGGGTTTTTTGGGGGAAAAAATTTTTTTAAAAAGAAAAATTTGGTTTTTGGGGAAAAAAAGGGGGGGGGGAAAAAAAAGAAAGGGGGGGGGTTTTTTTTTTTGGGGGGGAAAAAAAATCCAAAATTAAAAAGGGGGGGAAATTTTTTTTTCCAATTTTTTAAAAAAAAACCGGGTACCCAATCTTAAAAAAATTTTAAAATTAAAAAGGGAAATTTAAAACCTTTTTTTTTTAAAAGGGTTTTTGGATTAAACCCTTTTTTTTTAAAAGGCCAAAAAAAAAAAAAATTTTTTTTCCCAAAAAAATTTTAAAAAAAAAATTTTTTTTTTTTGGAGGAATTTTTTAAAAATTTGAAATTTGGGGAAAACCCAAAAAAAAAACCCAAAAAAATTTTTTTAAAAAAAAAATTTTTTTTTTTTTAAATTTTTTTTAAAAACGGGGGGGGTTTTTAAAAAAAAAGAATTAAACCCAAAAAAATTTTTTTTTTAAAAAAAAGGAACCTTTTTAAAAAAATAATAAAATTTTTTCCCCAAAAAACCCCCGCCAAAGGTTTTGGGGGTTTGGAAAATTTTTTTTTAAAATTTCCCCCCTTAAAAAATTTTGGGAAGGGGAAAATTTTTTTTAAAAAATTTGGGGGAAACCCAATTTTGGTTGGGGAAAACCAACTTTTAAAAAGGGTGGGAAAAGGAAAAAAGGGGTTTTGGGGCCCCTTTTTTTTTTTTTCAAAGGGGTTTTAAAAAGGGGAGCAAAAAAATTTTGAAATTTTTAAAAAAATTTGAAAAAGGGGAAACCCCAAGGAAAAATGTTTCCCTTAAAAAGGGATTAAGGCCCGGAAAAAAATTTTTTGGGGGGTTTATTTTTTTTAAGGGGCCCCCCCCCAAAAACCCCGGGGGAAAATTTAAAAAATTTTAAATCCCGGTTTTGGAAACCTTAAATTCCCACTTTTTGGGGGGGGAAAAAAAGGGAAAATTTAAAAAAAAATTTTTTTTCCCTTTTTTTCAAAGGGCCCCGAAAATTTTTTGGGGGGGGTTTCCGGGAAAAAAATTCCCCCCCCTTGTTTTTTAAAATTTGGCCCCCGGGGGAAAATTTTTCCCAAAGGAAAAACCCCATAAAAACCCCGGCCAAAAAAAAGGGGTTTTCCTTTTTTTAAAAAATTTTCCCCGGAAAAATTTTTTTTGGGGGTTTTTTTTTTTCCTTAAACCTAAAATTTTTGGGAAAAAAGGAAAAGGGAAAAGGCCCTTTGGGGGTTTTTCCCCTTAAACCAACCCTTTGACCCCGGGCAATTTTAAAAATTTTTTCCCAGGAAAGGGCCCTTTAAAATTTTTTTTCCCCCCGTTTTCCTTTGGGAATTTTTTTTAAAAAACCAAGGGGAAAAGGTTCCAAAAAAAATTTTTCCCCGGGAAAAAAATTTTTTAAATTTTCCAAAAAAATTTTTTTTTTAAAGGGGGGGTTTTTTTTTTCAAGTTTGAAAAATTTAAGGAAAAAAAATTTTTTATCCCTTTTTTAAAAAAGGGGAAGCCGAGTAATTTTAACACCCTTTTTTTTTGGTTGGGGAAACCCTTTAAACCCAAAACCCCCAATGGTTTTTTTGGGTGGGAAAATGGGGTTTGAAAAAAAAAAAGGTCCAAAAGGGTTTTTTTTTTTTCCCCCCCAAAAAAAATTTTTTCCCCAAAGGGAAAGGGTAAAACCCCCCCTTTAAAGGGTTTTTTTTTTGGGGAAAAAAAAAGGGGGGGAAAAAAAAAAAAGGGGCCCCTTTTAAAAAATTTTTTCAAATAAAAGGGGCAAACCCAAAACCCTAAACCCCTTTAAAGGTTTTTTTTTAAAAATTTTAAATTTGTTAAAATTTTTTTTAAAATTTTAAAAGGGTTTTTTGGCCCCAAAGGGGAAAAAAATTAATTGGGGGGGAAAAAAATTTTTGGGGAAAAAAATTTTTCCCTTTTTTTCAAAAACCCCCTTTCCGGGGGAAAAACCTTTTTTGGGGGGGGGTTTTAGGAAAATTTAAAAAACCCCGGGGAAAAAAAATTTTTTGGGGTTTTTTGGGGGGAAAATCAAAAACCACCCCTTTTTTTCCTTTCCCCCTTCCTTCCTTTTAAAAAGGGTTTTTCCCCTTTGGGGGAATTTTACCTTTTTTTTTTAAAAAAAAAAAAAGTTTTAACCGGGTTTCTTCCTTCCCCTTTTTTGGGGGGGGCCCCCCAAAATTTTGGAGGTTGGGGGAAAACCCCAAAAGGTTTTTTTTGGGGTTTTGGGGGTTTTTTTCTTTCTTTTTTTGGGGATCCCCAAAAGAAATTTTAAAAAAAATTTTAATTTCCTTTTCCCAAAAGGGTTGGGGTTTGGGAAATTTTCCCTTTTGGGGGTTTCCTTTTTTTTAAAAAACCCCCAAATTAACCCTTTTTCCCCTCCTTTTCTTCCAAAAGGGGCCCCCCCAAAAAAGAAATTTTTTTTTTTTTAAAAAGGGGGAAAAAAAGGGGATTTAAAAATTTTTGGTTTAAATTTTCTCCCTTTTTTTGGGCCCCTTAAATTTTTTTGGGGGGGAAACCATTTTGGGAATTTCAAGGAAAATTTTCCCCTTTTAAAAGGGGGAAATTTTTCCCATTTTTAAACCTGGAAATAAATTTTAATCCCCCCAAAGAAATTTCCCCAAAGGGGGAAAGGGTTTAAATTCAAAATTTTTTTAATTCCCCCCTTTTTTGGAAAAAGGGGGGGGGGGGGAAAAATTTAAAATTTTTAAAAATTTCCCCTTTTAATCCAATTTGGGAAATTCCAAGGGCAATTTTGGGGGGTTTTTTCCCTTTTTTTCTCAAAAATTTTCCCCCCTTTTGGGGTTCCCCGGGAGGAAACCCCAAAAATTTTCCCCCCAAAAACCCCCAAAAAAAAAAAAAATTTTTTTGGGGAAGGGGGGTTTTTCCCCCCAAAAAAAAGGAAAATTTTTTGGGGAAAAAAATTTCCCTTTTTGGCCCCAAAATGGTTTGGGGAAAATTAAAAAGGGGAAAAAAAAAAAAGGGGTTTAATTTTTTTTAAAATAAAGGGGGCCCTTTGGGGTTTTCCAAAAAAGGGCCCTTGGCCAAAAAAAATTAAAGGGTTGGGAAATAAATTTTTTCCCCTTTTTTTTGGGGGGGTTTAAAAATTTTCCCGGGGTTTAAGGAAATTTGGGGTTTCCCTTGGGTAAGGAATGGTTTTTTTTAAACCTTAAGGAAAAAACCCCCGGGAAATTTAAAGGGGAAAAAGGGGGTTTTGGGTTCCCGGGAATTTTAAACCCCAAAACCCGTTTAAAACCCCCTTTAAAAAAAAAACCCCCCGGGGAAAATTGGGTTTAACCCTTTCCCCTGGTTTGGAAATTGGTTTTAAAAAGGAAAATTTTCCATTTTTAAATTTTTTTTTCCAAAAAAGGGGGGATTTTTTTTTAAAAGGGTTCAAAAAGGGGGGGTTTAGGTTTTAAAAGGGATGGCCTTTTGGGTTTTTTTGGGTTTTTCCTTTTTCCCCGGGTTTTTTTTTTTTTGGGGGGGAAAGGGAATTGGGGGAAAAATTAATTTTTTTTGGTTTTTTTTTTTTTCGTTTTGGGGTTGGGCCCGGGGTTTACAAAATTTTTTTTGAAGGGGAAAAATTTTTTTTTAAGTTTTAAATTTAAACCAAAGGTTTTGGGGGGGGGGAAATTTTTTCCCCCTTTAACCAAAACCCCTTTTTTTTTCCCAAAATTGGTTTTGGGAAAGTAATTTTTTTAAAAACCGTTTAAACCTTTTGGGGAAAAAAACCTTGGTTTTTAAAAAATTTTTTGGGTTTAAAACCTTTTGGTTTTCCGGGGGGCCCGGGGGTTTTTTAAATTTTTAATTTTTTGGGGGTTTGTTAAAATTTTTGGGAATTAAAATTTTTGGGGCCCCCTGGGGGTTTTTTTTAAAAAAAATAAACCAAACCAACCCCTTTTAAAATTTTGCCTTTAAGGCTTTTTTTGGAAGAAAAATTTTTAAAATTTTGGATTTTTTTGGGGGTTTTTAACCAAACGGGGAAAAAAAATTTTTTGGGCCGGGGGTTTTTCTTTTGGGGGGGAAAGGGTTTTCAAAGTTTAAATTTTTGGGTTTTTAAAATTTGGGAACTTTTAAAAAATTGGTGGTTGAGGTTTGGAAAACCCCTTTTTTGGGAAACCAAAGGGCCCTTTTGAAAAAAACCCCCCCTTGGGGGAAAAACAAATTCCTTTAAAATTTTTTAAAAAAGGGGTTGGGTTTGGGAAAAGGGTTTTTTGGAAAACCCCCGGGGCCCCGGGGTTTTCCGGGTTTTCCAATTCCCAAAAAATTGGGGAAAAAAAAATTTTGGGGCCCAAAAAAGGCAAAAAAAAAAATTTTAAAAAAAAAAAAAATTTTTAAAAAAGGAAAAACCCTTTTAAAAAAATTTTTTATGGTAACCCCTAAACCCCCCTTTTTTGGGTTTTTTTTTTTCCCAAAAGGGTGGGGGGTTTGGGGGTTTTAAAACTTTAAAAAAGGGGTTCCCCCAAAAATTTCTTTTAAAAACCTTTAAAAAACCAAGTAAAAAATTTTTTGGTTTTTAAAAATTTTTTTTAAAACCGGGAAAAAATAAACCCTTTTTTTTTTTAAAAAAAAAAAAGGGGGAAAAAATTTTAAAATGTTGGGAAAAATTTTTTTGGGGGGTTTTTTTTTTGGGGTTTTTTTAAAATTAAAATTTTTTCCCTTAAATTTTCCCTTTTTAAAAAAAAATTTTTAAAAAATTTTTTTGGTTTTCCAAAACCCCTTTTCCCTTTTAAAAAAAGAAAGGGTTTTTTTGTTTTTAAATTTTTTGGTTTTTTAAAAAAGGGAAAAAAAAAAAATTTTAAAATTAATTTTAAAAAAAAAATTTTTTAAAGGTTTTAAATTTTTTTAAAAAAAAACCCCCCAAGAATTTTAAAAAAAAACTTTAAAAATTTAACCCAAAAATGGGTTTTTTAAAAACCTTAAATTTAAAAAAATTTTAAGAAAAAAAATTTTTTTTTTTTTTTAAAATTTTTTTAAATTTAAATTTTAAAAAGGGAAAATTAAAATAAATTTGAAAATTTAAAAAAAGGGAAAAAAAATTAAAAAAAAAAAAACTATTTTAAATTTTTTTTTTTAAAATGTTTTTAAATTTATTTTTTAAAAAATTTTTAAAAAAAAAACCCCTTAAAAAAAAAAATTTTTTAAATTTTTAATTTTAAAAAAAAATAAAATTTTAAAAAATTTTGGAATTTTAAAATTTTTGAAAAAAATTTTTTTTTTAAACCTTTTTAATTAAAAAAAAAAATTTTTATTAAAAATTAAAAATTTAAAAAAAAAAAACCCGAAAAAAAAAAAGAAAAATTTTTTAAAAAAAGAATTTTAAAAATTTTTTTTTTTTTTAATTTTGGAAAAAAAAAAAAAAACCCCTAAAATTTTAAAAAAAAAAAAAAAAAAACCTTTTTTTTTTTTTAAAAAAAATTTTTTTTTTAAAAAAAAAATTTAAATTAACCTAAAAAAAAAAAAAAAAAAAAAAAATTTAAAAAAGGCCAAAAAAAAAAAAAAAACCGGGGGAAAAAAAAAAAAAAAAAAAAATTTTTTTTTTTTGGGGAAAAAAAAATTTCCCAAAAAAAAAATTAAAAGGCAAA
Source organism: Chrysanthemum lavandulifolium (assembly GCA_022545495.1). Lineage (NCBI taxonomy): Eukaryota > Viridiplantae > Streptophyta > Magnoliopsida > Asterales > Asteraceae > Chrysanthemum > Chrysanthemum lavandulifolium. The sequence goes on along the minus strand of CM040239.1, from coordinate 238,464,486 downwards.
AAAAAAAAATTTTTAAATTTTAAAAAAAAGGGGGAAAAAATTAAAACCCGTTTTTTAAAATTTTTTTAAAAAAAAGGTTTTTGGTGGCTTTTTTTTGGTTAAAATTTGATTTTTTTTAAAAAATTTTAAATTTAATGTATTTTAAAAAAAAAATTTAAAAATTTTCAAAAAAAAAATTTTTTTTTCCCTTTTTTGGGGAAGGGTTTTTAAAAAAATTTTAAAACAACCTTTTTTTTAAAAAAAACCCTTTTAAAAATTTTCCCAAAAAATTTTGGATATTAATTTTAAACCCAAAACCAATTTTGGCTTTTAAATTTTTAAAATTTTAAATTTTTTTTTTTTTAAAAATTTTTTTAAAAAATTTAAAAAAAAACCTTTTAAAAAAAATTAAAAAAAAAAAGGAAAAAAAAAGGAAACCCAAAAAAAAAAACCTTAACCCCCAAAAACCCTTTATACCCAAAAATTTCCCCCCAAAAAAATTTTTCCCCGCTTAACCTTTTTTCCTTCCAAAACTTTTTTAACCTTTAACTTTTAAAAAATTTTTAAAAAAACCCAAAGGAAAAAAATTTTAAGTTTTAAAAAATTTGGAAATTTTTAAAAAAAAAAAACCAAAAAAAATTTAAATTTAAAAAATTTTTTTAAAAATTTAATTTTTTAATAAAAAAATTTTTTAAAAAAAAAAAAAAAAAAAAAAGGAAAAAAAAATTTAAAAAAAATTTTTTTTTCCCCTTTTCCCTCCCCTCCAAATCCCAAACCCCCAAACCCCGCCTTTTGGGGTTTTGGGGTTTTAATTTTGGAAAGGCCCTTTTTTTTTTTTGTGGGGGTGGGGTTTTGGAAAATTTTGGGGGGGGAGGAAAAGGGGAAAGGGGGGAAAGGGGGTTTGGGGAAAAAAGGGGGGAAAAAGGGGAAAACAGGGAAAGGGGAAAAGGGGGTTTGGAAAAGGGGGTTTCCAAAGGGAAAGGAAGGGGAAAAAAGGGAAAGGGGGGGGGGGGGAAATTAGTTTTGGGGAAAAAATTTCAAAAAGGCCCCCCTTTTTTAAAATTTCCCCAAACCAAATTTAACAAAAAATTTAAAACCTTTTTAAAATTTTTTTTAAATTTAAATTTTAAATTTTAAATTTTTTTCCCCTTGGGGAAAAAAATTTAAAAAGGAATTTTAAAATTTTTTTTTTTAAAAATTTTTTAAATTTTTTTTTTTTTTTGGACCTTTTAAATTTGGGGAAACTTCCCAAACCCAAATTTAAAACTTTACCTTTTAATTTTTGTTTTTTTAAAAAAAAAATTAAAAATTTTTTTTTATTTTTTTTTTTTTTTGTTTTGGTTTTTTTAAAAATTAAAATTTTTCCCAAATCAACCCTCCCCAAAAATTTGGGGGGGAAAAAATGTTGCATGATTTAATACATATGAGAGAGAAAGGGGGTTTGGGCCTTATTTTTAAAACCCCAAAAGTTTTTAAATTAATTTAAAATTTGGGGGGGGTTTTCAGTAGGGCTTTGAGTTCCAAAGCCTTGAAGATAAAGTAATTTGTTGAAATACCGGTTTAATATTAACTTATATAATTTTCTATGTTTTTTATGGTTCTAACTATGTAGTATTTTTAAGCATTCTTAGAAAATCGCCCAAAACTTTTTTTAAGTATAACCTCAACCCCTTGATTTGGTATGTGTTTTCATATAATTGGAACCGCATGATCAAGGGTTAGAAAGTACCAAGACATAGTTAACGCATCCAGCCTCTGTTCTACAAATCCCTTGAGGATCTTAAAGTTCTTCTCTCCGTGGGGTCACCTTAAGGCTACAAACAGAATGGTTACATCTATATATAAGCCACTACTTGAGAGTTTTTAATTAAGAAAGATAATACCATCAAGTAATTCCTAACTATTATATAATAAAATACATGGACGGTGGTTTTCAATGAGAATGGAGAACAACGTGAAATGTTATCCATAGGCGATTGTTTGATTCCACGGAAGGTTCGTTTATGTTATGATGGAGTTTATTCAAGGTGACTTATCCTCCTCCCCTACTACCCTATTGTTTATTTTTAAGTTTTTTTTATAATATTTCACAAGTATCATTCTATATATGCTTCTTTTCATGCGATTCCCGCTTTTATAGAACAAATGAAAAAGGATTTAAAGTACATATCGAACTCAATTTTGACCCCATCAATCGGATACACAATGAACATTGTCTTTGCGGGCCCTCTTCTGAAACAAATGTATGTAGCCTCGGAACAAATTAGGGGGAACAAACTTTTGTGTACCTTGCAAAAACACAAGATGGTTACTCTTTTATTCCAATTGTTGGGTTCACTAGCAAAGAACTTTTGATCTTGAAATTGTGTTTGAAGATCATAAAAGGTTTAAAGTTAAGGCATCTTGTTTGCCCCTAGAAAAAGTAAGTTGAAAAATATTGGTTTATTAACTTAGTCTTTTTCTTATTATTGTTAAGGTTTCAAGATGTAAAACTTTCTTACAAAACAAACCACATATTTTGATCTAGATTGGTAATATATCGGTTGAGTTGGGTTGGGATGGGAATCGGGAGTACTAGTTTTTTCGTTTTAATTACCTTCCATTATCATAACTTTGATATTTTGGAGAACATTGGGACAATGTTCGGTTTAAGTGTGGGAGGGAAAACAAAACGGAACTTTGAAACTATGCTTATCCTTGGATATTTGCTTTGTTCCAATTGTATTTGTGTAATAAACCATGAGAAAATGTCGGTTAGGGTAATTTTGGCCCAAATTTAAAATTTTTCATGACATATAGGGTTGGGTTTAGTTTTAACAAAAAGGATAGGAAGTTGCATGACTAGCACAAAACCCTTTACCACCAAATTCCACCCAAAATTGAGGATGCCCTTAGATTAGTAGGAATTAAAGCATTCATCTTTAATGCTTAAGTGTGAACCGTAGTATAATATATTCTAGAACTTGTTTTGTGATGCATTCCAAATCGCTAGTAAGACTACACTTGTGGTTAGGAATAACTAAATGATAAGAGGCATTAGGATAACCCTTGTTTGATACCCGTAATATAATTACTTCTTCCACATCGGTTGAGTAATTCCCCACCCCTTTACGTTGACACTAAAGAAGGCAAGATTTGATTACCTCATGCCTTGTCACCAAAATTATCCACCTTTACACCAGGGTTTGGTTTGTACTTATTGGGAGATCTTCAAGTTCTTTTTGATTCTCCCCAAATGGTAAAGGGTATTCAATTAGGAAGAATTCACAAAGTGGAAGGTTGATACTTGGCAATTTTACCCTATTCCAAATTCGATGTTGTGGAGACAAAGGTGGAATTTGTGTATGTTTTCGATCAAATTATCCTTTGTCCATCCCTTTGATGAAACATATGCTTAGAAGGAAAAAGTTCCTCCTGATCCAAAGGGAAATGAATGACTCACTTGAAAGAATTGATTGGGTTGATCAAGTCCAAGCCGCAACACCAAACTTCTACTTGATTCGGTATCTTGTATCATTTTTTTTTCTTTGTTTCCTTCTTAGTTAAAAAAAAAAATAAAATAAAAAAAAAAAAAAAATTGTTTCCTTCTTTCTTTCGGTTTGTTGTATATAACTCTTGATGGTTATCAACTCACCGGATTGACTTGTGTACATCAAAGAGTTGGCTAGTCCAAAGGGTACAATTTTGGTAAAGGCATAACCTGATAGTTGAATGGTTTGCTAAAATCCATAGGGTATGCAACTACCCATGCTTAATTTTTGAGGGTTGTATGGTCATCAATTCACCATGGCTTATTCCTTTTTGGAATCCAAGAATTGGCTACCCACAAGTATATGGCTTGTGGTAAAGGCAAGGAATAATTGGATTATCATTACCAAAGGTGATTCTTTCCCCAAGAATTGACTAGTCCCGAGCAAACCACAGTAAAGACATTTCAAACCGTTTATAGGCGGCCGATTTGCTAAAAATCGATGGTTATCGGTACCATAGTTTTCGAACTTAAACATTTGGCTACTCCAAAGTAATGGCTATTGGAAAGACATCAAATCCATTATTTTCAATGATTACCTTCTCCGGAGTTAACACACCGGATGTGATAAGAATAGTATGAAACTAAACTGTTTTGATGTATATTTTGTCATTTTTTTTCGATCCGTTTCAAAGTTTTGTCATCATAAGATGTGGTTGTTTTGATTCTTTGTTTGCCATTGAAGTGTTAAAGATCTATCCGAATCTTGAACTTAACCATTCAAATTCAAGATTGGGAGGATTTTGGGAATTTACTAAATAAAATTTGATGAAGATTTCTGATGGATTCGCTAAAGTGTTGGAATCAAGAAGTGATTTTGTGGAAGTAGTAAAAACGAGTTTGTTTTCCGGATATAGATATTCCGTATTTTATAGTTAGTTAGGATATGATGAGCTTTATTAGGAAGTGATAATGTATATCTCTTTTAGTTTTATGATTATCGCTTGGGAAACGATTTGGGTTCCTTGTCTATAAAAAGGAACACATTAGTATGAATGATGTACGAGTTTGAAAAACAAGTTTTAGTTCTATTCAAAGATCCATAGAGGATCAAAGTATTCTTAGTAACAATTTTTCTTACTTGTGTTTGATTTGCTTTAGAATACAAATTTAAATTTTGAACCATTCTAAACCACACCAAACTTCGGCTTAGGAAATTCGGTTAACAATTTTGATTGCTTTCCAACACCTTTCATTAAAATTATAAATTCTTTATTGACAAACCCCCCTTTTTCATAAACTCATAAGTTTTTTTAAAATCGGCCTTTGCAAAATGTTTTGAATAAGGTTTTTTAATGATGATATCCGGGTTTCATCCTTTGTCCTTAAGAACTTAACCCAAGTAAATCGGAGTAATCATCAACCACAACTAAACATATTTCTTTCCGTTAATAGTTCAACTTTCTGGGTCCCATAAACCATGTGAATGGTATGAAGAACTTATAAAGGGTTTGTAGGTTTGGGTTTGGGGCATATTTTGCTTTTTCCCAATTGGCATGTTGAACAAAGATGATCCTTTTCATACTTTAGTCTAGGTGCCTCTTACTAAGTTTTTGGAAAGATTATTTATGGTGGAAGTTCAAGTGATTGAGACAGATGCCATAACCATGACTTTGTTTTCAAGCCTTTAAACAAGCAAATTGGAGAAGACTTCATCATATCTTCGATAGAGATTGTATAGGTTTGAACCCGATTCCTTTAAAAGTTTCCGCACCATCAAGTTCTCTAACGAAACAAGTATGTTTCAAGGCCACTTCAGATCGAATCACGAAATGACCAACGAAAAATAAGTTATGACCAAGTCCTTCAACGTAATATACCCGGAGATTACACTATCACCAACAACATAATCTCCATAACCCATAATTGCCAAATGATCGTTCCCGAATCTAACAGGCCCGATAAATTTACCAAGGTTCATGAGCCATGACGGTCTCCAAATATATGCTTGGAACAATTGAGTCTAGGTACCATAGGCGATTTGAACGATGCGTTGAACAGGACAAGAATGGATAATGGATAATTAGGATCCCCATCAAGAATGGGTTCCATTTGGTTAGTAACAATGATTGGAACACCCACATCGAAGTAGAAACAATGGAATCATCGGGATTGATGCATGTGTTGCATTAGACCTATTCAAAGTATGTTCACTTTTAAAGGAATCGTTTTACCGGGGGCATCCATTTCCTAATGGGCATTGATCCGGATAATTTAGGGCCTTACATTAAGACTAAATTTTGTCCGAAGGGTATCCATTGATAACCTACACTACTAAATTTTCTTCCGGGTTTCCAATGTTTTCTAATCTTCTTCCGCCTTTGCTTTCTAGCCTTCCGAGTTCGATTTTGGCATTAACAGCCTTAACGGGTATTTAAAGATTAATCAAATCCCCACCACATTCATGATTAATAATAAATCAAGCAAATCATTACATGTTTTGCATATAGTAGCAATCAATTAATTACAAGAACCTTAAGCTAATACTAGAATCAACACGATTCGTTTTATTCAACTCAAACTTAATGTTCCTGGGTGGTCTTCTCCTCTTCCATTGCACATTCTTAGCTTGAGGTCCTATCTTGCTTTTGTATTGCCAGGCTTTGAACCCTTTGCTTTTGTCACCGAACCCAAGAGGGAATTATGGGAACTTTAGTTGGTTCTTACCTTTGCATTCCCGAACCAGGTGGGGATCCGAATCCGGAAGGCACTTTAGAGTTTACTTTCTTAACCCGGGCATAGAATGGGTTGCATACTTAGCACTAGGCATAGAACAAGGCATCACATTTATCTTTCTCACCTAAGGATTTAGGACATGTTCTTTAAACATTCTAATGCCTCCGAGATCGTTTGGTGAAGCAAACCTAATTTCACTATCAAGTGGCTTATTTATGAAATCCTCTACTACAATCTCATGGAGACATTCTAGACAATCCTTGGGTGAGCAAATAGTTATGAAACACAAGTTTGTTATTTCTAAGATGAGGAGGAATGTATTTAAAACACAAATATTTAGAGTCTAGATGACTTTGATGCAACATTCTCATTAAAGACAAGTGGCATTTTCCTTTTTTGACTCCTTAGATTCTCAATTTCCTTTTGTGAAGTTATTTTTCGTTGTTCTCGCCACGGTGACTTTCATTGAATCATATAACTCTTTAAAGTTTCATTTAACTTTTCATTTTTTCTTAAAAACTCTCATTTTCCTTTTGTAAAACATTGACCAAGTTTTGAAGATGAAAAGTTTGAGAATAGTGAGAATCTAAAGGAGGAGGCATTTGGGGCCAACATTGTTCTTTTCACCCTTTAATTGTGAAATTTGGGCTTTCAACTTTTCGATCATTTCAGAGCGAATATGTTCCATGTTTGTTTATTTCAAAAACCCATCAAACCTCGGAACATTTGAGGATATCTTGATGTTTGAGGTTTTGACATTTTTTTGAGATGTTGATATTTTAGTTGCAAATCAAATTGTTCGACTTCAGCTTAGAAAGATGTTTTACCAAATTATCGTGATCATCCCGATCAATTTTTCATTTAGTTCGAGTTTTTGTTTTAAAGCTCAATGACACGATCATGGGAAACTTTCAAAGCCAAGTTAATTCATAAAATTGAGAAAATAATAGAATGCTTAGTAACATTATAAAACACATCTTGAGCCACACAACTCAATACTAAGTTCTCATTTAAGATATGCGATTCTTCCTTTCAATTTCATTATATTTGAGTTCCGTTCATAATCATTGACCTCAACTATCATTGCATCAAATTCCTTTTCCATTTTTTATTATCCAGTCTATCCTTTTGAAGACTCTTTGACTTTTTAATTGTTTAAAGAAAGGCATGACCTCATTTAAATAGCATTCTTTAGTTTGCTCAAAACCCCTTTCCCTTGTTATCCCAAAGGGTGTGATCTTTTCTTACATGTCTTCTTCAAAATCAACAAATAGTTGATAAACAACACGGATTAAGGTCTTCTCTTTAGGAATAGATCTAGGAACTAAATGCATTGGTGTATTCGGAGGATACCACGGTTTGGAGGCATTTTCCTAAGGGAGTGTTGGTTTTAACAAGTGCATTAGCTTTTGCATATCTATGTCCTTTTTCCAAAAACTTGTTCGGGGTTAATAGTGTTTGAGGCTTAAACTGTTGGAAATCCAACCTCTTTAGTGTAATCATGGGGTTTGAATGTTATGTTTTGCTTTTTACCGGATTTTAGCTTTTTATTCATTTTCTCCTAGTGACTTCATCTAATTGCCTATCTTCCCGGGCACTCCAAGAACTAGGTTTCCTTCAAGGCTTAAGGTTTCATTACCATCATATATTATTCCGAGCTTCTAGCCACTTTACCATATTCAAGGTTGGGTTCCTTTTAAGGGAATGCTATGCTTATGCAAAACCTATGCTTAGTGATCATGTGACAACAATGGTATTCCTTGCGACAACTTATTTTCAAGCTTGTTTTTCAAAGTTTTGATTGGAAAAGTCATTCAAAAGTTTTGATTCCTTAGCATTAAATTCTTGTTTAAGCACTTTAACATTATCTTGGGTTCTTGTTTTTGTTTAACGGTTTTAGAAAGCTTTTCTTGTAAGGATTTTAACTCTTGTTTTAACACTTCTTCTCTAAAATTACTTTTTCTAATAATTTAGCATTTGGTCATCCATTCTTGCTCCGGGAGTTAACCAAACTTAGCCGTTGTTCATAAATAGCAACTTGTTCTTTATAGGCATTCGTTCGAGATAACAAATCATCAGGGGCACATGGGTGTATTCATCAAAAACATAGTCATCATTGTTCGGAAGATGCATCACTTGGTACAATTCACTTTCACTTTGTATCACATATTGATCATATGGGACAATATTACTATTACCCCATATTATCCATATTCGATTCATTAGTTACATGTGATTGTACTTTGTTATCATTCTTGCTCATCAACTTCATCGATAGTTTTAATACCTCAAAGATGATTGATTCTTTGGATGGACCCAATTCTTTGGTGATGAGACCTTTGGGAGACCGTTGGTGAAATGTTAGCCATGAAGATTTCCGGCGGGGTTCATCATCGACATCAGTCAAATGCATCACAACAAAACTTGAAAGGCATTTTGATGATTGTGACCTATTTTAAATTGGCGCTCATCCACATCGGATCATAGGTTTTGGCATTTCCATCCAGAAACAACAACTCTTCTTCATCCAAAACCGCTCCAACTTCCCGAGGCACCGAAAATCTTGTCCCAAGTACTCGCATTTTTAGGGCGTTTTAGAGATGTGTAGTTCCTTGCAATGTGTCCATCACCACCCGGGTAGCACTTGATTGGCTTTACTTGTCCTTGATTGGCATTCCTTCCACGATTTCCGATTAGCCACATACCCTCCACCGCCCGGATTACCATAACCTGCTCCAATCATCCCTTGTTCAACCCCTTCCTTGCACATTCTACACCACTACCTTACCATCTCCAAAGGGAGCTTGATTTGTGGATTGGATGTTGCCGAGGTTATTTTGGTGTGTGGAGTGGAATTCATATTTTGACCAACCATGGGAGGATTGAAACCCAAGTGGTTTGACGGAGGCTTTAAATTGAGCCCCAAGGGGATTTGAAAGCTTTGGTGGTAATTTCTTGGGTTAAAATTAATCAAGAACCTTGCTTTCCCTTTTAGATTTGGAATTCAAGAAACGCAAAAACTGATTTGGGGAATTAACAATTTATTTGGTTTTAAAGGAACAAAAATTTTGGTTTAGTTCATGTTGAAAATTTTTTGGGAATATTTATGGTTTTAATATTCCTCGTCATTCCAAACTTGTGAAACCTCCGAATAATTCCGTGACACTTTCCTGGTATCATCTTAAAGTGCTCAAAGTCGCCATAATTGGATTCTCTTCTTCTTTAGTTAGTTCGAACCAGAGAAGCATCTTGACATTGTCTTAACCCTTGGCTTTGGTTATGATTGATTAACTTGTAGATGTTTTGGAAGACCCAAGTACAATGTTTGAAGCCCCGATATCAAATCATATCTCTTTTTCTCCTTATCACCGAGCTCATCATCGCCTTTGGTCCTCCAATCCTAAGATCAACCGTACCATCCGGCGGTTTCAAGTATGTCTCTTGTAGTCTCAATCGATAAGGTCCTTCATCAATTGATTTGAGAATGTTAACCCCATTATCCTTTCCCAAACAAGAAACCTAATTGTTGAGCCCATGGTCATAATCGGCCTGGTGGATGGGTGGGCGAGTATCCGATCCGGTTGAACGCCCCGCCATAGTATAAACGATAGTAGGTACGTTGTTGAATGATTCCGTTCTACGGATTTTACTATTCTTTGATTAAACCAGAAATAGATTTTTCACGGCATTTTTCAAAATCAAAAGAACCGTAAAGCTTAGTCGGAAGGACAAGTCTCAATAGACAAGTAGTAAACTTGACAAGTTGCACCCAACCAACTCGCAATGATCAACTGCAGTAGACAAATCCATAAATGGAAACTCACCAACCAAGTCCATAAACCAACTGCAATAGACAATGCTTAAAACCCAAGTCGCATAAAGATACAACTGCTTAATAGACAAGTCGCAAAGAATCAACTCGCAATAGCCTAGTCTGTGACAACCCGATTTGGGTCATTTCTTGACACAATTTATGCCTCAATATTTCAACATTTATTAAAACTTGGTTTATGTTCCAAATTCCAGAACCTTTAAGGTTTAGCGGCGAATTCATGATTATAACATCACGAAATTATATGGACTAAGATTAGTCTACATTTCATTGACATCATTTGCATTATAAAATTCATTCATGACATTTCATTTCACATTTATCGCGTAATTTTTATATTAAATAAACGTTATCCGTGATTATTATTTTATATTTAATCCGTTACTTTCAAAAATGATCCGATGTATTTTTAAACTTACATTTAGTTTATATAAACTATATTTTGAGTTTAACAAGTGTTTTAAATTTATTTGGTACATTATTTTAAAGTTAAATTATTACGACGCTTTAAAAATTATCGATAATTATTTTATCATCAATTTTCACAAGGAATGTATTTTTACAATTTTATTATCTCATTACATTCTATTTTTGATTTATTAAAAACTTACTTGTACCAAAAAGTTACAATTACCTACACCATTTACTTATACTTTTATCAAATATTTACACAAATTATATACAAATATATACTTAAACTTTTTAAAAAATAAAAATAAAATATCTTATACCCTCCCTTTGACCAAGGGGAGGGTATTCATTAATGTGGCATGGCTAGCTTGATTGTAATAAATGTTACTTATACATATAAGTCTTACTTGAATTATCAATTTCATTTCATTCACTCAAACATTTCTACAAGTGTTAAAATTTTTCCTCTCCTTGTTTCTTGCTTCTCCATAACCCCCTTTTCAAAGGGTTCTACAAGGGATCATCTTCAAAATTTTCTCAAGTGTTTAATCAATCTAGTTTATACTCTTTATTAGGTTTTGAAATAAAAACCAAGAGTATTTAGGATTTACCTTGTTACTTGCCCTCATCATATTCACTTGTAAGCATGTTTCTTTCATTTTCATGTTTCCTTTTTCATTTCATATGTATCTTTTCATTTTGGAGCAACATGCAAACATATGTGATTTATACCATTTTTACATGATTTTAGAGTTATATATATATATTAGGTCATCCTATAATTATCCCCATGGTATTCTTTGGTCTCGATGGTGATTAGGAACCCATGACACCCTAAGAAGGTGTATGGTAGGATTAGATTAGTTTTGGAGTTGATTTGAAGGGATTAGAATAGGTTTTGTCCGAAAAACTATTTTCGATAACTATAAATTATGTTCTGTCCTTGTTTCGATTTTCGGAAAAACCGGCAGTAGGCACGACATTTGGCCTTGATATTTAGAAAATATACTTTAAAACAATCCGGGCGCTTGAACGGATAAAACGGACTTATAACGGAAGTTATGGATTTTACAAGATTGACGGCGAAAAATATAGTTTTCAAATTTCAAAACGTTTTGGTTTGTTCGGTCAAAAACAGCCTTAAGCTTCCTTTATTTCGACTTATCAAAAATATATTAGTATACTTTGATACAAGCTAAGGACGTATTAATGGAAACGGTTTGAAACGACAAAGATATGCACTTTTTTGAAATTGCCGTAACTATTATTTTCCAAAAACTATATTATTTTTACGATACAAGTGTTCTGTATAACGTCCATGTTGGAAGGCTGTTTTAACCATGATGCAAAACTTTTGGAACAATTGTCTTTTAATAAAATCAAGTTCACCGACCATATTTTTCAAAACGACAAACGTTTGTATAAGGAGTTGTAATAAATTATTTACGGATGTTTAAACCCGAAACTCATTTTTTTTACAACAATTAGCAAAAATTACTATCTTTAACCCTTAATATCTTTATGATCGAGATCTTTTGAATAAAACTCTGAATGAAACTTTTAGATTTCGATACAAACTTTCCATAACCGCCGAGTTCGTTTTCTAACGATCGCGACACCATTTTAAACCCCGTTTTCCAAAGCCTTTTGTTAATTTCATGAAAATTTCGGCGACATTGTTTTTGGACAAAGTGACAATTTCACCATAAATCATTACGAACCCATTGTAGGATGACATCTTGGTAAAACTTGTAAAGTCATTTTTGAATGGTCTGGGCGTCAAAAGAGTATTTTTTTTTTCGACGACGAGTAATATTTTCAAAACTTCCAAATGGTATAAATAACATCGAAATGCATGCATAACATTACATTGCAACTCATTACATATCACATCATTGTAATAGGTCCGTTAACGATCACGCTATACCTCGGTGTACTCACCTTGTCATCATACCATTTATCGTGAGTTTTCATAGCCCCACTTTCAATTGTTTTGCTTGTTTTGGGGGAGATAATCTTAACTATTTTCATAAGTACTTTAGATTTTTAAGGCTAAATGTTACCATGATTACCATTGTTTCTAAATCAAAGGTTATACTATATCAATTGTTCTTGTATGCGTTACGGTTCTCGTCGATAACGTTCTAAATCTTGACCCCGATACATTGAGTTAGGTGCTATTGATTCGTTATGGTTCTTCGTCGATAACGTTCTAAATCGGTTGACTTTGAACATTAGGTCTAGTTTTTTGATTATGCTATGGTTCTCGTCGAGTTAGGTACTATTGTGAATTCATTTGACGATGGGGCTTGAAACAAACTATACACATTTTGGCGGGGTTGTGAATACAGGGTTGGTTTTGTATGGGCGGAACTTGGGCCGAGTGGATTTACAATGCCTTTGTTGCATAAACAATTTTGGAAGGCTTTTCATTTCAAAACAAACTCTATGAACTCACTCAACCTTTGTGTTGACACTTTTAGCATTTTTTATCTGGTATCTAAGGCATTCACTTCATGGCATGCATTTGGACACATCATGGACGCGATGACGGCGCCTCCTTGGGTTTTACGTATTAAAAAACATCGTTTGAATTGTAACAAACTTATTTCCGCACAAGTTGATTTTCATTTGGGACCACCTTGTAAACTCGATTGTTTTCATTAAATCAAACGATGTATTTTCCAAACGACACTTTAGGTCGTTCAATATAACTGGGATTGTGATGCTTGCAAAATCCCGGAATTCCATTCCAGAAAAAGGTAATTGGGGTGTGACATAGTCGCATAAACCAACTCGCCCAAGACAACACGCTTAAGTGTCAACTCAGAAGACAGACAACTGCTTAATAGCCAAGTCCATAAACCAACTCGCCCAATAACAAAGCAACTCGCTTCCTAGAAATGCAATAGGGGCTCAACTTGCTTTCAATATTCAAAAAACAACCACTTTATCAATCAAAACAACCCAACCATGATGATTCAAGCCTTCCAATTAAAACCTAAACACATATGATGATCCTAAACACAAAGTACAATCAAAATTCAAACTTTAACACTAGAAATTGACCAAATGATTCAAACTCTTCTAAACACTTATAACCCCAAAAACCTTATGAAATCCACCAAAACAAAGAGCATGAAAGATGGTGATCAAACCATGGATCTTGATACCAATTGTAACTTATAGGTTTCACAAACACATCAAAATGATCATATGGGGTATACAAGTTTTAGAGAGAAAGGGAAGAGAGTTGGGAACTATGTGAAACAAAGAAAAATGGTATTGAGCCCAACCCCACCTTGGGAGGTAGAGGGTATTTTAGTTTTTCAAGACTCGCCACCCACGGGTTTGGATCGGGCATACGGTGGGTAAAGATCTCCCCTCCACGGCCTTTAACTAAATACTAGCTAATATTAAATGACTACGAAAGCTTTTAACGATTACAATACTTGAGGTGACCGACACTTTAAATGGATTTTCTAAATCCTAAGAACCATTCAAGACAACTAACACGTTTAAAGTTAAGTGTTCTAGATCCAAGGTTTGGGACTTCCAAGGATTCTGCGTATCTTCAAAAGCTTTTGGTCAAAAGGAAGAAGCGGGAATGCAATTGAAAGTCGAGGAACATGACTTTGTGGCCATTATGGATGAATTGGAAGACCGGAGGACATCAATGCAAGGCATCTTCATGGAAAATCTTGGAGGCTGGCACAACGACGACACATCCCCTTTATGCGCCAATGCAGTCTCCGAGGTACCAATCATTGATCCATGCTATACCAATGTCATATTTGATGTGTTTACTCATGGCGAAACATTCGTGATGCCAAACCTCTTATGATACATACCGGATAATCCGGTTGTAGCAATACTAACTCGAAACCCGGATTGGATCCCTTGGAGGCTTTGTGGCACAAAATCGAGGCCCGATGAGGAAACACGTGCCTTATTTGAATCATTAATCAATAATTGTGGCATTGAAATTGAGAAAGAAAAATGTCCATCGCGATGTTAAGGCCCGAATGATAGATTAACCCCGGAGCTTGAGAGGTACAAGGAGAATGCAAAGCTTTTGAATTTCACAAAACAAAGATTGAATTAGAAATTGGTTATCGAAATTCGTTTTAAGAGAAAACAATTGCAAATCAAGTATGACACACGATGTTAATTTGAGCTTGAAAATAAAATCTTTAAACGAGGAAATTTATGATCTTAAAACCAACTTTCTAAACAAAAACAACTTATTCGATCTTGAAAAAAGCAAAAGTTAATAGGCGATTTTTCAAAACGAGAAGATTTTCTTCTTGATGAAATTCTTGAGAAAAATGAAAAATCAACAAACCGGAAAATTTGCTTATTACAACGGGTCATTCAAATCAAACTATCAACATTTTAACAAATCGGACAAACCCGTATTTTCATACAACTCAAAAAATGGCTCTTGGTAACAAACCTCCTTGTCACTCGAAATCTCAAAAGAACATAATGTGTTGTATAATGAAAAGCTTTGTTAGATAAACATGAACCCGTAAAAGTTTGTGATTCCATGAAACGTTAGAACTCATTGATGGAGTAGATCAAAATGAAACAAAAGAACCCGAAATAAAACCAATCATTACAACAAACTTAACAAAAATTTTGGAATTAATTTTGTTCCTCAAAAGAAAAGTCAAAGTTTTCCATCACACCCGGTTTCAAACAAAGAGTCAAAACCGGTTTTAAACCGGAGTTCTCTCAAAATCATTTTCGATCATGGAACAAATGTCTTAAACAACCTTTTAACACAAGTGATGCTAGAAGCATTTTAGATGAAATTAAAACCTCGAATGGGACAACTTCAAAGATTGTTAAATCCAAAATCAACATCGGACTAACAATGGTTTTCCGGTTTTCATGATGAAATGAAAAAGGGTTTTGAACCCGAAATTGCCAACCCTAAATCATGTGTTAGAGGGTAATTCATTTTGAACAAGCATTTTTGAAAGAAACGGGTGACTTTTGTCAAGGACCATAAATCCTGGTAAAGAAAGCTAATGAATGTTTTAAACACATCAAAGTTTTGGAAAATTTAAATGATTCTCTTTAAGATGTTATGACTACTAATATCATGTCCACTATCTTACAAACATGTTATGTTGAAGACCATGAAAGACTCCCCGAGACCTCCCAATTGTTTCAAAATATGAAAAAGCTCTTGAAAAACTTGAAAAGAAATGTATCATATTTTAAACAACGATCGAAAAACTAAGGAATGCAAGTATGACAAATTGTCGATGAGCGTGCCTACAAGGACATAAAAGAGCAAAATGATCTTTTGAAGGCTTTAAATGTCAAAAGGAAAGGTTGGATACTAAGATTGCAAAACCATTGATGAGGAGAAAGCAAATGTTCCCAAACCGGTTTTAAAAAAAATGTCTATTTTACCTCCTCCAAAAGTCAATGAGAAAAAATATTTGTCAAAACCAATCCTCCACCTTGCCTAAGAAAAAGAAAAGATTGTTGAAAATGGGGATCGGAAACCAAAAGTTTTAGCCCGGCCTTTTAGGATGAGTACCACTAAGCGTCGCCACATCTAAACCATATGGAACGAACGAATAAGTTTAAGCAAGCACTCTAAAGAGACTAGGAAAGCCAAACCACTTCTCTTGATAAAATGTAGATCCCGAATGGGCCTTACCTTCTGGGACTAGAAAGCACCTCTAGGAGGCGGAACTAAAGCCAGGGTTACAAGGAACAATAGAGTCTACTTTCCTTAAGAGTAGTAGCTTGAATAAAGAAAGGTAAAGAACACCCAGGAATTTACCCTTTTTAATAAGAAAGACATTTCATTAATGTAATGAACCTATGAAACTTGCTATGTTTAATGAATGTTGAATCTATTTGTGAAACTTGCAAAAATCTTTAATTAATGATCAAGATGATTGTGTTTTTAAAATGTGAATGATAAGCTTGTTAAGAACGTTCCAAAAAGAACTTATGCTAAACCAATAGGAAGTCTAGTTCAAGACTTGGGTCTTACCTCCGATAAGAAGCATAGTGTTTACTTTGGGATGATATTTGGAAACCAAGGGTGGAATTTTCACACCCGAATGGTAGAATGAGTGCTAAACCGGATACCCTGAAAAATTCTATAAGTGTGATCAGTTTAACTCTAACCCAAAGGAACCAAAATCAAAACGGTTTCCAAAAACTTTTTTTCTAATTTGGCGGGTTATCGAAATATGTCTTTGGATCGCCGACTGGTTGCTCCAAGCACATGACCGGAATCAAGTTCAGATCAATTTCATCCGAAATTCATGGGAACCGTTCGATTTGGAAATGATCATGTAGCCCTTATCATGGGTTATGGAGATGTACCTTTTGGAAATTATCCGATCACCGGAATTACTATGTCAAGGGTTGGGACACAATTTTTTTTCGGGCGGTTGTGATGCGGATTTAGAGGTTTGCTTTAGGAGAAATGCATGCTTCGTTAGGAACTTGGAGATCTCTTCGGGAATCTTAACGAACTTGTATGCTATCAACAAACCAAATAGCCCTTCACCAATATGTCTTATGAACAAGCATCTAGAACAAAGTTCCATAAAGATTATCCCATCTCAATTTCGACACTATCAACAAACATAAAGACAACATCGTCAACGGACTTCCAAAGTTCAAATACACCCAAGGATCCTTATGTCCATCATGCGAACAAGGAAAAGCAAAGAGCATCATATAAACCCAAATCCATACCCGTTCGAAGCAAAGTTGCATATGTTGCACATGGACTTATTTGGCCCAATGGAGTTGAAAGCATAAATGGGAAAAAGTATATTCTTGTTATCGTCGATGATTATTCAAGATATACATGGGTTAAGTTTCGATGTCAAAGGCAAGCACCGGGCATCATCATCACCTTTTTTGCGTATTCAAGTACTTCGCAAGCTCCAAGAAGGGGTAGTAACGAAAAATTTTTTTTTTTTTTTAAAAAAATTTTAAAAAAAAAAACCCCCAAAAAATTTTTTTTTGGTTTTTGTTTTTTTGGGAAAATTTTTAAAATTTTTAATTTTAAAATTTTGTTTTTTTTGATTACCGAGTCGCTAGCTTGACTCGATCCCCGCATTCATTGGTTCATGGGGAAGGTTTGTAGATCCGGACAATCACGGGGGAATGTCCTCTCCAAAATAATGCTTCACCGATGACCATTCACTTTAAAGTTTGGACCATCGGTTGAGATAACTCAATGGTACCATAAGGATAAACCTTAGCGATAGTAAATGGACCGCACCAGTAGGATTTAAGCGTTCCCGAGAAAATCTTCAATCTTGAATTAAAAGAAGGACTCGATCACCAACGCGAAAACGCGGTTCTTGATTTTGAGTCATGAATCTTCTTTGTCTTTTCTTTATAGATCAAAGAGTTCTCGTAAGCTTGATCACGGAGTTCATTTAATTCATTCATTTGAACTTTCCGGTGATCACCAAATGTCTGAATATCGGTTGGCATGCTTCAAGGCCCAAGATGCCTTGTGCTCTAGCTCAACCGGCAGATGACATGCCTCCGTGATACCAACTTATGGGAGTACACCGATGGGTGTTTTATAAGTCGTCCGGAAGGCCCAGTGCGCCATCTAGCTTATCCGACCAAGAGGCACGGTTTTCGCCAACCGTCCTCTCTAGAATTCTTTAATCCCGGTTGGAAACTTCCACTTGCCCACTTGTTTGGGGTGGTACGCAGAGAGAGACGGTGAGTTACACCATACCGCATGACTCTTTCAAACCGGTCATTGCAGAAATGCGCACTACGATCACCGATTATGGCTCGTGGAGTTCCAAACCTAGCAAAGAGAGATTTCAAGAATTTCACAACAACTCGGCATCATTGGTATGCAAAGCCTTAGCTTCAACCCATTTTGACAAATAGTCAACGGCCACGAGTATGTATTTGTTACCGCGAGAAGAAGGAAATGGCCCGTATAAAGTCAATGCCCCGGATGTCAAAAATCACACACTTGAATGGCGCTTTGCGGCATTTCATTTCTTTGTGAGATATTTCCGTGACGCTGACAAGCGTCACAGCTTTGACAAATTGCGGGCATCCTTGTAAATTGTGGGCCAATAGAATCCGAATCAAACACCTTCTTGGCGTGTAGTTGGGGCTATGATGTCCCCAAGAGGGTCCGAATGGCAAGCCTTTAGAATGTCAATAGCTTCCCGACCATATACACATCACGGATGACTTGATCCGCAAATTTTAAACAAGTAGGGGTCGTCCTGAGTAATGTTTAACATCTTTGAAGAATTTGTTCTTCCGCTGGGACGACATCCCTTTCACTATGAAGTTACCCGCATGGTAATTTGCGAAGTCGACAAACCATGGGGTAGAAGAGTTCCACGAAAAGAAACCGCATTAAGTGTCTCGAGAGGAAATGTTTCATTTATTTCCTTTTTCTAAAACATCTTGGTGAGGGTTTTCTAATCGACAGATGATCGCCACCGTGTTCTCTCCTTTTTTATCACGATAATGATATCAAATTCTCGAGAGGAGAACCCAACTGAGCAATCTCGGCTTTGCATCTTGTTTTGCAAAGAGATATTTGAGAGCCGAGTGATCCGTGATACACCACGATTTGGTCAATATAAGGTATGGTCGAAACTTCTCAAACGCATACACCACGCCTAATAGTTCTTTTTACGTAGTGGTGTAATGGGTTTGAGCTCATCATAGTCTTACTCGCGTAGTGGATAGGTTTGAAAATGCTTGGTTTTTCGTTGCCCCAAGACCCAACCGATAGCAAAATCACTTGCATCGCACATGAGCTCAAAGGGTAAATCCCAATGGGCAACTAGAATGGGTGCTTCCGTAAGTTTTTCTTTAGTGTTTCAAAAGCTTCACGCACTCGTGAGAGAAGATAAAAGGAGCTTCTTTTCAAGAAGATGGGTCATAGGCCGAGCGATTTTAGAAAAATCTGTATGAATCTACGATAAAACCCGGCATGACCAAGAAAACTCCTAATACCTTTGACGGTAGTAGGATGAGGCGGTTAGCAATAACATCAACTTTGCTCTATCGACCTCAATCCGCTTTTTGAAATCTTATGGCCAAGGACTATGCCTTCTTTGACCATAAGTGACTCTTCTCCCAATTTAGATGTAGATTGTGTCTTCACACCTTTAAGCATTTTGTCTAAATGGGAGAGACATGTCTGAAATGAATCCCAATGACCGAGAAGTCATCCATAAACACCTCCATTGTTTCCGATCATGTCGTGGAATATGGCCATCATACATCGTTGGAACGTGCTGTGAGCGTTACATAAGCCAAAAGGCATACGCTTGTAGGCAAAAGTTCCGTATGGGCGTGAATGTGGTCTTCTCTGATCCCGTGGATCAATGGGGATCTGAAAGTACCCCGAGAAACCATCAAGGAAACAATAGTATTCGCTTCCTCGCTAATCTCTCAAGCATCCGTCCATGAAGGGTGAGGAAAATGGTCTTTACGGTGGCGCCATTCAACTTACGATAGTCAATACACACGCCATCCGTAACCAATCGAGTTGGAATTAACTCGCTTTCTTCATTCGTGACAACAGCTATGCCACCCTTTTTGGAACACAATGAATTGGGCTAACCCAAGGACTATCTCGAGATTGGGTAAATCAATCCTCGCATCAAGAAGTTTTATAACCTCCGCTTGATAACATCATGGATTTTTGATTTACTCTTCTCGATGTTGAACTATGGTTTGAAGTCATCCTCCATTAAGATTTTGTGAGTACAAAACTCGTGGTTAATACCCTTGATGTCGGAGAGTTTCAAGCAATTGCTTGCTTGTGTGACTTCAAGACCTTTATGAGAGCGATCTTTTCATCTTTACTCAAATCTCGAGCAATAATGACAGGCAATTTATCATCACCCTCAAGAAATGCATACTCAAGATGAGGCGGTAAGTCCTTAAGTTCGACTTGAAATTCTTCGCTTTCTCAACCGACTTGACTTCCTTGTTATGAAGGTTGACGGGAGGAAGTGGAGGAGAAGTGTCCCGATTTAACAACTTCTCAAGAGTAAGAATATCTCCTCCGATTAATCTCATGGTGATTAATCTCTTCCGAATTGCATCACTAGTGTGGGGATTGATGAATGTTCATCTTTAAGCAACTTCTCAATGAGAAGTATGTCCCCTCGATGTCAATTGAGCGTGATCAATTTCCCATGGAATGTAATCACTAGCTAAGTATGCTTCAATCTCTTCCAAGATGAAGTCGCCTCAAACGGAGTGAGAGAAGGAGTAGAATTGGCTATGATAGGTTGAGAAGATGTGGTGATTCCCACTCACGTAATTATGAGAATAACCAAGAACTTCGAGAGTACTCTTCGAAGCAACATCAATGATATCTATACGGTTAACCGACTCGTAATCATAGTTTGCGAGTACCTCAAGTTTGATCAAGGTTAAAGTGACGCCTTCATTACCAACACGTAATGTGATTTCTTGCTCAAATACATCAATGAGAGCACGGCCTGCTCTCGTGAATCCTCTTCCAACAATGAGAGGAACCCGTGGATCAAAGATCGAAATCAACAACTACAAAGTCACCGAAAATGGAACTTTCCTA
Organism: Chrysanthemum lavandulifolium; assembly: GCA_022545495.1. Lineage (NCBI taxonomy): Eukaryota > Viridiplantae > Streptophyta > Magnoliopsida > Asterales > Asteraceae > Chrysanthemum > Chrysanthemum lavandulifolium. Next base: position 238,443,459 of record CM040239.1, on the reverse strand, counting down.
CTTTCACAAATACGCCCTGCAATTCCAAGAGGACGGATATTGTACGATCCGCAAGCTCGAGAGTCATGCATGTAGGAGTAAGATCCGAAGAGAGAGTTTTTTCCATACCGAATGAGGCATCGTGTTTATGCTTGCACCAAGATCGGCTAAGGCAAAGCATTCAACCATTCCTCGAAATACACAAGGTAAGAGGAACTTTCCAGATCTCCAAGCTTCTCGAAGCTTCTTCAAGATAATCGCAGAGCGCTTCTCGTTGAGAGGAGTTTTAGCCATTTCAAACAATTTTTCCTTGTTGCTTAACATGTGCTTGAGAGTTGATGCAACTTGGGCATCAACATGATAGCATCCGCGGCTTATGTCAAAATGAAGTTCTTGGAAAATTTGAAAGAATTTTTCCATTTGTTCACCGGCTTTCTCGCTGAGCTTTTGCTCATGTAAACGTGATGGGTAAGGAATAGAAGATTTGATTTGGGGTTACCAATTGAGGTTCAAAACAACTCTGGATTGGATTTAGGTTTCGGACAACCCGAGGATGGACATTGTTGGTACCTCCGTTATTAGTAGGAAGTTCCTTGTCCTTTGTAGCCTCGTGTTCACTTTCCACTACCTTCGGGAGAAGAAGAAGAGGTAGTAGGAATAGCGGGTCCATCATATGAAGTACCACTTCGGTTGTGATCGCTTTGCATCGCCTCTGGATTAGCGATCGTGTTGCTAGGTAAAGTACCGAGCCCGAGGGTCGATCATTTAAAGACTTCTTTAATTCAATGATCCGACCGACCAACAACCCGCTTGTCTCCTCTTGAGTCTTCATGAATTGCTTTAAAAGCTCATCGATGTTGATACAGGAGGAGTGGAGGGATAATTGAGGTCGTATGTTCCGGTTATAGCCGAATTCCTTGATTAGGGTTCATATTCCCCGAAATTGATTCCCTCGATTGTAAGTGTTTTGATTAAGATTTCCTTGATGTTGGAAACCTTGATTGGGTCCGAAATAGAAATTACCTTGGTTTTGATAACCTTGGTTCATTCTTGGTTGGTTCTCGATTCGGTTAGGATTCGTTGAAACCGGTGGTGCCTCGATAAGTGTTAGCACGGTAGTTTGGTTCATTATGAGGACGGTATTGATTACCTCCTTGATTTGAAGTACCGCTATAGCATTAGCTTCAAACGGACTACCATCGGTGGCGGTGACAGATTGTAGTATGCATGAGGACCACCACAAGTAACACAAACTTCAACTTTCTTCACTTCACCATATGATGGTGCTTGTGTGAAAGTGACTTTCTTTGGTTAGCAAGAACCAAAGCTCGAATAATATCCGTGAGTTTGTCAATCTTAGCATCGGTGCTAGATGTACTCACGGAGATGAAGTAGAAGGTCCAAGATTAGACTCAAGATGATATGTCTTTGTGCGGAAAGGACGGACCGGGACTTGTTTTCAATGATTTGCAAGGCTTTTTTGTGGTCTTGCTCAAGAAATTACCTCCGGAGGCATTCAAAGAGTCTTGATTAGTCTAGTTCGACCATTGTAGAAAGTATCCATTTGCATTAACTCGGAAAACCATGATGCGGACACTTACGAGCAATTCTTTGTAACGATCCCATGCCTCCCGAATGATTCATCAAATCTTTGAGAGAATTTCATTATCTCATTCTTAAGACTTGTAGTTCGGGATGGAGGATAGAATTCGTTAACAAACTTTGTGACAAGATCTTCCCATGTCTCAATGGAACGAGGGGTTGTTTCTCGCCAATTCCCGGCTTGTCCTCTAGAGAAAATGGGAAATGTAAGAAGCTTGATAGCTTCATGTGGGACATTCTTGTACTTGATGGTAGATGCAATCTTGTTAAACCATCGAATGTGTGCATGAGGATCATCCCGCCAAAACCATAGAATTGGCTTTGGGTTACCGATTAAGTAACCCGGTTTTGAGCTCAAAAGTATCGCCCACGATGGTCGGGACAACAATAGCATCTCCGTAACCCTCGATGGGTGCTTGGAGAAGCTCATTCATCGGCTTGTCTTCCGCCATTACAAGTGGTGGTGGTGGTAGACGCCCTCACCACGGTCAAGGAGCGTAACGTCCTCACGCTCACGAGGAATCTTTCCAAGTTCGACAATGGACTTGTAGAATCGAAGAACGAGCGCGCATGCACTAAGTATAAAAATCGCCAAAACAAATGCGAGGCAAAACGACAAGTGAACTTAACCAATAATCACAAATGAAATGGCTTTTTGAAAAAGGTACACCAAATCACAAGGACACAAAGGCAAGTTTTAAATCGATGTTCGAACTTATTATGGTCACACCCCGCTAGTAGGTGTACCGCCTTGATTTGCGGTGGTTGATTTTATGTATATTAAGTATCACCGAAAAGACGTAGGTATAGATTTGTGCCGATGGGTTTAAAAACTTTTGGACAATATTTTTGGTATCGTCTCGCTTAACCAAATCGTATTTCTTTAAGAATCACCTTAAAAGAAACACAAGCTAGAAAACGTTACGATTGTTTTGTTGTTTTATATTTTGTTTGGTGTTTTTAACACTTTAGGAAAAGTGTTAATAAACTTTTGATTTTGTTATAACTTTACGTAAAACTTTTACAAACCGTGGTATATGTGCAAGTACGGTCTCGAAAATGCTTAGAACACGCTTACATACTCCCGCAAGGCGCCAAAATTTGATATGTGCTAAACTAGTCAAGTCTAATCACAAGCTAGCCACTTGTGAATGGCTAACCGTAATAGACTTAAACCGCTTAAAACACAAATACAATTAAGATCGAGGAATACAATGGATTCCCGGTCGTTAAGTCCCACTTGAGGATGACCGTGTTTAACACAATCGATTGTCGAATAATCACTAAGGATAGTGATCAAGAAGGATTTTGAGTTATTTAAAACTAAAGGGCTTAAATGCAAATTAAAGGAAATTAAAAGATTAACTATATTAAATAAACGCTATCACTAATTTTAAACCGATGTTTTTGATTTTATGTTTTATAAAACTTAATTTAAAACTACGCGACGCATAAATAAAACGTGAAACTTTCACAATATTAATCCTAAAAATATGAAATGATATTTTTACAAACCTAATGATATAAGAAAATTTTAAGAAAAATTAAATTATTTTTATAACTATTTATCTAATTATTATTAATTAAAAACTATTTTTAACTATTAAATAATAACCTAAATTACAAGAAAATATGAAATAAACCTAGAAAAATAAAATTAAGACTTGGAAAATCTAAAATAACAAAATAGAATTTTCAAAACTATTTTTATATTTTTCCGATTATTTTTCTATTTTTATGAATTTTAAACTATTAAAAATTAATTAAATTACTAAAATTACAAAATAAACTATGAAAAATCTGAAAATTACTTTTTACTTTTTATATTTATCTAAACTTAATAAAAATGAAAATTATTTTTTGGACTTTTCGATTTAATTGTATTAAAAGCTATTTAACATTACCTAAAACCTGCTTTTAATTAAGAAAAATAGCAAACCGTTATGAAAAATTATGAAAATTTCGGAAAAGTCTAACTTAATATCCTGAATCTAAGAAAATAGAAAACCATGGTGTTGTTTGAAGAAAATGAAATCGCTATTGTAAGTGCTTATTAATAAGCACTTTGAATAAGCAAGTGAGAACCAAGGACCACCAAACCTTCACAGTAGCTATATTATACTAAAAGAAATCAAAAGCAACCAATTACAACAAGCTTAAACCTCTGGAATACAAATTGATCGATTTGGCTTATTGAGCTTATAGTAAAAAAAATAAGGGGTACCAAGTTTGAGCTTAAGTACAAGTCACACGATAAGCTAAAAATGAAAAGCAATAATTGGAACTTGGAGAAGACCCGCCAACTACTTTGAAACCAAAAGCGCACCAAGTAAAGCTCTAATGAGCTCTGGACAAGCTCGCAATAATAAAAGAAAATCTCGGAAATCGAGTTGTGAAAGGCATATAAGCCCCGCTTGATAAGCTTGTTTGAGGGCTTTAGAAAATTGCTAAAATTCTACTAAAATAACAATAAGAAAGTAGACCTGGCTAAGTTATTAATCCCAAAGTTTGATTTGATTTGGTCTAAGAATGAACCCAAGAAAAATCTTACTAGTTGGCCAAAAACTGGTTTTTTCAAATATTTTGACTTTTGACAGTTAAAGAACTTTGACCTTTGTGAACTTTGATCCAATTTGTTGGATTGATGTTGATGTATTAAGTTGAATTAGACCTAATGCAAGCTAGTTATATGTATTCTAAACACAAAACATGTTCTTGATTTCACAAAATCTCATCAGATAAGAAGTTAGGACAGGTGAATGATACTTTTGACTTTTGATGGTTTGCAAGCACACTTTTATGACTGCTATGAGCACAAATTGACTAAACAATCATGAACCAACAGGTTTTACTCACTGACTAAACCTCTAGCAGATATTAAGCTATAAATCCAAACACCATTTTAGTGACTGATATGCAAATTTTCAACCGGTTAACCAACGATCTAGCATATTTTATCTCTTATACCAATTAACATTATCCTAATTACTACTGAGTGGACAGGTTTAACTTACTTGATGACCACAAATTCAAACATAAACACAAACTGCATGAAAAATGAAAATGAGAGTAAAGGCTCACAAAGGTCCAGCTGGTATGCAGGCTACAACCAATCCCCAAGACCACTACAGTAAGCTATATCCAACCCAATACCATCTCTGCAATACCCATTATCCAATTTCAAGCTTGCTTAACCAAATTTTGTCTCCACAGTTGACTTTTGTTGACCTTCAATGGAACTTGATTGAAACTGATTTCCCAAGCTTACAAAAAGCTACATAGAGCTTAAATAAGCCTGTTTGAGTTTAAATGAAGCTATTTGAAGCTTGGGACATAAGAGTTGGAAATTAACTTTGCAACAGTGAACCATAAATCATGAAATATTAATGCCACTTGAATCACCACTTGAAAACAGTTTTAATATACTTCAATAACTTAATTTTATATCATGAAACACAAGATTACAACTTAAAGCTTAATTAAAGAGATAAAAATAAAATACGACATTCAAAAATTTAAAAACTAAAAGACTTCCTTCTTCTCTGCACTTCCTCTCTCTTTTATGCTCCAAATCACTTCCACGTGGCCTTCTGAGAGAATCCCACCACTTTTCCTGGCCAATGGGTGAGTTTTGAGCCCTATCACATTTTGGCGGGAAAGACCTATTTTGACTTGTAGGCCTGTGTTTGATGCTAGGGGTGGCATTTATTGTGGGGGTATGATGATGAGGGGGAGGAAAAGAGATAAGGGGGCTGAGGTGATGGTGTTGCAAAACAAGTTGGGAAGACAGGGAGAGGTGGAAGAAGAGCAGTGGTGGAGGAAAGGTCGAGGTTTGACTTATTTGACCAGTAGTCCAAAAGGGAAAAGACAGGGGTCCAAATGGTGAAATGGCAGGGTCAAATGAGTTTTGACAAGGCTAGCTATTAGTTAATATGACAAGGACCAAAACTGCAATTACTCCAATCTTGAGGGACCAATCCTGCCATTTTTCCAAATTTAACACAAGGACTGAATTTGACAAACTTTAATAGTACAAGGACTGGTTTTGACATTTTTTATTTTCCAAGGACTAAACTTGACATTTTTGAAACTTGAGGGACCTTTTCTGCCAATTGACAAAAGATTTATTCAAGGACCATTTTTGACAATTTAGAATATTTCGTGGACCTTGAATAACATTTTTCTTTATTTTGTTTTACCAGTGGACTGCTTTTTGACAACTTTTGAAACTTGGGGACTAAACCGCCAATTATGCAAACTTTATACGTTTTCACCGATTTTGATATTTTGCATTTAAAACACATAAAACACTTATTTGTGATATTTTTATCATTTTGATGCATTTCGAGTGTTTTCGGATGTTTTGCAGATTTAATTGGTACAAAATGATGAGTATTTAGACACTCATCAACCCTCCACTACAAATTAGATGGGGAGAGAAAATGTTGCATGATTTACGATACATATGAGAGAGAAGATGGATGGTTCGTGGTACCATTATATCGCTTTACAAGCTACCAAAAGTGCGATTTTGAAATTAACTTTGAAGAATTTGGGAACAGCTTGTGTTTTCAGTAGCAGCTTTGAGTTCCAAAGCCTTGAAGATAAAGTAAGTCGTTGAAATACCGTTTATATTAACTTATATAATTTTCTATGTTTTTTATGGTTCTAACTATGTAGTATTTTCGTAGCATTCTTAGAAAATACGTCACCCAAAAGCTTATTTTTAAGTATAACCTCAACGGCCACTTGATTTGGTATGTGTTTTCATATATAGGTGGAACCGCATGATCAAGGGTTAGAAGAGTACCAAGACATAGTTAAGGTCGCATCACAGCCTCTGCTCTACAAATCCTTGAGGATCTTAAAGTTCTTCTCTCGTAGGGGTCTACCTTAACGGCTACAAACGGTAATCGGTTACATCTATATATAAGCCACTACTTGAGAGTTTTTAATTAAGAAAGATAATACCATCGAAGTAATTCCTAAGCGTATTATATAATAAAATACATGGACGGTGGTTTTCACCGAATGAGAATGGAGAACACCGTGAAATGTTATCCATAGTCGATTGTTTGATTCCACGTGAAGGTTACGCTTATGTTATGATGGAGTTTATTCAAGGTGACTTATCCTCCTCCTCCTACTCACCCTATTGTTTATTTTTAAGTTTTTCGATTTATAATATTTCACAAGTATCATTCTATATATGCTTCTTTTCATGCGATTCCTCGCTTTTATAGAACAAATGAAAAGGATTTAAAGTACATATCGAACTCAATTCTTGACCCCATCAATCGATACACAATGAACATTGTCTTATGCAAGGCCACTCTTCTAAGAAACAAATGTATGTAGCTCTCGACACAAATTAGAAGGGGGAACGAAACTTCTATTGTGTACCTTGCAACCTGAAACACAAGATGGTTACTCTTTATTGTTTGAATTGTGTCGGTTCACTAGCAACGGAGAACTTTTGATCTTGAAATTGTGTTTGAAGATCATAAAGAGGATTTAGAAGTTGAAGGCATCTTGTTTCAGCCCCTAGAAAAAGTAAGTTGAAAAATATTGGTTTATTAACTTAGTCTTTTTCTTATTATTGTTAAGGTTTCAAGATGTAAAACTTTCTTACAAAACAGCACCACATATTTTGATCTAGATGTGGTAATATATCAGGTTGAGTTGGGTTGGGATGGGAATCAGGGGAGTACTAGTTTCTTTCGTTTTTAATTACCTTCCATTATCATAACTTTGATACTTTCGGAGAACATTGGGGACAATGTTCGGTTTAAGTGTAGGGAGGAAAACAAAGCGGAACTTTGAAACTATGCTTATCCTTGGATATTTGCTTTGTCAATTGTATTTGTGTAATAAACCATGAGAAAATGTCGGTTAGGTAATTTTGGCACCAAATTTAAAATTTTTCATGACATATAGGGTGGGTCATTAGTTTTAACAAAAGCGCCTCACGGATAGGAAGTTGCATGACTAGCACAAAACCCTTTACCACCTAAATTCCACCCAAAATGTGAGGATCGCCTTAGATTAGTAGGAATTAAAGCATTCATCTTTAATGCTTAGAGTGTGAACCGGTAGTATAATATATTCTAGAACTTGTTTTGTGATGCATTCCGAAATCGCTAGTAAGACTACACTTGTGTAGTTAGGAATAACTAAATGATAAGAGGCATTAGGATAACCCTTGTTTGATACCCGTAATATAATTACTTCTTCCACATCGGTTGAGTAATTCCCCCACACCCTTTGCGTTGTACACTAAAGAAGGCAAGATTTGATTACTCTCCATAGCCTTGTCACACAAGATATGCCACCATACACCATGTGGTTCGGTTTGTACTTATTGGGAGATCTTCAAGTTCTTTTGATTCTCGGTCCCAAATGGTAAAGGGTATTCAATTAGGAAGAATTCACATAAGTGGAAGGTTGATACTTGGCAATTTTACCCTATTCCAAATTCGCATGTTGTGGAGACAAAGTGTGGAATTTCTGTGTGTATGTTTTCTGATCAGCATTATCCTTTGTCCATCCCTTTGATGAAACATATGCTTAGAAGGAAATTGGAAGTTCCTCCTGATCCAGTAGGAAATGATATGACTCATGCTGAGCAATTGATTGGGTTGATCAAGTCCAAGCTTCTGCAACACCAAGCTTCTACTTGATTCTGGTATCTTGTATCATTTATTTCTTTCTTTGTTTCCTTCTTAGTTAAAAAAAAAATAAAAATAAAAATAAATAAAAAAAAAAAAATCTGTGTGTTTCACTTCTTTCTTTCAGGTTTGTTGTATATAACTCTGTTGATGGTTATCAACTCACCAGATGTGACTTGTGTACATCAAAGAGTTGGCTAGTCCAAAGGGTACAGCTTTGGTAAAGACACATCAAATCTGTTGATAGCTGTAATGGTTTGCTAAAATCCATAGGGTATGCAACTCACCCATGCTTAATTGTCGAGGGTTGTATGGTCATCAATTCACCATGGCTTATTCCTTTGGAATCCAAGAATTGGCTAGCCCACAAGTATATGGCTTGTGGTAAAGGCGATGAATACCATATTGATTATCATTCACCAAAGGTGATTCTTTCCCAAGAATTGACTAGTCCCGAGCAAACGGCTACAGTAAAGACATTTCAAATCTGTTTATAGTCACGATTTGCTAAAAATCGATGGTTATCGATGTACCATAGTTTTCGAACTTAAACATTTGGCTACTCCAAGAGTAATGGCTATTGGTAAAGACATCAAATCCATTATTTTCAATGATTCACCTCTCCCGTGAGTTAACACACCGGATGTGATAAGAATAGTATGAAACTAATGCTTTTGATGTATATTTTGTCATTTGTTGTTTGCAAAGATCCTAAGTTTCAAAGTTTTGTCATCATAGAGATGTGGTTGTTTTGATTCTTTGTTGCCATTGTTGAGTGTTAAAGATCTATCCGAATCTTGAACTTAACCATGTCAAATTCAAGATTAGGGGAGGATTGTTGGGAATTCTACTAAATAAGAATTCTGATGAAGATACTGCTGATGGATTCTGCTAAAGTGTTGGAATCTGCTGAAGAAGTGATTTTGTGGAAGTAGTAAAACCGCGTAGTTTGTTTCTGCGGATATAGATATTCCGCGTATTTTATAGTTAGTTAGGATATGCATGAGCTTTATTAGGAAGTGATAATGTATATCTCTTTTAGTTTTATGATTATACGTTTCTTGGGAAACGATTTAGGGTTCCTTGTCTATAAAAGGAACACATTAGTATGAATGATGTACGAGTTTGAAAAACAAGTTTTAGTTCTATTCAAAGATCCATAGAGGATCAAAGTATTCTTAGTAACAATTTTTCTTACTTGTGTTTGATTTCCGCTTTAGAATACAAGTAATAGAGACTGTCTATTAGTGTGTTTGTGATTACATAAACATTACTAACGATCCACGAGCGCTCAAAGATCTATCAAGGTCTTAGGTTCAACATTGCGGCTTCCACAAGAGTTTGATTTCGTCTTTCAACTACACCGTTCTGTTGAGGAGTTCGTGGAACACTTCTTTGATGACTAATTCCAACACTTTCATAAAACTCACTAAGTTCTTTATTGACAAACCGGTTCCCTTGCATTCGGATGATTCGATAGTTTTGTTAAGTCGAACTTGCAACTGCTTTGATAAGTTTAATGATGATATCCGGAGTTTCATCCTTTGTCCTTAAGAACTTAACCCAAGTAAATCGAGAGTAATCATCAACCACAACTAACACATATTTCTTCCCGTTAATAGTCTCACTCTCATGGGTCCACATAAATCCATGTGAATGGTATGAAGAACTTCCATAACCGAGTTTGTAGGTTTGGGTTTGGGGCATACTTCTGCTTTTTCCCAATTGGCATGTTGAACAAAGATGATCCTTTTCATACTTTAGTCTAGGTGCCTCTTACTAAGTCTTTTGGAAAGATTATTTATGGTGCCGAAGTTCAAGTGATTGAGACACCGATGCCATAACCATGACTTTGTTTTCAAGCCTTTGACAACAAGCAAATTGGAGAAGACTTCATCATATCTTCGATAGAGATGGTGTATAGGTTTGAACCACGTATTCCTCTTAAAAGTTCGCACCATCAAGTTCTCTAACGAACAAGTATAGCTCAAGGCCACTTCTAGATCGTAATCACGTAAATGACCGATGTAAAATAAGTTATGACCAAGTCCTTCAACGTAATATACCACGGAGATTACACTATCACCAACAACATAATCTCCATAACCCATAATTGCACCGAAATGATCGTTCCCGAATCTAACAGCCCCGATAAATTTACTCACGGTTCATGAGCCATGACCGGTCTCCAAATATATGCTTGGAACAACTGAGTCTAGGTACCATAGAACGATTTGAACGATCTGCAGCTGAACACGCACAAGAATGGATAATCGGATAATTAGGATCCCCATGCAAGAATGGGTTCCATTTGGTTAGTAACAATGATTGGAACACCCACATCGGAAGTAGAAACAATGGAATCATCGAGGATTGATGCGATGCTAGTGTATGCATTAGACCTATTCAAAGTATGTTCACTTCTTAAAGGAATCGTTTTACCAAGAGGCATCCATTTCCTAATGGGCATTGATCCGATAATTTAGGGCACAATACATTAAGACTAAATTTGTGTCCGAGTGGGTATCCATTGATAACCTACACTACTAAATTTTCTTCCGGGGTTTCAATGTTTTCTAATCTTCTTCCGCCTTTGCTTTCTAGCCTTCCGAGTTCGATTTTGGCATTAACAGCCTTAACTGGTATTTAACAAAGATTAATCAAATCACCACACCACATTCATGATTAGTAATGTAAATCAAGCAATCATCATTACATGTTTTGCATATAGTAGCGTAATTGAATTAATTACAAGACGCTTATAGCTAATACTAGAATCAACACGATTCGCTTTATTCAACTCAAACTTAATGTTCCTAGGGTGGTCTTCTACTCTCTTCCATTGCACATTCTTAGCTCATGAGGTCCTATCTTGCTTTGTATTGCTCGGAGGCTTTGATTCGCTTGCTTTTGTGTCACCGATTACTCTGTAGAGGGAATTATGGGAACTTTAGTTGGTTGGGCTACCTTTGCATTCTCGAACTAGAAGTGCGTGGATCCGAACCACTGGAAGGCACTTTAGAGTTTACTTTCTTAACACCGGGCATAGAATGGGTTGCATACTTAGCACTAGGCATAGAACAAGGCATCACAGCCTTTATCTTTCTCACCTAAGGATTTAGGACATGTTGCTCTTAAACATTCTAATGACTCCCGAGATCGTTTGGCGAATGCAAGCAAACCTAATTTCACTATCAAGTGGCTTATTTATGAAATCCTCTACTACAATCTCATGGAGACATTCTAGACAATCCTTAAGGTGAGCGAAATAGTTATGAAACACAAGTTTGTTATTTCTAAGATGAGGAGGAATGTATTTAACAGTCACAGTATATTTAGAGTCTGCAGATGACTTTGATGCAACATTCTCATTAAAGACAAGTGGCATTTTCCCTTTTTCTTGACTCCTTAGATTCTCAATTTCCTTTTGTGAAGTTATTTTTTCGTTGTTCTCGTCACGAGTGACTTTCATTGAATCATATAACTCTTTAAAGTTTCATTTAACTTTTTCATTTTCTTCTAGAAAACTCTCATTTTCCTTTTGTAAAACATTGACCAAGTTTTGAAGATGAAAAGTTTGAGAATAGTGAGAATCTAAAGGAGGAGGCATTTGGGAGCCAGTCACATTGTTCTTTTCACCCTTTAATTGTGAAATTTGGGCTTTCAACTTTCTGATCATGTTACAGTGAGCTTGAATATGTTCGTCATGTTTGTTTATTTCAAAAACTGCATCAAACTCTGGAACATTTGAGGATATCTTGATGTTTGAGGTTTTGACATTTTCTTTGAGATGTTGATATTTTAGTTGCAAATCAAATTGTTCGACTTCTAGCTTAGAAAGATGTTTTACCAAATTATCGTGATCATCCTGATCAATTTTCTCATTTAGTTCTGAGTTTTTGTTTTAAAGCTCAATGACACGATCATGGGAAACTTTCAAAGCAACAGTTAATTCATAAAATTGAGAAGCAGTAATAGAATGCTTAGTAACATTATAAAACACATCTTGAGCCACACAACTCAATACTAAGTTCTCATTTAAGATATGCGATTCTTCCTTTCAATTTCATTATATTTGAGTTCCGCTCATAATCATTGACCTCAACTATCATTGCATCAAATTCCTTTTCCATTTCTTTATTATCCGAGTCTATCCTTTTGAAGACTCTCAAATCGACCTTTTAATTGTTTAAAGAAAGGCATGACCTCATTTAAATAGCATTCTTTAGTTTGCTCAAAACCCCTTTCCCTTCGATTATCCCAAGAGGTGTGATCTTTTCTTACATGTCTTCTCAAAATCAACAAATAGTTGATAAACAACATACTGCCGATTAAGGTCTTGCTCTTAGTGGAATAGATCTAGGAACTAAATGCATTGGTGTATTCGGAGGATACACGGTTGTCGGAGGCATTTTCCTAAGGGAGTGTTGGTTTTAACAAGTGCATTAGCTTTTGCATATCTATGTCCTTTTTCCAAAAACTTGTTCGGGGTTAATAGTGTTTGAGGCTTAAACCTGCTCGTGGAAATCCAATTCTCTTTAGTGTAATCATGGGGTTTGAATGTTATGTTTTGCTTTTTACACTCAGATCTTTAGCTTTTTATTCATTTTCTCCTAGTGACTTCATCTAATTGCCTATCTTCCTCAAAGGCACTCAGTAGAACTAGGTTTCTGCCTAGGCTTAAGGATTTCATTACCATCATATATTACCTTCCGAGCTTCTAGCCACTTTACCATATTCAAGATTGGGTTCCTTTACGAGGAATGCTATGCTTATCGCTAAAACTCTATGCTTAGTGATCATGTGAGCAATCAATGGTATTCCTTGTACGCACAACTTATTTTCAAGCTTGTTTTTCAAAGTTTTCGATTGGAAAAGTCATTCAAAAGTTTTGATTCCTTAGCATTAAATTCTTGTTTAAGCACTTTAACATTATCTTGGAGTTCTTGTTTTTGTTTAACAGCTTTTAGAAAGCTTTTCTTGTAAGGATTTTAACTCTTGTTTTAACACTTCTTCTCTAAAATTACTTTTTCTAATAATTGTACGCATTTGGTCATCCATTCTTGCTCACGGTAGTTAACTCAAACTTAGCACGTTGTTCATAAATAGCAACTTGTTCTTTATAGGCATTCGCCTGAGATAACGTAATCATCGGGGCACATGGAGTGTATTCATCAAAACATAGTCATCATTGATCGCGAAGATGCATCACTTGGTACAATCTCACTTTCACTTTGTATCACATATTGATCATATGGGACAATATTACTATTACCCATATTATCCATATCGATTCATTAGTTACATGTGATTGTACTTTGTTATGCATCTCTTGCTCATCAACTTCATCGTATAGTTTTAATACCTCAAAGATGATTGATTCTTTGGATGGACCGCATCTGTGGTGATGAGACCTTTGAGAGACCGTTGGTGAAATGTTAGCCATGAAGATTGTCTGGGCAAAGGTTCATCATCGACATCGAGTCAAATGCATCACAATCAAGAACTTGAAAGGCATTTTGATGATTGTGACCTATTTCTCAATTGGCGCTCATCCACATCGATCATAGGTTTTGGCATTTCCATCCGCAAGAAACAACAACTCTTCTTCATCCAAAACCGCTCCATCGTCCCGAGCTTGCACCAGACATCTTGTCCTCAAGTACTCGCATTTTAGGGCTTTAGAGATGTGTAGTTCCTTGCAATGTGTCCATCACCACCACGGTTGTAGCACTTGATTGGCTTTACTTGTCCTTGATTGGCATTCCTTCCACGATTCGATTAGCCACATACCCTCCACTGCTCCAAGATACCATAACTGCTCCAATCATCCCTTGTTCATACCGCCTTCCTTGCACATTCTACACCACTACCTTACCATCTCGACGGTAGCTTGATTGTGGATTGGATGTCGCTCGAGGTTATTGTTGGTGTGTGAGTGGAATTCATATTTTGACTAACCATGAGAGACAGTTGATTGATGAAGTTTTCCATGAGTGTGTTTGAGTCCGGAGGCTTATATGCTTTGGATCGTGAATGAGCTTGTAATTACCATTACCGTGGGTATGACTTGAGAAGCTTTGGTGGTAATTCCTACATTGGTGTAAAAGGTCATTGAATCATTTGACTAACTTGCTTCTCCCTGCTTAGATTTGAACTGCTCAAGAATCATTCGCTCAAACATAGCATGTCTCTCATTCAAGCGTGAATGTATACAATTGCTCATAGTTGGTGTTCCTCAAACCCTTGGTTAACTTGATCAAGTGACAAATTTGTGTCATTCAGATTCATGTTGTTCACAAACTTTGAGTTTAGGCGAATATTTGGCATAGTCATTTAATATTCCTCAAGTCATTCACAAGCTTGTGAAACCTCACGTAATATTCTCGTGACACTTTCCTCGTATCATCTTAAAGTGCTCAAAGTCGCCATACGCCAGTGATTCTCTGCCTTCTTTAGTTAGTTCGTAACCGAGAGAAGCATCTTGACATTGTCTTAAGCGCCTTGGCTTCAGATGTTATGATTGATTAACTTGTAGATGTCTTTTGGAAGACCACAAGTACAATGTTTGAAGCCCCGATATCGACATCATATCTCTTTTCTCCTTATCACCGAGCTCATCATACGCCTTTGGTCCGTCCAATCCTAAGATCACCGTACCATCCGCAGCAGCTTTCAAGTATGTCTCTTGTAGTCTCAATCGATAAGGTCCTTCATCAATTGATTTGAGAATGTTAACCCCATTATCCTTTCCCAAACAAGACAACCTAATTCGTTGAGCCCATGAGTCATAATCGCCTGCTAAGCATAGGTGGGCGAGTATCCGATCCACCGCTTGAACGTCCTCGACTATAGTATAAACGATAGTAGGTACGTTGTTAGACATGATTCCGTTCTACGGATTTTACTATTCTTTGATTAAACCGAGAAATAGATTCTTTCACGGCATTTTTCAAAATCAAAAGAACAACCGTAAAGCTTAGTACGAAGAAGTGACAAGTCTCAATAGACAAGTAGTAAACTTGACAAGTTGCACCCTAACCAACTCGCTTAATGATCAACTCGCTTAGTAGACAAGTCGCATAAATGGACAACTCGCTTACCAACCAAGTCGCATAAACCAACTCGCTTAATAGACAAGTCGCTTAAAACCCAAGTCGCATAAAGATACAACTCGCTTAATAGACAAGTCGCTTAAAGAATCAACTCGCTTAATAGCCTAGTCTGTGACAACCCGTACTTTCAGGTCATTTCTTGACACAATTTATGCCTCAATATTTCAACATTTATCGTAAACTTGGTTTACGTGTTCCAAATTCGCGTAACCTTTAAGGTTTAGCGGCGAATTCATGATTATAACATCACGTACAATTCATATGGACTAAGATTAGTCTACATTTCATTGACATCATTTGCATTATATAAATTCATTCATGACATTTCATTTCACATTTATCGCGTAATTTTTATATTAAATAAACGTTATCGCGTGAGTTATTATTTTGTATATTTAATCCGTTACTTTCAAAAATGATCCCGATGTATTTTTAAACTTACATTTAGTTTATATAAACTATATTTTGAGTTTAACAAGTGTTTTAAATTTATTTGGTACATTATTCGTTAAAGTTAAATTATTACGACGTTTTCTTAAAAATTATACGATAATTATTTTATCACTCAATTTTCACAAGGAATGTATTTTTACAATTTTTATTATCTCATTACATTCTATTTTTGATTTATTAAAAACTTACTTGTACCAAAAAGTTACAATTACCTACACCATTTACTTATACTTTTTATCAAATATTTACACAAATTATATACAAATATATACTTAAACTTTTTAAAAAAAATAAAAATAAAATATCTTATATCCCTCCCCGCCGACCAAGGGAGGTATTCATTAATGTGGCATGGCTAGCTTGATTGTAATAAATGTTACTTATACATATAAGTCTTACTTGAATTATCAATTTCATTTCATTCACTCAAACATTTCTACAAGTGTTAAAATTTTTCCTCTCCTTGTTTCTTGCTTCTCCATAACCGGCCTTCAAAGGGTTCTACAAGGGATCATCTTCAAAATTTTCTCAAGTGTTTAATCAATCTAGTTTATACTCTTTATTAGGTTTGAAATAAAACCAAGAGTATTTAGGATTTACCTTGTTACTTGCACCTCATCATATTCACTTGTAAGCATGTTTCTTTCATTTTCATGTTTCCTTTTCATTTCATATGTATCTTTTCATTTTTGGAGCAACATGCAAGACATATGTGATTTATACCATTTTTACATGATTTTAGAGTATATATATATATATTAGGTCATCCTATAATTATCCCCATGGTATTCTTTGGTCTCGATGGTGATTAGGAACCCATGACACCCTAAGAAGGTGTATGGTAGGATTAGATTAGTTTTGGAGTTGATTTGAAGGGATTAGAATAGGTTTTGTCCGAGAAAACTATTTTCGATAACTATAAATTATGTTCTGTCCTTGTTTCGATTTTCTGGAAAAACCGACAGTAGGCACGACATTTGGCCTTGATATTTAGAAAATATACTTTAAAACGAACTGCGGTCAGCTTGAACGGATAAAACGGACTTATAACGAAGAAGTTATGGATTTTACAAGATTGACGACGAAAAATATAGTTTTCTCAAATTTCAAAGATCTTTGTTTTGGTTTGTTCGAGTCAAAAACGAGCCTTAAGCTTCACAAATTATTTCGACTTATCAAAAATATATTAGTATACTTTGATACGAAGCTAAGGACGTATTATCGTGAAAGCGGATTTGAAACGACAAAGATATGCACTTTTAGGTGAAATTGCCGTAACTATTATTTTCTCGAAAACTATATTATTTTTACGATACAAGTGTTCGTAGTCATAACGTCCATGTTGGAGGCTGTTTTAACCATGATGCAAAACTTTTGGAACTAATTGTCTTTTAATAAAATCAAGTTCACCGACCATATTTTTCAAAGCGACAAGTCGTTTGTATAGCGGAGTTGTAATAAATTATTTACGGATGTTTAAACTTGGCGAAACTCATTTTTTTACAACAATTAGCAAAAATTACTATCTTTAACCCTTAATATCTTTATGATCGAGATCTTTTGACGAAAACTCTGAATGAAACTTTTAGATTTCGATACAAACTTTCCATAACCGTCGAGTTCGTTCTCTAACGATCGACGACACCATTTTACCACCGCTTTTCCAAAGCCATTTTGTTAATTTCATGAAAATTTCGGCGACATTGTTTTGCGACGAAAAGTGACAATTTCACCATAAATCATTACGAACCCATTGTAGGATGACATCTTGACGTAAAAACTTGTAAAGTCATTTTTGAATGGTCTAGACGTCAAAAGAGTATTTTTTTTTTTTCGACGACGGTAATATTTTCAAACTCGCAAATGGTATAAATAACATACTGAAATGCATGCATAACATTACATTGCAACTCATTACATATCACATCATTCGTAATAGGTCCGATTAACGTATCACGCTATACCTCGGTGTACTCACTCTTGTCATCATACCGTTTATCAAGTGAGTTTTCATAGCCCCACTTTCAATTGTTTTGTCTTGTTTTGGGGGAGATACATGCTTAACTATTTTCATAAGTACTTTAGATTTTAAGGCTAAATGTTACCATGATTACCATTGTTTCTAAATCAAAGGTTATACTATATCAATTGTTCTTGTATGCGTGCTACGGTTCTACGTCGTATAACGTTCTAAATCGCTTGACTCTTGATACATTGAGTTAGGTGCTATTGATTACGTGCTATGGTTCTACGTCAGTATAACGTTCTAAATCGATTGACTACGATACATTAGGTCTAGTTTTATTGATTAAGTGCTATGGTTCTATCGTCGAGTTAGGTACTATTGTGAATTCATTTGACGATGTGGGCTTGAACACAAACTATACACATTTTGGCGGTTGGGTTGTGAATACACAAGTTGCAAGTTTTGTATGGGCGGAACTTGGGCCGAGTGGATTTACAATGCCTTTGTTGCATAAACAATTTTGGAAGGCTTTTCATTTCAAAACAAACTCTATGAACTCACTCAACCTTTGTGTTGACACTTTTAGCATGTTTTTATCTCAGGTATCTAAGGCATTCACTTCATGGCATGCATTTGGACACATCATGGAGTCGCGATGACGACGCGTCTCACTTGGGTTTTACGTACCTTAAAACATCGTTTGAATTGTAACAAACTTATTTCCGCACAAGTTGATTTTCATTTGGGACCTACCTTGTAAACTCTGATTGTTTTCATTAAATCAAACGATGTATTTTCCAAACGACACTTTAGGTCGTTCAATATAACTGTGATTGTGATGCTATGACAACAATCCCGAGAATTCCATTCACGAAAAATGTAATTTGGGGTGTGACATAGTCGCATAAACCAACTCGCTTCCAAGACAACACGCTTAAGTGTCAACTCAGAAGACAGACAACTCGCTTAATAGCCAAGTCGCATAAACCAACTCGCTTCCAATAACAAAGCAACTCGCTTCCTAGAAATGCAATACCGCTGCTCAACTTGCTTGCGTAATATTCAAAAAACAACCACTTTATCAATCAAAACAACCCAACCATGATGATTCAAGCCTTCCAATTAAAAACCTAAACACATATGATGATCCTAAACACAAGAGTACAATCAAAATTCAAACTTTAACACTAGAAATTGACCAAATGATTCAAACTCTTCTAAACACTTATAACCCCAAAAACCTTATGAAATCCACCAAAACAAAGAGCATGAAAGATGAGTGATCAAACCATGGATCTTGATACCAATTGTAACTTATAGGATTTCACAAACACATCAAAGCATGATCATATGGGGCGTATACAAGTTTTAGAGAGAAAGGGAAGAGAGTTGGGAACTATGTGAAACAAAGAAAAATGGTATTGAGCCCAACCCTACCTTGGGAGGTAGAGGGTATTTATAGTTTTCTTACAAGACTCGCCACCTACGGGTGTGGATCGTGCATACAGCTGGTAAAGACTCGTCCGTCCTCCACGGCGTTATTTAACTAAATACTAGCTAATATTAAATGACTACGACTACGAGCTTAACGATTACATATACTTGAGGTGACCGACACTTTAATGACCGGATTTTCTAAATCCTAATGAACCATTCAAGACAACTAACACGCTTACAAGTTAAGTGTTCTAGATCCAAGGTTTGGGACTTCACAAAGGATTCTGCGTATCTTCAAAAGCTTAGCTGTTGGTACAAAAGGAAGAAGCGAGAATGCAATTGAGTCTTGAGGAACATGACTTTGTGGCCATTATGGATGAATTGAAGACCGAGAGGACATCAATGCAAGTCGCATCTTCATGGAAAATCTTCGGGAGGCTAAGTACGACATCGATTCGACACACCTCCCGCTTATGACGCCAATGCAGTCTCGAGGTACCAATCATTGATCCATGCTATACCAATGTCATATTTGATGTGTTTACTCATGACGAACATCATTACGTGATGCCAAGACCTACTTATGATACATACCGATAATCCGAGTTGTAGCAATACTAACTCGAAACTCCGGATGTGGATCCCATCGGAGGCTTTGTGGCACAAAATCTCGAGACCGATGAGGAAACACGTGCCTTATTTGAATCATTAATCAATAATTGTGGCATTGAAATTGAGAAAGTTAAAATGTCCATCGCGATGTTAAGGCCGCGAATGATAGATTAACCACGAGCTTGAGAGGTACAAGGAGAATGCAAAAGCTTTTGAATTTCACAAAACAAAGATTCGTAATTAGAAATTGGTTATCGAAATTCGCTTTTAAGAGAAAACAATTGCAAATCAAGTATGACACACTTGATGTTAATTTGAGCTTGAAAATAAAATCTTTAAACGAGGAAATTTATGATCTTAAAACCAACTTTCTAAACAAAAACAACTTATTACGATCTTGAAAAGAGAAGCAAAAGTTAATAGGCGATTTTTCAAAACGAGAAGATTTTCTTCTTGATGAAATTCTTGAGAAAATGAAAAATCAACAAACCGGAAAATTTGCTTATTACAACGGGTCATTCAAATCAAACTATCAACATTTTAACAAATCGACAAACCCGTATTTTCATACAACTCAAAAATGGCTCTTGGTAACAAACCTCCTTGTGCACTCAAGAAATCTCAGAAAGAACATAATGTGTTGTATAATGAAAAAGCTTTGTTAGATAAACATGAACCCGTAAAAGTTTGTGATTCCCATGAAACGTTAGAACTCATTGATGAGAGTAGATCAAAATGAAACAAAAGAACCCGAAATAAAACCAATCGATTACAACAAACTTAACAAAAATTTTGGAATTAATTTTGTTCCTCAAAAGAAAAGTCAAAGTTTTCCATCACACCCAAGTTTCAAACAAAGAGTCAAAACCGGTTTCTAAACCAAGAGTTCTCTCAAAATCATTTTCGATCATGGAACAAATGTCTTCAAACAATCCTTTTAACACAAGTGATGCTAGAAGCATTTTAGATGAAATTAAAACTCGAATGGGACAACTTCAAGAGATTGTTAAATCCAAAATCAACATCAGCACTAACAACTGGTTTTCCAGTTTTCATGATGAAATGAAAAAGGGTTTTGAACCTGAAATTGCCAATCCGCTAAATCATGTAAGTGCGAGGGTAATTCATTTTGAACAAGCATTTTTGAAAGAAACGGGTGACTTTGTCAAGGACCATAAATCCCTGGTAAAGAAAGCTAATGAATGTTTTAAACACATCAAAGTTTTGGAAAATTTAAATGATTCTCTCTTGAAGATGTTATGACTACTAATATCATGTCCACTATCTTACAAACATGTTATGTTGAAGACCATGAAAGACTCGGTCTGAGACCTCCGCAATTGTTTCAAAATATGAAAAGCTCTTGAAAACTTGAAAAGAAATGTATCATATTTTAAACAACTTGATCGAAAAACTAAGGAATGCAAGTATGACAAATTGTCGATGAGCGTGCCTACAAGGACATAAAAGAGCAAATGATCTTTGAAGGCTCAACTAGAATGTCAAAAAGGAAAGGTCATGGATACTAAGATTGCAAAACCATTGATCGAGGAGAAAGCAATGTTCCCAAACCGGTTTTAAAACCAAAATGTCTATTTTTCACCTCCTCCAAAAGTCAATGAGAAAAAATATTTGTCAAAACCAGTCACTCCACATGCCTTGCCTAAGCAAAAAGAAAAGATTGTTGAAAATGAAAAAGCAGTTATCGAGAAACCAAAAGTTTTAGCACCTGGCCTTTTTAGGATGAGTACCACTAACGCGTCTGCCTTCACATCTAAACCATATGGAACGAACGACATAAGTTTAAGCAAGCACTCTAAAGAGACTAGGAAAGCCGAAACCACTTCTCTTGATAAAAATGTAGATCCTGATGCGTGTGCCTTACCTTCTACAGGACTAGAAAGCACCTCTAGGAGAAGCAGACTAAAGCCTAGGAGTAATACAAGGAACAATAGAGTCTCGCCTGCCTCTAAGAGTAGTAGCTTGAATAAAGAGAAGAAAGTAGAAGAACACCCTAGGAATTTACCGCTTTTTAATAAGAAAGACATTTCATCCGAATGTAATGAACCTATGAAACTTGCTATGTTTAATGAATGTGTTGAATCTATTTGTGAAACTTGCAAGAAATCTTTAATTAATGATCAAGATGATTGTGTTTTTAAAATGTGAATGATAAGCTTGTTCGTAAGAACGCTCCAAAAAGAACTTATGCTAAACCAATAGGAAGTCTAGTTGCAAGACTTAGGTCTTACACCACCGATAAGAAGCATAGTGTTTACTTTAGGGATGATATTTGGAAACCAACGGTAGAATTTTCACACCCGAATGGTAGAATGAGTGCTAAACCAAGATACCCAAGAGAAAAATTCTATAAGTGTGATCGATTTTAACTCTAACCCAAAGGAACCAAAATCAAAACGGTTTCCAAAAACTTTTTTTCTCAGATTTGGCGGTTATCGAAATATGTCTTTGGATCGTCGACTGGGTTGCTCCAAGCACATGACCGGAATCAAGTCACCGATCAATTTCATCCGAAATTCATGGAACCGCTCGATTTGGAAATGATCATGTAGCGACTATCATGGGTTATGGAGATGTACCTTTGGAAATTATCCGATCACTCGGAATTACTATGTCGAAGGGTTGGGACACAATTTGTTTTCGATCAGGCGCCTGTGATGCGGATTTAGAGGTTGCGTTTAGAGAAATGCATGCTTCGTTAGGAACTTGGATGGCATCGATCTCTTAATCGGGAATCGTGACACGAACTTGTATGCTATCAACATTAACCAAATAGCCTCTTCATCACTAATATGTCTTATGACACAAGCATCTAGAACAAAGTTCGTTGTGGCATAGAAGATTATCCCATCTCAATTTCGACACTATCAACAAACATGCCAAAGACAACATCGTCAACGGACTTCCAAAGTTCAAATACACCAAGGATCACTTATGTCCATCATGCGAACAAGGAAAAGCAAAGAGCATCATATAAACCCAAATCCATACCCGCTCGAAGCAAAGTTGCATATGTTGCACATGGACTTATTTGGCCCAATGAGAGTTGAAAGCATAAATGGGAAAAAGTATATTCTTGTTATCGTCGATGATTATTCAAGATATACATGGGTTAAGTTTCTGATGTCAAAAGACGAAGCACCAGGCATCATCATCACCTTTTTTAAGCGTATTCAAGTACTTCTGCAAGCTCCAGTAAGGGTAGTAAGAACAGAAAATGGCACATAATTTACTATCAGGAGTTAAGATCTTATTTTGAAGATGTTGGAATCACACATCAAACATCGCTTTTAGAACTCCACAAAGAGAATGGGGTAGTTAAAAGAAGAAATCGAACTCTTGTGGGCTGCCGCACAATGCTAATTTATTCTAATGCACCGTTATTTTTATGGGTCGATGTTGTTGCCCTTTGCTTGTTTCACTCGTAATCGATCCTAATCCATCCAAGATTCAATAAAACCCCTATGAACTTGTGAACAACAAAACCCGATATCTCTTACCTTCACGTCTTTTGCGCTTTGTGCTATCCGACGAACGACAGAGAAGATCTAGGTAAACTGAAAGCTAAAGGTGATATTGGAATCTTCATTTGATACTCAGATAACTCTGGGGCATTCAAGGGTGTATAACAGAAGAACTAGGAAGATAATGGAGACGATGAATGTGAATTTTGACGAACTTTCACAAATGGCTTCTGGGAGACTCGCTCTAGAACCCGCGCTTAACACGATGGCTTCTAATCAAAACAGATTAGGACCCGCACCTAACCCGCAGACTTCTAAACACATCGATTCGGGACTTGTACCCCAAAGTGCTCCATCAACTTCATTTGACAAACCTTCTAACAAGAATGGTAGAATTTCTTTGAGTTAATGTTCGATGAATACTATGGTGGAACTCGACAAATGCATCAAACCATCATTCCGTTGCACCGCCAAAATCATCCACCACCACCAACAAAAGATGCATCTACCACAATCGAAACCAATGCTCCAACTCCATCAACATCATCTACAACAACTCCAGTTCTTACAACCGTTCTACCAACAGTTGATGAGCAAAACCAAAACATATCATTTCAAGAAGAACCTACACAAAACTAAAACGATGCAACGTTAGATGAAGACGTATTCGAAAACCCGTTTGCTACGGAATCAGCTGAGTCATCTTCAAGCTTATGACAACCATCTAACTCGCATGCGTTAAACCAACGGTATGCTTCTACTCTGAAGTGGACAAAAGACCATCCAATTGAACAAGTTATTGGTGAACCTTCAAGGCCAATTCAGATGAGACGCCAACTTGCCACATACTGCGACTTGTGCATTTACCTTTGCTCAATTAGCAATAAAGAACCAAAGAACATTCGGGAGGCAATGGCAGAAAATGCTTGGATAGAAGCAATGCAGGAGGAACTTCTCCAATACCGTCTACATTACTCTTGGGATCTGGTTCCAAGACCAATCGACATTCGAGTCATTGATCTCAAATGGTTATGGAAGAACAAAAAGGATGAAGAAATGATCGTAATTACGCAATAAAGCTCGTCTTGTGGCCAAAGGATACGAGACGGAAGAAGGAATTGATTTTGAAGAGTCATTCGTGCCAGAGCGGACTTGAAGCGCTTAGGTTATTCTTAGCCTATGCACTCACAAAAACATCACGGTTTATCGATGGACATAAAACTGCGTTCTTGAATGGAACTCGAAAAAGAAGTGTATGTGAGTCACCAAGGCTTCATTGACATGGAACATCCAGACTACGTCTACAAACTCAAAAAGGCAATCTATGGTTTAAAACAAGATCCGAGAGCGTGGTATGACGAACTGTCCTCCTTCTTGATCAAAAACAATTTCACGAAAGGCACTGTTGATCCTACCTTGTTTACTCGAAAATACAACAATCATTTTGATTGTTCAGATTTACGTGGACGACATTATTTTTGGGTCCACTAATCCGAATCTTTCAAAACATTTTGAAAATCTCATGAAAAGCAAATTTGAAATGTCCATGATGGGGGAACTAATTTTTTTCTTGTTTTACAAATTCATCAATCCCCTCGTGGAATTTTCATTAATCAATCTAAATATACAACTGAGATTTTGAAAAATCATGGTATGGATAATTGTGATTCGGTCGGTACACCAATGGTAACTTCACCAAAAATTGGAGCCGATTTATTTAGGAAACCCATCAATTCGAAGAAATATAGGAGCATGATTGGTTCTCTCATGTACCTCACTACTAGTCGACCCGATATTCATTTTGTTGTTTGCTTATTAGCACGGTTTCAGGCAAAGCCTACCGAACTGCACCTTAAAGAGGTTAAACGGATCTTTCGGTACCTGAAGACATCCATTCACATTGGACTTTGGTATCCGAAGGAATCTGGATTTGATCTAATAGCCTTTTCAGATGCGGACCACGCAGGTGATCAAGTCACTGCAAAAAGTACATCAAGAGGAGCTCAATTTTTGGGTGAAAAGTTAGTAAGCTAGTCTTCAAAGAAACAAGATTGTACTGCACTTTCAACCGCTAAATCTGAGTATGTGTCTCTATCTGCGTGTTGTGCTCAAGTTCTATGGATGAGAACACAACTCACAGATTATGGCTTTACTTTCGATAAAATACCTATGTATTGTGACTCGAAAAGTGCCATACCATATCGTGCAATCCTGTTCATCACTCAAAGACCAAGCATATCAGAGTCCGTTATCACTTCATAAAAGAGCACGTAGAAGAAGGTACTGTTGAATTATTTTTCGTGAAGACAGATTACCAACTCGTCGATCTATATTTACTAAAGCCCTTCCAAAAGAACAGTTTGATAATTTAGTTCGACGAATTAGAATGCGAAGCCTAACCCCTGAGGAGTTAGAACGTCTTCTCGAATCTTCTTGAAAATGATTTTCCAAAAGCTCATTGTAAATATTTTTGAAAACCAAATACAAAATTTGAAAACCAACAAAAGCAAAATATAAAATATAAAACTTTCAAAAAAATATGCAAAAACAATATATAATCAAAATCCAAAAATATTCTTCTCACGACATGTCTCTCAGATAATCGATAATCAGACGTTTCTAGAAATGTCATTCAACAATGATACGGACATGTGAGATGCTTGAGTGAGAGTTCTTTAAATGTTTTCTAAAACATGTCGTTTTCAAAAATTTCTTTTCAATGGCTTTCGTATACTTCAAAGACGAAACCCGACAAAAATGATGACTTTTGATTATTTCAAATCAAAACTCGTGTTTCTAAAGAAAATCTAGTGTACGCTCAAAGGCTCCTACATTTAAAACTGGTGAGAAATCATCATCATCTTGAGCACCTTTTCAAGATTTTTCAAAATCTTTCAAATATTTTGTGCTCAAGATAACTCCCTCCAAAACCATTTATTGAAAATGCTTTATTAAAGGGGGAGTATAAAACCAAAAGGTTCCAATTTCATGCAAAAATCAAATCCGTTTGTCTCCCAAAAGATTCTAAAATGTTGTTTAATCCGTTGATATAAAAATATCACGAATATGCTATTTTGAGGGGAGAAGACGTGATTAAAATGTGATCAAAATGTTTAATGATCGTTGTTTGAATCCCAAAAGAGCTCGACTCACCATAACCAATGAATTGACGAGAAATCAAAGTCAAGAAATGTACCATCTCGAGAAACTTTCTATGGACTTGACCAGGACGGGTAATAATTTCAAGCTAGTTCTCTAGTGATGTAAACGTGTCTCGAATCGGTCTAGTTCATTGAAAGTCGATCAATTCAAAAGTGCAAACTCTACCCTCAATGTGAAGATTTAAGATAACAATATGAGCACATGTGAAGGGGAGTGTTTCGAAAATACAAAACTCTCAAGGTGTTAACAAAATATGTTTTATAATCATAAACACTTTGAGAGATTTTCAAGAAAAATGGTTTTATGGCAACATAGGATAGTCATGGAGTTATAAGGTGATTAAGGATAGGAAAATCCGTCCTATGATCCGCCAGAGTCGAGGGATCTACCCAAGGACAATACCCATAGTTAGTATTAGAAGTCCTTAGGTATGATTGAAAAAGGAGTAATGTGAGAAAGGAGAAAGAAGGGTTGAAGAATTAAAAGAAAAGAAAAGAAAGGGTGAAAAGAAATAGCCTTCCATAATCAACCTTAGGGCAGAAACCGGGTTTAATTCATCTGCTACGGGTTGTCACTTAGATGACACTTTATTGAAGACAAAGACATCATGGACCCAGTGACGCACTGCACCTAACCTTCTAGCCACTCAATTCCTCTTAAAAAGATTTGTTTTATTCTCACTGGGAACCCTACATAATCTATCGACTCTCTCTTAGAGATAGTTGGTATTGAAGAAGGAGACCCTCTCCCTAGTCTCCGCTTAGGAAAACCAAAATGCACTAATCGAGTCTAGAGCCATGAGATTCATCAAAATATCTCTTAGGGACACTCAATATTTCATCACTTGTTGTTCAACAATAAGGACACAAGTTATATATTCTAGAGTCCTACGCAGATCTTAGCAATCTGCCAGAACATTTATGAGGGGATTCACAATAGTGATCCTCAGTGATTGAATGGAAACTACTGCCAGGGTCAACATCAAACAGCCCTGATAGCATGTCACTTCGGTTATTTTTTATAGATTACGCTTAGTGTTGTCTCAAACGGTCTACAGTGGTGAGGTGATGCCTCGGTGTACCTCACCGACTCACCTGAATTGTAGATATACTTTGGTATATCGTGTTAGCCTTCTTGAGGGCCTCTAGTTCAGGAACAGCCTTTGTAAGAATTAGAGATGTGTTTTCACACTATGTTGTTAACACCCTCGACATTCAAACTTGTAAGTGCTGGAAATCCCGCTAAGGAGATTCCTTTCACGAATCGAATCCTGAAGATGTGAGTCATCACTTGAACTTGTTCAATGTAATGCCAACTGTCCCTTATGGGATTCGGACGGCTGATTCGCCCAACCAATGAGAATGGAATCAAGACATTCATCTGGTATAACAATTGTAGTGGTCACTTCTTTAAGAAAAGTCCACAATGATCGATTGGTGCTTTCAACTAACATAAACATGCAGGTACTGATGATTGTTCCTTGGAGGAAAGACCGCACCATCTTCCCATGCTCATACCAACATCATCACACATGAAAATTCTCATCTAATTCAAAGGAAAAACAAAGTTAAAGATGATTCTTCGTCAATGTCATAACTTCATCATCGGAAATTCAAAGTCAAAAGAAGTGTGAGCATGGTAGAGAAAGACGTGGAGACACCTATCCCAAAGAAGCTGACGAAAGGCAGACAACACCATTAATTGATCACAAAGTATGAAGGAACAAAGAATCAAGACTATTCTATATCGACACACAAAGTTCAAGCTCAAAAAGAGTAAAGACCTTATCAAGTGGAGCATCTTTTGAATGACCACCCCTTAGAGGGAGATTGTTAGCCTTAATAATAATTAATAGAAGTGATGGTCATTCACGTTTAGGAACTTTGTAACGTGTGTTAGATATAGTAATAGAATAGTCGTGGGCTCGTGGATCGGGCTAAGCTAAATGGTTAGTAGTTGTTTAAGCTAGCCTTATGTGTTATTATCCAATCCAATCCAATCCAAGCCCATTAGGGCGCTTTGTATGAGAGATAAATACCCCCAAATGTGTCATTTGAGGGTGTGCTGAGTGTGTAAGTGTGTGTTTTCTTTGAAATAAAACTTCTTGTTTTCATCTTTCTCTCTACACCTACGCATAAAACATCATCAAGTCACCACCTCTCTTCATCTTTCATTACGCATAAGTTTGTCTTTACGTGTGTACTGTGTGATAAGCTTGGTATCGTGATAAGGTTGAGAAAAATAAGGTCCTATAATGTGTGTGCCATACACGCCTAAGAGAATCGCGACTCTATTTGTTATGATTTGATATGATGTGATATGATATGATATGAAATATATGTTTTGATTGTTTTGGTCTATTCATGTAGCATGTTTAAGCACTTGGCCATTCCTTTGACAACTCCGTTATTTCATTATGACCCTTTGATTATTCCTTATCCCATATTCAGTCCTTATTTCATTTAACTTCTTCTTCGACAGGTTTTCGTTGGATTCGTTTCATTTATTCTCATTTTGATTTATTGCTTTTCATTATTTTATATATGTTCATCGAAGTTAGCTCACCAAGATTTTCTTTTCTCTCGCGGTATTAAGCGGGATGTTAGGAATGAGTGATGAGAGTAGGAGCTTTTAGTGGACCAACCCAACCTTAGTTTTCCTAATCATCTTGAATTGGATTGATTTATGTTTTGTTTCTTTCATTTAAGAATTGGAGCAGTTTTGTATTTTCCTTAGAAGTTTGTATTATAACTTGTATTTTATTTACTTAAGACTTCCGCTTGCATTTATTATGTTCTGATTGACACCATGATGTGACATTTTGACCCTTGTCGGGTTGGGGTGTTACAGCTACCCTAGGAGTTGAGCAAAGACACGATGTCTTTCATGTGAGTAATCAAGAAATGCCTTCGATGAAACCCCTATCATACCAGAGAGATTCGGATAGATGAAAGTCTAAATTTCATTGAGGAGCCGATTGAAATCATGGATCGTGAAGTCAAACGATTGAAGCGCAATGTATTCCTATCATCAAAGTTCGTTGGAATTCCGACATGGACCGTAATTCACGCGAGAACGTGAAGATGAATTCAATGAAAGTATCCTCAACTCTTTGCATCATCATCGGTAACTCAAAGTGAAACTCGGGACGGGTTTCTTCCGAGGTCGGGAGGTCAGGACAACCGGTAATTTAGGGAGCCCTTTTAAGTACCGCATTACGTTAATTAAAACGAATAATAAACTTTTAGAAATTATTTTTGGAATCATCTTGAATTATATTCATATCGTTGATTAGATTTCATGGATTATTATGATGATTGGATGATTAATGATATGTTTAGTTTAGGCACTACGCGAGTCGGCACAGTCAAACCTAATAATGCGAGAAATATTGATGTTTGACTCGTTAAACCAAAATAGATGTGTTTATAGCCATTTTTAATGGAAAAATAGATTTAAAAACAATGGCGCGACTTAGAAAATTATTCGGTCACATCTAGTATATTTTGCGAGCTCTTAATCGTGTTTCGGGAAAGTTTAAGCAAATTTCAACTATGGTCCTTGTGGTTAAAAATCCGGCGCCCCTAATTTCTAAGTAATTACATAAATGGTCCCTCAAATCTTATAAAACACCTCACCACTCTCTCTTTCTTTCCTCATTTGACACAAACCCTAAAAACAACTCCCTCTCTCTTTTCTCTCTTGCGCCGCAGCCGGCCAACCCATAACCACCATCATCGCCACTCACAACACCTCACCGCCACCACCATTCGATACCTTGTGACTCCCTCGTCACGATAACCTACTCCACGCGCCAAGAAGAACACCATCATCACCACCCCGTCACCCACACGCCACCTACGCTTGTACATCCGTGTAGATTGAGAAGATAAAAGGTAGGTTACACCGTTTCACCTATGTGTGTAACTCGGTGTGGTTAAACTCGTGGTCAAACGAGTCATTTTATTTGTTTTTGGTTATGTTTCGGGTATAAAACATAGGATAACGATTTCTTTAATAAAAATGCGTATAAACTTGTTTGGTATCACGGGTGTGTTTGTGTGTCGAGTTTGAGTCGAACCATGAGCATAAGCTCACGGTTGTAATCGTTATTGTTGTTATTGTTTATGTTTTGATTCGGATTTGGTTTGGTTTGTCGTTATCGAGTGGAAGTCGAGAAGTGGATTGATGTTATGGGTATTATTGTTGTTGTGAGGTGTTAGCGAGACCCCAAGAGGGCTCATTTGGTTGATGTTGAGCCGAGAGTTAGCCGAGACCCAAGAAGGTCCGTTTGGGTTGTTGTTCTTTGAGAGACATAGCCGAGACCACTAGGGTCTCGGCATTTGGTTATTGTTATTGTTGAAGTTAGATTTATGTTGTTGAGTAGTTGTTGTTGGTGTTGGATTTGGTTTGGACATTTTGCGGTTTGATGTGTTGCCGAAATCAGTAGGATTAGGGCGTGTAACCGATATATTGACTTGATTCATGATATATACACTTGTGATGATTGCCAAGTCGGTGTCACCGTGACTTTCTAGTATCGGATTGATCTCGACAATGCCGTAACATGGATATTTAGTTTATATTGGATATTATGACTTACTAATGAGCCGAGAGTTGATTACTCGGACTCGTGACTCGAAATGGATAATAACTCAAACTAATAAATTGGAAACTCATATTTATTTATATAACGAGAAATGCAAATAAATAAATGACGACTAATAAGTAAAAAATATTAAGTAACGAGATTTACTTGTTATTTAATATTTAACGAAGTTAGTAAATTAAAAATGGAAAGCTTTATTTCAAAAGAGTTATTAAATGTTTCGAGGGCACGCATATCTAAATATGTCATTTATGAGGATTTAATAATCGTTATAGAATTTATTTTAGGTTACGGATGAATTGACATTAATACATTTAACCCACGTAGGTAACGGACTTATTGGGTTGACGGATTCGATAAGAGCCCCTTATGTACGCCGGAAGAACTTATTAATGGACAACTTATCCTTATGACTCGTTAGGTTGGTGAATTGGTTTTGGAATAATAATGAGGCGAATAAATGGTTATATTTATCGAGTTGACGAATTCGATAAGTTATAACAATTTATTCGGAAAACTTATTAAACTATAATTTGGGGTGTTATAATAATTTATTCGAAAACTTATTAAAACATAAGATAATGTAAGAAAACTTATTAAAACATAACGTAAAAACTTATTAAAACCTAAGATAATGTAAGAAACGAAAGAAAAGATAAAAACGTAAAAATGATCGAAGTGTAAAAAAGGCGAAAACGTAAAAAGACGAAAGCGTAAAAACGGTCGAAAACTTAAAAACATACGAAACGTAAAAGAAGATTAAAACGGACGTGGCGTAAAAGGGAAGAAAACGTAAGAAAAGGATGGAAACGTAAAAACAACCGAAAACGTAAAACATATGAAACGTAAAACAAAAACGTAAAAAGATGGAAACGTAAAAAAAAAAAAAAAAAAAAAAAAAAAAAAAAAAAAAGCGGACGAAACGTAAGAAAATGGACTAAAATGTAAAAACAAACAAAAACGTTAAAAACATAATAAACATAGAAAATGGAAGAAAACGAAAAAAGCAATTTAAAAGGTAAAAAAAAAAACTAGTGAAAAAAAAGAAAAAGTTACTCAATAGCATAAAAATACTAGTGAAAATGAAAAAGAAAAAGAAGAAAAGAAGAAATGAAAGAAGATTTAATAAAGACAAAAAGCAAGTGGTTTCTTCTTTGCGGATGAAGAGTTTAAATGTACTCTTCTTTTGCGTACATTGTTTGCGGATGAAGAGGTAAAACTCAAAACAAACGACACCTTAGTGCTAGGATTTCAATCATTTCTCCATACAATAATTCTTTCTTGGTGGTTTATTATTTCAAAATTTAGAAAATGGTTTGTAGACCTAATTAATGAACTTAAAGATAGACCTACAAATGCGATTGGCGAAAATGGAAAAAATTGATCGATGAATAACGATGAGAGAAAATGAGTGTATAACACTTGTCAAAATATGAATTGTAAAGTCTATTTAGTAAACATGTTTATCACTACTCTTAAAATTTATAACACAATTAAAAGAAAAAAACACTAATACATAGAGGCACTTTATTTTACATACTTTTAAATTGATGCACCGAGGAACGGATCAAGACCGTTGGATCAAAAGGAGAAAATTTAATGAAGAAAACACGGAGGGACTACTATTGTAAATTAGCCATTCTACCCCCAACCCACACACCAAACACGCTATTTCACAAATATTACTCACACAAAAAACACATGATAATACTTTCTCTAAATGAAGACTTCAAAATAAAACAAAACATTACAAATCATCCAATCTTAACCTTCAAAATCAAAGAAAACACATAAAAGTGAACGAATCAAGGCAATCAAAACCGGATCCAAAAAAAAATGTATGGCACTTCCAATTCATTATTTTGTTATTTATTAACAATTTGTTGTGATTTTATTCTTATATTTATGTTTTTGATAGTGTTTATGAAGATTTTTTTTGCTTTTTTGTTGATTTTAGTTGTTTATTAATATATATACATGTGATACAAAAAAATAAATTTGTTTTGGTGTGATTTTTATTGTGATTGTGACATGCTTTTGGTTGTGTTTTTAGTGTTTACATTTGATTGAGTTTACGAGTAAACACTTTGTATACATGGATGCACACCAAGTGTTTGATGAAATGTGTGAGTGAAAGTATCATACGTGCAGATCATCGATGATATTTGAAGTTGAATCAGATATATGTATTATCACTAGTGATATTTGTATTATCACTAGTGATATTTGTATTATCACTTGTGAAATTTTGTTTATTTGATAGGTTTTTTGTTTACTTGTTAAGATTTATTATATGTAATGTATAATCTCACTTTTGATATTTTATTGTTATTGTTTTGTAATCATAGTTAAACTTTTTTTTTTTTGCTAAAAGTTTTGATGAAATACTATTTATCATGAGTAAATGGAGTTCTCGTCAATCAAATTTTGACTCCATCTCCGAGATTCATAAAAGTAAAGGTATATTGTAACGATATAAGCATGTTTCCTTTAGAAGAATTAACTGTGATAAAACCTCGAATGTATGCGACATACTTGATTTAACATTTAGCTTATGTGTTGTATCACCAGTGATACATACACATTCAGTAGAATGTGTATGTATACTTTCAGTAGAATGTTATAATCGTATCCCTAAAAACATGGATATTTAGTCTACAGTATGAACACTTTGCTATTTTTATAGATTTTAGTAGTTTATTGAGGGATTGTTGTGAAGGTTAGATGATTATTGTGATAATATGAGAGACTTAACAGGCTAAAATAAATATTGTGACTGTAACATGCTTTTGTTAGATTTGTGGTAGATATATGTGCATAATGGATAGATTGGGCATGCTTCGATATGTTTAAAAGCGGTATTTGACTCTAGTATTAGTTGGTAGTATATCACCCACGATACAACAGCTTCAAGGATTGCTTATTGTTAGTATATCACCGTGATACAACAATTTGTAATGATTGCTTGTTGGTAGTATATCACCTATGATATTTGATAACGATACTTATTCAATTTGTATATCACGATGATATTAAAAATAATGAACTATTCATACACTAACATGGTATATATTTTATGCGATTTGAATATCAAGAATAAAAGAAGCAAAAAGGGGGTTGAAGGTGAAAGGAAAATACCTTGCTAAAAAATAACAAAGTCAAACTCAAGAAGTGAACAAAGGAACAACATCATCACCGACAACACTAAAAATACCAAGCAAATTAACAAAATCCGTTGTTAGACATTTAAGCTTAGAAAACACAACAAGAACAAAAAAGTAAACAGCATTACACCACCAACAACTATCGAAGAAACATCCGTGATATCACCGTGATATAACATGATCTACAACCACCAACACCACCAACAAGAATTGTTGAACTGAAATGAGACTTCATGTAAGAAAGCAAAGACATTGCGAAGTAAAAGAAGAAGAGGAAATGAAGAAGAAGAGGTCAAAACTAAAAAGAATGAAGTGGGAAAGAAGACAAAAGGAGGAGATGCTCATAAAGTCGGCAAGAAGAAAGTTGTAGAAAATAAAAGACAAAAGCATCAATTAGTAATTTTCTTTTGCCGCTTAAATTGTAATTTTCTCCTGCTACTTAAATTGTAAAAATGGTAATTTATATTCGCTTGTAAACAATGCTTTTGGTTTATCTAAATATAACCTTCTTTCGGTAATTTTATTAGATTATCACAAGTGATATTAATGAAAAGTCACTTAAAAATACCGTTGACTTCATGAAGAGAACTTTGAAAATAAAAACATGACATATTCTCAAAATCAAACAAGAATATGATTAATTAAGCAATGCTTTTGAGTAACATAACGATTCATATTCTCAAAATCACCATGATTAACAAAGAACAACACCACATCCAAAGACATCAACAATACCACATCATCTTCTTCATCTATAACTAACAATAATAATAGCAACAAGAATTTAACGCACAAACACAAGGAGTGGGAAACTGAATTTAAACACATAAATAATGTAAACATTTCATCATTTTCATGCTTTATCACAAAGTGTTAAAAATGACAAAATATTCCATAAACTTACAAAGACCTCATAAAATTAATTCCAGTTATTTATCACAAGAGATACATAACTTCTAATTTATGACAAAAACGGGCTTGGAACCGGAAGCTCGATTGCAATTACTTTTCGATAGCACCATCTTGACTAGTTATGATGATATTTGGATAATGCACAAAAGCTTTCTTGAATGCTTGGAGTAACCATACACAAGATTCAGTAGTTTCGTTCTTAAGCAGCACTGTAACCAACAAAGATAACATCTCCAAAGGATTGTCAATTGCAAGAAAAGGCACAAAACCATCATGTACCGGAAAGAGAAATATCTCGTGTGATAATATATACAAAATGTACAAAAACAATGAAATCTCACAGAAATATTACAAATTAAAAGCATACTTGTTTCTTTTGTATGTGTCATAAAAGAGACGATATCATCAAACTATTTGTGATTGCAATTTGCAAAAAACGGCTCCATCAAACGAAAGAATCAACAACAACCGCAGCTTGTGGTTAAAAAGCACAACAACTCCACAAAACAAATTGAAGAAGCTCAAACAACTTTGATATCACCGTGATATCATAACATCCTCCATTACCACAACCGATTCAACAAAATAAAAGAAATCGACACACTTGTGATATCATAGGTGATATCACATTTGATATCACTTGTGATATCACCGTGATACAACCGAGAAACCAAAGAATAAAGAAAATCAAAAGGAGAAAACGTAACTTCAAGTACAACACACCGGGTCTTCTTATCTTCGCAATTAATCAATTACATGATTTCACATGTGGTTTAAGTTGTAATCAACAACCTTTCTTTTGAACCTATCTTTTGAACTTTTCAAGTGGCCGAATATATGCAATCACATAAGGATTAGACTTCCCAATCATTTCCATGTTTTTCAAACTATTTGCCTTCACGATTGTTAAGGTAAGCGCTTCTTGTGGCTTAAGCTCTAGGTCATCACAAGCAATTATCGAACATTACATCAAATTTGCATCACCTTAGATATAGAGTGATGGAGAAAGCAAAATACAAAACGCACTAAAATAATTCAAAAGAAGCCATTCAAAAATGAAAATAAGCATCAAAAATGCAACATAGGATATGATTACTCATTTACAATAACTACAATGCACTTTGATTAATTCCTTTATTCAAATAAATATTTTGATTTGGTTACATATATGAAATGATGGACAAACACGAACATGTGATTGCTTCTCAACTTGCATCCCTCTTAAGAATTTTGTTAAACACCTTCCATGCATCAAATTTCCATCAATTCACCCATCCCAAAATGATATCATACTAAAACCTAATGCTATTCACAATCTAAAACATAAACTTAAAGTATCAAATAAACAAAATTTCATAAGTGATAATACAAATATCATTGGTGATAATACACGATACAATTCAACTTCAAATATCAACTGGTGATACTATACGTCGATACATAACATATTCAAACAACAATCGGGCATAAAAACAACATTCAAATGCGCTTAAAAACAAAATGCAACTAACAACTTAATTAATAAGCAGCATTACATGAGCAAATAACAAGATTATCAAACATTTTTCACTCACACATTTCATCAAACACTTTGTGTGCAACTTAATAAGAAGGAATGTTAACAACTTGATCCACATAATTAACAACCGATCAACAATATTATCAACCGCAACAATATCAATCAAATCAGCTTCTGAAACAAACGGTCCATTCAAATCAAAAAGAAGATATAAAAAAGGATGATGTGATAGTGAGGTGATGATGATCGAAATGGTGATGGTGATTGGAATGGTGATGGTGATCCAACTCGTGATGATCAACTGGTGATGATCAAAAGTGAGAGCGAGTTGAGAAAACATGAGTAAGTGTGTGAAAAAAAATGAAGCGAATGAAAAAAAAAAGAAGAAGAAAAAGCTTTATATAGTTGGGAGAATTAAGGTTAAGCATAATAAATCTTAGGTTAATCTTCACCATTAGATCAAAATAGATGGATGGTGGGGATTTATCCAGGTTAAGATCAAAATAAAAGTAAAGAATAAAATTCCTCCTAATACATATCCGTTAAACCCAAGAATTTAGTACTAAAAGATTTGGCTAATCATAATCCATGTTATTGTATAACACTTATCAAAATATGAATCTATTAGACTTATTTGTAAGTATATTTAGTAGACTTATTTATCACTATTCTCAAAATTTACGACATAATTAAAAGAAGGATAAAGATCCTTTAATATTCATTTGAACATTAAAGGATTCTTATCCTTAAAAGAAACAAACACTAATACAGTAGTAAATACCAACATATCCGTTAAACCCAAGAATTTAGTACTAAAAGATTTGGCTAATCATAATCCATGTTATTGTACGTTATAAAAAAAGGAAACACATTAAATAACCACACCACAAGGCACAAGCCCTATAAAAAGATCAAGAGCAAAATTAAACACACATTTCACTTTTCACAATGACGACGGAGTGCGATTTAAGACTCATGTCCATGCAGTGCGGAGGCATGTAGAGGGAAGCCAGTGGTACCACCCACAAATCTTTAACTTACGTGACATTTACATTAAATTTCAATATAAGAAAGTCATCTATATTGTTGTTATTCGCCCATCACAAAATCGATATAGTTATAATTGTCTTAACGTCTGTAAATCCTAATCATATACAATTTAAATGATCATCCCATATTAATTATATATAAACACGAATCGGCTTAAACAATCCTCAACATTACGCCAAGCTTCTAAATGTCTTTAACAAAGTTTGGCCACCATAAACAAATTCCTGCTACGCCTGTGTCCATGCAATCATCCGATCCGGCTGACATTTACGATATCATAACAGACCACCTCAAACCATTCGATTCTATACATCACGATCTCCCTGCACTCTACCAGCAACACTTTAGATTCATAAGTGAAAGCATCCGTTACATTTATCACCTCTTAAACTCTGTTATTAAACCAAAACCTAAGGAGCTATTTAAAAGCTATAACCTTTTGCTAAATTGCTTAAAAATAATATCACCTGTTATGGTTCATACTCATGTAGTAAGAATGTATAAGTATTGGTGGATGTTGATATCGAGTTATATAGAAAACGATGATTACCATTCCGCAAAATCGGAAGTAGTAGGGTTTATAAGGTTTTTAGGTCATAATGTAAGTGGAACGATTGTTCCGACGTTTGATGAAAGACGTGATAAGCGATGGTCCCACATTATTTTGAATGTGCTCTTGTGTTATGTCCAGTGTTTGGCTAAAAACAATGAGCTTGAAGAAATTATTTTGGTGATAGACAAGATTCAGCCGTGGAGGTACGTACCCGGCCCGCGCTCCTTGCTTATTTATTTATTTACTTATTTATTCTACTTATTGTCTAGTGATAAGGTCTTTGGTGGACAAAACTTAGGGGTGTTTGTTTAATTATTAGCTTATTTGTGTTTCGCTTATATTGCATAAGCCCCAATTTTCCGGTTTATTTTGAGATTTGTGGCTTATATAGTTTATTATGGCATGATAAACGATATAAGCACATAAGTCTCAATATAAGCTAAAATTTGGGGCTTGTGATATATAAGACGAAATCAAATAAGCTCATAAGCCCATATATAAGTTTAAACAAACACCCTTTAGCAAAACAACTTTAGCCACAAGTACATTTTTAACCTAAATTTTATAGTACTAGTCATTATTAGTGCGAATGTTAAATGAAAATGTAAAGTTGCCCATATGAAATAAATACATTACAGTTTAGCCCCTCTAATTAAACTTGTCAAGTTCCGTCTATGTCGCTAGGTGTGCACATTTGCAAGGGTTGGAAACGGTCTTGGGATTAACCCAGTGAGACCATGTACATATGAGTAAAAAGGCTCACCTCCGTGGTGTAACATGAAAATGGATAAATCTCATCCGTTTTGTACTATACTAACTGGCGCCTTTACTTTGTTAATGTATTTAAGTAAACCACAAAATTAATAAAGAAATAGCCAAGATATGTTTCACATTCTTTGTGCTTATTCATGAAGACCAAGTTCGTTCAATCTTATGTAATCCCATATACTTGGAAGTTTTAACTTAAATCAATTTAGGACTTGCATTTGTTGAACCCCGATAATATTGAACTTGCCCTGTATAAATATATATATATATAACATTTGAGCTTGGACTACTTAAAAACTTGTTCAGACTATTTTCTGCAATTAGTTACTATGGATTTGTTAATTTTTAAAGGCTAAAAAAATGAAATCGTTTATTAATATCCAGGGTTCTTGATGAAGACACGAGCATATTCACGTGGCTTGTCAGCTGTCTCATCCATACTGCATGCCTTCTCATTAAGAAGCTTGATATCACAAATGAGGAAAGAGATTTGACAGCAAAACTTTCAGCTGTGATACTGTTAGAACATATGCACGTGTCTAGGGTGAATATAACGCAAGAGGTAAAAAATAATTGTCTTAGCAAACCCCAACACCAAATTTAGCATCTCTAAATTTTTTTTTCCCGTAATTTTGTTGTTGCAGCTGCGAACTCTCATACAATTGGAAAATTTCTCGAAGCACGAATTCTTGTGGAGAGTGCTGGACCATGTGGCTAAGAAAACCAAAGTAATCGCCATCACCTTCAATCCAAATTAGAATTTATCCCACTAGCAGTTTACCGTGATCGACCCAATCAAATTTTAATATTTTACAATTGCAGGCTGAACGTCAAGGTGCTGAAGATACTAAAGATTGGGATCTGGAGTCAACTTACCGGTCATGTTTAATGCAGGTTAATGTCTTCCTATCTATATGTTACTGTATAATGTTTTTGTACGGATCCTCACCTGACTCACTTGTAATATTTTGACTGATTTCGATTTTTGGTGTACACTGATTTGGATGTAACTTTAGTTTTTAAGCTTTATGCATTATGTACTTTAACAAGTTGAAAAGTTCAAAGTATTGGTGGCATGTTATATTTTAATGTTTTTTTCCAAAGAAAAAGGTAAAATCGAGTCGCGTAAATACAATAGTATTGTTGCATAAAAATGGAATCCATGCCCTTCAAAATAAGCCAAAACCGTTGAAATAGTTAAACAAACGGATTGTAAAAACCAAAATCGATGAGAAAAACAGTTTTTATAAACCAAAACAGATAACCAAACGGTTTTTAAAAACGCCAAAACCAACTTTTTTGTTTGGATTTATATAAGAACCCACCCAAACTGGCCCGTTGGCTATTCTCACTGTGGTCTAATGACAACATCTTTTTTAATTGATATAATTATTAAGAACCTGCTGCTGCTTTATCTTTAACAGCTTCAATCACTTGAAAAACGTAGTTGTCATCCGACCTTATGGAAGACAATACATAGTACTATCTCCATTAAGCTTATATTGCGCAAGCAAGAGATCTATGAATTATATCGCAACTGGTAGAGAGTTTCGTGAAAAGGGAATCAAATGGCTTGATAAAAGCATAGAAAACTTGGATAAAGCAATATCCGCTGTTGCAATAGAAAACTTGGATAAAAACAATGACGAGTATGGTGCAGCTTGTCATGTACGAGCCCAGGCATTGTGCTTACGAGCCTTGTGTACCAATGAGGGGAATTTAAGAAATTCAAAGGTACTGCTTTTATTAAAAGACTTTAGCTCCTAAATCTTGTGTTATAATTTTTTCTTATTGTGCAAACAGGATTGTATCAACGATGTAAAGGAGGCTATAAATTTGTGGCTGGACAAAGATTACTGGCAATTTGTTGCAGACCATACCTATTTATCTCTAACAACTGTCAAGTTGTTATGCTATCTTTATACATGATATTACTAGAGGTTCTCATCCTTGTAGAACTTAGTTTTATTTTTCTCTTTGGCATCTTGTTTGCTCAATTGTGTATAATGTTTATTTTAATACAGGTGAAATTTGAAGGTACAAAAGAAATTTTTAATTTGATGATAAAACTTTGAGTCAGAGCTCCAGTGGTGGTAAGGAATGTGTGGCAATGCTTTGGCAATCAAGAAGCCGCAGCCATGCCCTGTGCACTTCACATGAAAGTGACAGACTTTTGGAAACAGTTTTGAAGAGTTATACCATTCATGAGGAAGAATGGATCAGCTATATCTCCAGATCAAATGACATTAAAGCAATCTGCACTTCAACCGATACCGATAAACTAAAGCATGTTGCTTTCGAACTAGAGAGAAAGGTATTTTCCTTTTCTTATATACCATGGTATATGCTATAATTCCCAAAATGTGTGATTGGGTAACAAGTCGGTAAGGGATTGGCTGTTGGAAAACAAATTTTTACGCGGTTATCTTATTTTTATGAGTTTTATAAATTGTTAATGTGCTAACCATGATCTTTCTATCCCCATCATTCTATATTTTATAGGATCCTGCAACAACAAAATCATTGTATCTTGCAGCCTATGTTTACTATGATTTGGGCGATAGGATGATATTGCAGGGATCATTAACCGAGGTACCTCTACTCCATCGTTATAAGAAATTAAGTTGTTTCATATATATAAGGGTGTTTAAATTAGCGTATATATAAGTGATTATACAGTAGTAGTTTCAAAAGGCCTAAAAAAACAATGAGGCATAAATAAGCCCTCAAATAACTCCTTCATCTTTTGGGCTTATTGCGTTTTGAAACTAAAATAGTTTGGCTTCTTATTCTAGGAGTGGATTACTTATTTTTATCGTTTTTTGACGAATTTTTCCTTCCTTTTTAGGCTCTTCTTTATGCAAATAAATCCCATAGGTTGCGAGAATCTCTCTTTCTTATAAGTTTTAAAGAGTCAAAAAAAGAACAAGATGGGGGATCTACGATGATGAGGTGGCATGTTGATCCCCTGATGGCGACAAACGCGTGGTCCACTGATTTTCAAGCTTGTATATTCACTCCAAAAATATACTGAAATGCTATCTAGAGCATACTTCAGGTGAAAAAGTTTTCATCTTCGTTAGTGTAATAACCTTCAAGCAGTTTTAATTTTGTAATTGTGTAATGTTATTCAGGTAGGAACCATCTCAGAAATCCTTGGAGATGGAAAAGAGGCTCAAAAACTTCTAGTATTTGGGAAAGCCTCTCTTTAGAGCGAGGCTGGTCTATCTTGGGTATTCGTTTCTTAATAGTTATTGGTACACATTTCTTCTTTTTTTGTCACCCTTTTTTTTCTCTCAAGCGAAATTTTCTTGTCATCCAATGAGTTTGTTAATGACGGAACCTGGGTGACCGGTCAAAATGGGTAATTTTGTATGGGAATGGGTGGGTCAGGTCCGATTCAACTGAAATGTTTTTTGTCGACATTCTTTTGTAAATAATTAATTTTTCAATATGATCACAAAGTTATAATATAATTTGTTTTTTTTATAATACAGTGATTAAGGGAGTTTCATGCATTGAAAATACACTCTGGCTGATTTTAACCAGTTTGACCCATTTTCATTCAATCTGACTTATCTTTAACGTGCTAGAGATAAAAAATAACCTGAAACATATATATTTATTTTTCAGGTAAAATTTATCGTAAGAAACAATGCTGGGATCTAGCTGAACAGGCGCTTCTTGACGCGAGAACACACTGCTCTTCCATTGCTTGCGAAAAATGCAAGGCCGTGTTGGAAGGAGAGATTAATCAGGAGTTTGGAACCTATTATAGAAAGAAGTATTGCAATGAACCAAATGATCATTATTATCAAAAGGCTATAGATCAATTTGATTCTTCGAACGCCGCCTGAGAAATGAGTTGAACAATGCACGATTGGGAAGGTGGCACAGCAGATTGCATGTGGATGTGAACTTTATGTTAGCGATCCTTGGGAGGTTGATTGTAGGATTTGTTTGCTGAGAGTACTAACTCAGAAAGGTAACTATATCTTTGTTGGTTATTCCTATCAAAATCTGATCCGTTAATTCGTATCAGAATGATAATGTTAATCCTTTACATGGCAGCTAAATGGTTTGTGGCAAAACGAAATATGGATAGTGCACAACAAGTATTATTGGAGAGCATGTGTGAGATCATTTTGCGCATCACATTCGGAAACAGCGTTCTCTTATTTAGTGGAGCATGTTAAGCAAAACAAAATCAAACAAGTGCCTGGAATGGACGTTGCAGACTTACTTTACATAATGAGTTGGGTCTCATTAATGAACTCACATGACAAGGGTACAAGGTATTGTGCTTTTTCTAATGTTAATTTTAGTAATGGTTGTTCCACTTATTGTTATTGATGTTAACCTAATGTGTCGTCATCTCTTTCTATTCTGTTTGTAGCAAAAAATCTTCTGATCAGTTGACACTTATCTCCGGTCTAAAATTGGCGCTAATCATGTCAAGCAAGGCTCCAGAGATATTTAGAAAGGTATTACAATTTTAAGTGGACCACTTTATGTGACCTCCTTGTTCCTACTTTATAAAAGAAGTATCAGGCATTTGGTTGACCGTTGACCATAGTGCTTTTTAGAACTTTGAAATCTTATCTTTATCCATACTTTGTTCTTTGTGTACTAGTACGAGAGTCGTGACCATGAGTGTAGCCATACTAGTACGAAATTTGAATTGGTATGACGAATTTATGTGTCCAATTTTATGCGTAACAAGGAGAAGAAGACATATGACAAAATCAAAGGATATTTCAGAATTCGATTATTTCATGATTAAGTCATATGTCAAACAAAGAGATTGTGAGATCAAATGTGAATATGAAGATAGTGTTTTCTTATTTCAATTATATTACTGGTTTGACTTGGTTAATGTCATGGTCAAACCGAATGCAGAGAACTTATAAGTCAAAGTAGAAAAGATACAAAGTTGATGCCGCACGCA
The DNA here is from genome assembly GCA_022545495.1 of Chrysanthemum lavandulifolium. NCBI lineage: Eukaryota > Viridiplantae > Streptophyta > Magnoliopsida > Asterales > Asteraceae > Chrysanthemum > Chrysanthemum lavandulifolium. The sequence goes on along the minus strand of CM040239.1, from coordinate 238,399,457 downwards.
AACATGGTTTGTAATATGTTTTCAGTGAATGGGAAGGCACTCTCCTTTGAGAAACGTTACTATTACTTGACACTGGAATTGCAGCAAAATTTACACCAAAATTGTTTGTATCGAAGTGTCTTGAATTTGAATTAGCATTGACTTTATGTATAGGATTTTGTTAGTTCTTGTTAGAATTATATGGTCTGCTTATATAAATAATTAATGTATGTTTGGATATGATTTAAAATCACGTTAGATGACTATATATTGACCCCTTTCAAGTTTAGCTGCTTTTTTATACTGCACTACAGTAGTTTATTAAACAAATATAACCCATCTTGAACTGTTTTTTACTATAACTTCCAGCTCTAATTCTGTCCAGCAATTATGTTTTCACAGGTGGCACAATTGATGGCCATTCTCTATGCACTGCTTCCTAACATTGATCTCCCGCTGGGTGCTCCTTCGGCATGTCAGTGGTCATGTTTTTGCCACCAATTAACACTTGGATCTAATATGGATTCTATATTTTCTTCTCAGCTAAAAGAGGTATATTTGTGGTTCTACATTTTAAAAAAATGCTTGCTTAATTGGATTATGTAGAACGTCCACTAATTCTGATAGTAATTGTATTTTCAGCTTTATCATGGGTCTGATCCAGATGTTATTTTGAATAGGTATGTGTTTTTAATACTAGTAGGATTTGGATTTTACCTATTTTACCCGTTAAGCTAAATTTTTCCGAACATAACTCTAATCGACCCATTTACTCATGTAGCCTCGCACCTAACTTAGATGTGGATCTTGAAGAGTTTGTTGCAAAGTATTTTGAAGCTCTTCCACCACATACCATTCTAGGAATGACAATTCTCAACGATAAGTACATGGATTTGTTGAGATTCTTTTAGAAGAGCCTTCCATGCCTTCTAAATATGGTGCACACCTGATGATGTCCCGCTATAAGTCAAAAGGTAAACCACTGGTTGTTCTTTTGCCAGTTGTGCCAATAAAAGGTATCATTCTCGACCTCTTTTCATTTGACTTCTTACAGAGAATATTCAGAATCCTATCTAAAGTATGCCCATGCTTAATAGTGTTTGACGGTTCAGAAGATTGCCCTAGTATGTTTAGAGGTACTGGCCGACACGGAGATGCTCTTGGGGCACCAAAACGATTGTTGACAAAATTGTCCCTGGGTTTCAAAAGCTTACGACTACATAGCATTTAGTTTTGTTCCAAAAGGCAAGTATACCAAACAGGACGTGTCTTCACTTTTGGCTTGGAAGACATATCTTGATAAACGGGTTTGCGATCTAGTGAGGTGAGGTATATATATTTGTTGTTATTAATGATAACATCTATAATATATACATTTGATAAGTTTTTCATTTTTCTCAGCCAGATGGAAAAGTGGTTTGGCAAGTGGAAACACATTCTGTTGGGGGAGGATATGAGCGGGTGCCACAGTGGTACAAGCCAAGAAGAAATAAGTATCTTTCCAAAAAAACAAAGAGGCGGAAATGCCACAAGCCTTTCAAAAGAACCTGTCATTATGCTGTTGGACTTCGATATCAATGTAATCATCTTCTCCCATTCAACTTGTTGCAAAAAATGAATATGTTAGTTTTGCTGCCTTATTCCAAAATTCTAGTTCTAAAAACGGAGATTCCTTGTTTGCTGCAGATGCTTCCTTGGGAAAGCATGCCGGTATTAAGAAACCAAGAAATCTATCGCATGCCGTCGATTTCGAGCATCTTTTACATGTATTACAGATTAATCCATAGTGACAAAAAGAAAGTGAAGGATTCTACAATCTACCCTGTATTAAATCCACGTGATGCCTATTATGTGGTAAACCCCGATGGTACTCGTGCTTTTGCAGACCCAACGGAAATTTATGTTGCACATCAGTTAAGAAAAATACACAATATAAAGGCAAGTTTCCAAAACTTTACTACGACCATGCATGGTGAATTCAAACAAGGTTAATGGTCAGAAACATAAACTTTTCACTTTTACTATTGTGACAATAAACTTTTTTTTTTATTGTAACAAAATAACTTTTAATGACTATTATTGTAACCAAATAATAGTCATTAAGAAATTAATCGTGGTAATTAACTATGCCACGTGGCATATTTGGTTACAATAATAGTCATTAAGAAGTTATTTTGTTACAATAGGAAAAAAAAGTTTATTGTCACAATAGTAAAAAGTGGAAAGTTTGTATGTTTTCCGCACCATTAACCCTTCAAACAAGGCTTAGTCATAAATTCCGATTCAAGTCAAGATAATGATCATATGTTATTTATTTCTATGCCGTGGAAAGTCCTTTGAATCGCTTGATGCCGATGAGATTCTCAACAAATTAGTAACTGGTGATTTTATCTCTACATGGGCCATGGAAATGGTTAGTTTTTTAATACGCATGTTATTATATTTATAAACGTTTTGCAAAACATGGTGATTTTCTAGTTCCAACAACTTTTATATCGATATATACATTGAAATCACCTTCATTATTACAAATATGTAGGTGAGGCAAGAAACATTAATGGTTTAGAAGAAAAAAGGGCAAATAACCTATTAAAGCATCATACTTGTCACAAAATCAGGTTCGACGTAGCAAATAAAAAAATACCCGCTTTGGCTATCAAACCCTACTATTTTGTCTTTACACGATATTTTCACTTACACATCCGGACGGTAAACCCTTTCTCACATCCAAAGACAACCTCCACGTTGAAACCTACGACAACCCATGGAAAACCACACGCTGCCTCATTGCTCCTCGTCACAGATGTGGAATGGATAGACGAGGTTAATATTAAACAAGTGTAAATCCCACCTACAAGTACCTTAAAGCATTAGTTACCTTTACTTTCCATTCACACTTCAATATTTTCCAAGATCCCCAAATTTGTTCCAAACCCTAATAGACAATTAATAATCAATTGGTTGTCGCTTTCCCAATTGGGTAGACAAAAGGTATATTCGTTCATCATATTTAATGTTTTATTACCCCAATTGTGTTAGGTTTTAATAAAAAGTATTTGTTAGTTGTGGTTTTATAAAAATAGGGTTTTGTAATTATTTTTGAATTTACACAGTTTCATGGAAGTACTGATTGATGTGGTCTTCAAAATACACTACAATGGTGTATTTATGTTCGACCCTTTAAGGTATGATTATGGTAGGAGATTATAATGGAGGCCTCTTCAAAAGATAGGATTATGTAGCCCTTTGCTAGATATCTTAGTTGCAAAGATTAAGAATAATATATGGGCTTTATACATGGGCATTCCTAAGTTAGACATTGACAAAGTGGTGGGTTAAAGATCATTGAAAGGGATGTTGATGTTCATTTTTATATGATTTAGCTACACAACATAAGATCGTTGAGTTGTTTGTTGCTCATTCCCCACAAAACCTAGCACCCTACTACCACAAAACCTAAGTCTTGAAAGTTCGACTGGTTACGTCAAAAAGAAAGAAACATAATAAGTTGAAAAAGATGCGGGAATATGTCTTGTGAGGAGTTGGTCATGCGGGAATGAGGAAGAAGCACAATCACCTTATTTAAGGTCTTCTCCCTTAAAGATAGACCACTTAGAAAGGACTTTGAGGTAAGGTTACTTTTACTAGAGTATGGAACGCGATGATGACTTTACTTATGATTATCCTATGCTAACGGATGAAGAGGTCTATAGGGAGTACAACATAGTGGTTGATAATGTAGTGGAAAATGCGGTGTTGAAACGGTATGGTTTGGACAATGACGATTGTCATAAGGAAATGGACACTAGTAGGCCTGTCAATGTTCGTGAGACCGATACGGCATCGACACTCATAGGTATCTCACAATACATGTTATAAATATATTGTTCATATGCGATAAAATATTGTATGCCTACTAATGATTTCATTGTTACACTTGGTTCAGTCCGACGATAATCAAATGCTTGCCGACATCGATATGATTGTTGACAAGGATGTCATTGTGGAACATGACACACATGTACCTAATGATAGTGACGGGTTGCAAATGGATGCTAACTCGGATGGCAACTTATCGATCACTGCTTGCAAGGCATAAGAAACTTGATAAAGGTAAGTCCGTAATGACCCGCAAAAGAAACTAGCAAAGAAAGTTACCACGAATACTGTAGACCCAAAGGTATAGTCATCGAGAGAACATGAATCCCATCGGTTCGCCGATTCTTATACCGACAATCGAATGCGAGCAATACAATGACAAGAACTCGTAGGTGATCTTGCACAAAATAAGGGTAAAGACAATCAATTTTCATCCGCTATGAGTCTTTAGAGTCCGAGGTCAATCGATAAGTCATACGATTACTTGAGCAACGTGAGGACAAGGTTATTCACTACGGAAGATGCGTCATAATCGTAATAACTCTTCTTCCGAAGAAGCGGGACGTTGAATAGTCTAATGATGATGATTGCCATGATATCAAGAAGATGTTGTTGGAGATGGCCCAACCGGTTTAGGACCATTAGTTAGTGAACATGACAAGTACATGGCACACTTGTTGAAGCACATTAAGGTAAAGGTGCAGAATAAAAGATCCATTTGTCGCTTCTACAAAAGTCAAAGAAGGATGACATGTACCAATTTACGATGCAGAGACACATTGAGATTGAAAAGCCTAGTGTAATTCTTTAACTCTTACCTTTAAATATATTTTTTTTTTTAAATACATAACTCAGAATTACTATATTCATTAACTTATTCAATTTTTTTGTTTTACTAGCTTGGACAAAAATTTCCAGATGCGGACAGTTTCAAGGAGTGCCTTACTTACTATGCAGTGGCCAACGGATTCTCTCTTTGGTTTGAGAGGAGCACAAAGACAAAGGTTATAGCTAAATGCGGTCAACGAAAGGAGACTCTAAAGGATCCGTCACTGAAAGCGATCAGACAAAAGTACCCTTCGAGAAGGTCGAATCGCGATCGCCCGTGGAGGTGTTACGGAAGATGCTCAAACACGAAAGACATTTCGTGTTATATCTTTAGTAGATAATCACACGTGTGTTCGTAGTTTCCAATACGGTAGGTTGGTTAACTTTAAATGGATAGTAGGCGCTTCGGAGATAAGATTAGGATGAATCCAAATATAACAATTACTAACTTACAAGAACTGGTCCTAAGAAAATACAAATGCAACGTTAGCCGACCCAATGTCGTAATGCTAGGACATACGCCTAATGAGAGGATGCTACCATCCAGGACCATTACGGTTTACTTAGATCTTATGCTAAGGCTTTGGTGGAGTCAAATGCGGTAGTAATCATTAAGGTTGGAGTCACGGTAACCGGATGAGAAGACATACTTTGGCTGTGTTCTATGTTTGTTTTAGTGGGTTGAAACATAGGTGGAAGTTCAGTTGATGACCAGGACATCCCTAGGTTTGTAAACAATGACATTAATGAGTTTGAAATGAGGGCTACAAACATTAGAGGGGTTTTAGGAGATGGTCGAATGTTTTATTTAGGAAAACAGAGGAACAAAAGAGGTGGAAGTTCCAATAGGGGTCACTTGAAGATGAGAGGTGGGAAAACCAGAGTGGAAGACTATTACCAACGCAAAGAGTTGCAAGAATGGGAACTTGGTTGGCTATGGATACTGCGAGTTCGATAGTATCGAGGATCAAGAAATATGCCCTCGGGTTTCCAGCATGAATCGAAGCAACAAGAATCAAGCAACCATACCTACTAATCAAACAACCATACCGTGCAATTGTAACTTAACTATGTTTACAATTATTGTAACTCTCTTTATACTAACTTGGTTACGAGTCATCAAGTATACATTTGACTTACACAAGAAATCGACTATGTGTATGTTGATAGGTACACAAGAATCTCAAGTTGGAGCATCAAATGTAATGGCTGCACTGTGTTGACTAGAGCTAGGCAACAAGCACAAAGTGAGATAGTGGAAACAAGGAGAATGACAGAGGTTCAAGGGGTCGAAAAGAAACAAGGGGTGGTAAAGGAGCTTGCTTTGAGGGTGGTGCAACCACTAAGGTCATTGAAGACCAAAGGGTGCTAAAGGGGTTGCTTTGGAGGTGGAGCAACCAAGAAAGGCTGTTAGAAGTAGAGCAAGATCTGTCAAGCTCACCAAATGGAACAACCACGACAAAAACAAAAGGTGCAATGCTACCACCAAGGTTGCCAAGTCAAAGGATCATAAGTAAAAATTGTCTCGCACCAACTAAAGGACCGGGTTCAAGATGGACAATGAAATAGTCCTAGACTAGATCCTTCTAAATCCTACAAACTATGAATGTGTATGTATAATTACATAGCCCTATTTTGTTCACTGAAGGGCCTGCTTTTATTAACCACTAAAACTGATATAGTGCTGCATTTAGTGCCACTATATGATTGTGTAAGATAGATGATGTAGTGCTGCTGTTGATGCCACTACGTAGCCCTATTTTGTGTCTTCAAGGGCATTGTACAGGACTTTGCATGCCAGTGTTCTGGTTCTAACAATGTATGCTGTTGCAGAAACATTATGTTATGAAAGAACACCAATGGTGTATGCATTTTCAGTTTTAGAGATGTTGTACTTAGTATTTATGCAGATAATGCAGTTTATGAAAGTAGCATGATATATGCGGTTTAATGTACGCTTATGTACATTGCTTGAATGTACATAAACTTCCTTGAATGGGTATGGGTATTGTACGCTTTATGTACATTGCTTGAATGGGTATATACTTTGAATCAATATTGTAGCTTAAATGCAGGCGACATGAAATGGGCAATCTCAGTGAACTTCTCAAATGGCCAATCTCAATAGAATGCACATACAATATGAACATCAAATGGCCAATCCCATTCAATTTATGCACAAAGGCCATTAAGTAATACGCAAACAACTTCTCAAATGGCCAATCTCAATAGAATGCACATACAATATGAACATCAAATGGCCAATCCCATTCAATTTATGCACAAAGGCCATTAAGTAATACGCAAACACCATTGTAGTGATACAAAAGTAGTTAACATTTCTTGATGTAGAACATGTCCAAAAGAAAATTACACAAACCCAATAGTTGACAATGGGGTTGACAACAACAACGTTGATGCTAATTCCTAATGATACAAGTACAACAACAACGAAAATGAATACAACAACCATGAAATGAGACAACCAAGCAAATACATTTCGTACATTTTGGCATTCATCTTTAGATCCTTCAAGTCTTGGTAAATTTTTCCATGGGCAACTCATCATGATGGTTGTTTGAAACAAGCTTTTCGTAATCATCTTGGTGGGTTAAAGCGCCAAGGTTGCACTCCGACACGGTTGTCCTTATGAAGATTGTAAATGAGGTCTTTGTAGTATTCCGATGGCAACTCATCATCAAGGAATCCATAGACCTCACATTTCTTGTCTTTATTCTTTACAAATGCATAAAGAGTTGTAAACATACAAATCAATATAATACGCAAGAAACAAGAAAACTGATACGTTTATTAGAACTTACACGGGTGGGACACGCTTTGAATCTTCTTCCAGGATTCTCACGAGTCCATGAAACCTGTTCATAGATTGTGAACTTACAAATACAATGCGTCATACGAGAAATTTCTTCTTTGGAATATCTCCTTCGAGTATAACGCGAGGTCGACGAAGAGGAGGCCATTTAAGTAACTAAGAGAAGGTGAATTGAACAGGAATGCAAGATTCAGTAACTAATTTAAGTTCATTTAAATTGGGCCATTTTAGGGTTCTTATGATTTGGGAGGTTTTGGAGAGAGGTGTGTTTGTGTTTCGAGAAAAGGATTTTTGGACTTGGTTGTATAACGTGGCAAGAGATTTAAGTAAAAGAGACAAAATTACGGTGACGTGGAAATCATACGACTTACCGGTTACTTGGCACAAACCGGATGTGTAAGTGAAAATATGCGTATAAAAGACAAAATAGTCGGGTTTGATAGCCAAAACGGGTATTTTTTTATTTGCTACGTCGAACTGATTTTTGTGACAAGTATGATGCTTTAATAGGTTATTTGCCCAAGAAAAAATTGTTCCGTCTAAATTTTAAATCAAACTATGTATATTTGATACATTATTAATGTACGTATTACAATGTTCTAGGTTTTCAGTACATACCAAGAGATAAAGTTGTAAATCTACTAAGATGTGCAGCAGCCACATTAATGGGATGCGATAGTGCATTGTTAGTTTTGAACGGATCATACATCCCAAGTGGCGCTCCATTGGATTATATTATAGCTGGTTCGCCAATAGCGATTGGTAATCTTTGGAATGTGTTCCTCATGGGTCGGGTATCGCTCTCATGGCCTTATATGAAAGTTGGATAGGAGATATGTCACAGGATGGGGAACCGGTATTGGGTCATTTTGGTTAAAGCTAGAGATTCTTCAAAACTTGTATTTAAATATTTAGATGGTGCAGCATCAGTATGCTATGGCATCCCTACCCAGATTTATAAAGAAAACCGAGAAGAAGGGAGCTCAAAAGAAGGTTGAATGTTTATAGATGATCGAGGAACGATTCTTCTAACAGATTACCACGTGAGCAGAGTAAAATGAGAACCTGTGCCACGGCTGTGCTATACTGAACTATACCAATCCAGTTCCCTGAAATATTCTTGTTGTCAGGAATGTAAACTGTAATTAAGGTGGGAACTTTTTGAACAGCAATCATATTTTGATCAATTAGCCCTTTGTTTGTACTATTGATCACCAATATCCTGTCAATGCACTTCTTGAGCAGAAAACATTGTGGCTTTGAGAATGATGTTTATAAGCTAATTCTCCCCTTTATATGTGAGGTGTCAATTTCAGATACACCCCAATTCAAACTGCTTCTTTTGGGGCCAGTAATTTATAATTTTGAAATGTTTCATGTTTTTGACTTGTGGTCTTAATTAACGAGTTTCTTATGCATGTCAAGTTTTAAAATATTGAGTTTTGATACATTTGATAAGTCGGTCTGTGTGGCTGGATATTGGCAGGCACTTGACGTTATGGTTAGGTGCATAACTGAGGGTGAAGTAACAATTTGGAGGGTTCCGCTTATTTGGTTTTTAGGTTCAAGATAAGCAGTTATTTCATTCTTAAAGGGTGTATTTTAATCTTTCAAATACTAAGTGTATGAAGTTCTGCTAATAGTGCCCCTGACTTATAAAGATTTGTTATGTGTTGCATGGTGTTAGGCACGGCTTATAAAAAGCTCAACATAGTAGTAGTATTTTGGGATGGTTTATTGAATAATAGCCCAGTTAACTCTAGCACCTAAAAGAAGAGTCACTTCTATAAGGTTTGTCGTCTTACAAAGTTTTGAGACATGGAACACCGTCCAGTGCTTTTAAATAATAATCCGATGATTAGGAGGTTTTATGCATTAAGGGGCGTTTTTGGATAAGCTTATTTAGGTAATTATTGTGATAAGCTTATTTAAAAAAGTGCTTATTAGCTATTTGAAGGCTTAGAAAAAGTGTGTTTCCTAACACAATAACCTACTCCTTATGGGTGACCTTGACTTGTTTGGCCCTTTCCTTTCAAGATGATTGATTATATAGTACATTTTATACCATGTGACCCTCCCATTAGAGATAATTTCCTCATCAAGAATCGCTAAGTTGTACGAGCCCGGTTCCAAGAATCACTTTGATCAGCTCTTTGAGCACAAGGATCAAGTTGAGAAGGTGATGGGATCCTCTGTGCGCAGGGCAATGAATGCATGTAATTCCGCTTAATATGTTGCTTTTACTATTTGCTATCATATTATATGTTGACTTGCTATCAGTTAATACCACATGTTATGATTAGAAATGGCAATTCTAACCCTTATGTATACAAATGGGTTTTGTGTCATGTAACCTGTGAAATGGGGCAAATTATTCAAACTTATGCATAAAACCTACCTGTAAAATTGCATTATCAATTGAAAGTTTAGATTATCATTGAAATCTTATAGTTTTATACTGATAGTCGAACATGTGTTGATTACCTGTTTTGACTGAAAAGTACGTAACTGAGATTACATGTTTTGATCTGCCCCGTTTTGGGATGTACCATAAATTAGTTTTTTACTCTGTTTGTGCTCATATTAATTAACACATTAATTATATTTAGAAGGTAATATGTACCAAAAATTAGTTAACTTTATGGTTGTAACTAGGATATACTATTTGCTACCCGTAACTAGGATACTACTGTAGCTAGCTAATTCTTTCTGCTGTCAATGCAAGCAAGTTCTACCGGGTTGTACTTTCACTACCCATAAGAACTTGATTTGATTGTCATACATACTGTTTTCTGTGAGGAAAGTGTGTTTAAGGTGAAAGTCATGGGCATGCTAACAAAGCTTGGAACATCTTTTAGGACGGTAGGGTGTAAAGGGGTTTTTTTGGTCTTGTCTGTGTTTTTATTTCCCATTACTTGTATGCCTGTACCCATTTGAAATTTTTGGCTGGTTATCAGTAAAACACTCCACCCAATAAATCAGGAGTCAAGACCATTAGTGTTATCAGTATATTACTACAGAGTACAGAAGTACTGGTATGTACATAAAGACACATTTTTTTGTTTTTTTTTTTTTTTGGTGCACAAAGTGAAAATATATTACCACTCAACAAAGATTACAAGGTTATAATCAAGAATCTGTTTTGAACATGCTCAAACAGAATATGCTACTCAATACTACCATCCAAACTACAAAGAACTATGCCCCATAGCTAACACTACACATTTTGTTTGTTTGCGTAGATCATTATTCTAAGATGAAGTAAATTGCTATTAATATAGTCGAATTTAACAGTTTAAACACTCTAAGTTCCGCGACTTTGTTCCATCAAATATGCAGTTTTGAAGAAAGACATGCTTTCTTATAGACTTATAGTTAACGTTTCATATTATGCAGTTTTATAGATAATGAGAAACATAAAACGGTATTAATACTCGAAATATGTTTCTTAATGAAAAAGATACAAGGTCTGTTTTGTTATTTTTATGCGAGTATGTAATCTCCTTTTAACATAAGTAAGAAGGAATATAATAAACCTTTGTGAAGGCAAATTTAGTAGAATATGACATCTATCTGAATGCAAGTAATGAACGATTTGTTGGTGTTTACCCGGTGTGTTATTTCTGTTCACACATAGAGTTGTAGATAACTGCAGCTAAACATTCATAGATCCCTGCTCCCTGCTTCTTATGTATTGTTTTAGCGATCAAATATTCAGAATAGTTAGTTTCATGCCAGATTGCCAGCTGCAACGAAACTACAAGAGAATGAGAGATTATCTAAAAATAAAATGAAATTACCTATTCACCACTTATGTGATTATTTGAACCTCAAACAGCCAATTACATCCAAATACTATTTTTAGATCCCCCTTTCATTACAGCTGATCATCTGGTTCAGGGGAAAAAAAACGCTCAAAACACCATCCATATCTTGGCATGAGATTACTAAAATATTAACTACTAATGATTTTGATTTTCAGCAGAAAGGCTTCAGGCTGCTAGTGTCTAAGGAGAAGCCGATAAGATCCTTCAAGTTAAGAAAGCCGAAGCGGAAGCTGAAGCCAAGTATTTGGGTGGAGTTGGCGTTGCAAGGCAATAACAGATGGATTATGAGAGAATATCTTAAATTTCTCCCATAAAGTGGAAGGAGGTGATGGATCTCATTATGATCACACAATACTTTGACACACTCAAAGATCTTGGAAACTCATCAAAGAACACCACGGTCTTCATAGCCCGGCCATATTAGAGACGTTGGTGATCAGATCCGTAATGGTCTCAAGGAAGTGGTGTACATTCCGACTAAGTGTGTATATTTTTGCCAAATATCACAGGTTCTTCCTTTTTATATATATGTTTCAAGTTACTATACAATAAATAAATAGTTTTTTGCTGAAATATTGGTTTATGATATCAAATGCATCATTGCTGTATTATTAGCGTATCTATGTAACTTAAGCTTGCCTACCAATATGGTGAGTGTGTGATGAAAGGCTTGTTGGTTTGCTTTAAATCCCCCTATATGGGGTTTGTATGGTCGGTTAACAGGTCAAAATGTGGTTCTTTAAATGTTACTGTATCATTTTCTTCAATGCAATAAAATGTTACTGTATCGTTTATGATTACATAAATTGCTACTCAAGTCATAGTATGAGTTAGACATAACACATTTGAACCCGGCCTCTTGTTTTACTAGATGGGTCAATACAGTTATAGTCGGATCTTTTCATTAATTGCATGCTTCATTTGACTATTTGGGTCTTACTTCATATACCACGAGCTCATTTGGGCTTAATCACGAGGCTTCGATTATGCAAAATAGGAGCCCTTGGTAAAGTACACTTATTTGTTAGGCTGCTTCAAGTTCTGCTTGGTGTTTTATCATTAATTTTAGGGAGGTGATTTGCACACTCTTAATTTTAACTGGGACACTCACAGTATAAGCATACAGAGTACACTGTACAACTATGTTATGCACAAATTAGGGTGTCCCAATCAAAACTTTCAGTGTGCCAATCAATACCCTTAATTTTAGGATTGGTATTCATGAGACCTTAAGAGTACTTATTTGCGTTTAACTTTTTTTTAGACTCATATAACCCACATAGAAACCACAACAACATTACAAACCAACACTGCAAGCTAAAGACTTTGGACAAGTCCCAAAATCAGTCATGGAACTAAGAACATACACTAAAATACTACAAACTGATATAACAAAGAACACCCTCTATATATCAACTAGATTTCAATAATAGAACTACATTTCCTGCTAATCCTACTACTACATTAGCAAAAAGTGATGCAAACATAGAAGAAGCAACTAGCGAGCATCATCTTTGGCAAATGTTTCATACATCACCATTGATTAATCTAAAATGATGACTACATTTCCCACTACTAGTGATATAGGCAAATAGCAGATTTGTATCCCCTCACAAGCCAAACTAAAGCATATCAACATTATAGATTAGAGCAATGTGATTTGCCAGCTTGTGACAACGTAAAGCTTGAACCAAGAAGCTTCATCTATTCCAAGCTACTTACATTGCCCTTCCGTCCATACTTCCCTACACATTCCTTATGAAGTGACTTTCCACATAGACGGACATATAGATTGGGTGACTACATGTCAATTACCTCAAGACCAATCCTATCAAGGCTTCAAGGTACAAGGCCATCTGTTGAGATGGACTAAAAATCTCAGTCTTCAATATAGCAAAACAAGTGCTGAGAAATAGGTAAACAAAACCCCATATCTGAGACTGAATTTGCTTTTGGTGATAAAGAGGAACAGGAGTCATTAGCAGGCTAAGACTGCTGAAATCCAGTCATGCTATACCAAATTATAACCCCATAGTAGGAAACTACCTTATGCCTGCATAACTAACTAGACATATAAGACAACCATTAGCCATATCTCGCTATCTTACAGTTGTGGGAGGAGAACAGCAACAAAACAAAGCCAACCAACACGTACATCATGAAATACAAGGTTAATTTTATCACTAAAGAGACAACAATTTCACCGCACAACACAACAAACAGGAATAAATATTTTTTGAAGCAACACACAAATGTTTTGCTCACAGAGAAAGGTCGACTAGTTAGAGTTGGCATCATCATTGCACATTGCCATTGGAATAAAGGTATATTTCATTGGACCTGCCAGGGGAGAGTATTTCTTGCGAGTCGGATCCTCAGCCGCTGAATAAAGCTATATACACAACAACATAAATTCCATATTACTTCTATATGGGTGAGTAAAACATACAAAAAAAAAAAAAAAAAAAAAAAAAACCTTTGGCTCGGGGAAAGTCCATACTTCATCACTTCTATCAGGATGGTTCATTGGTCCTCCGCAGCAACATGTAGCAGTTGGTGACCAACCTTTACGATAAGCTTCCGATAATGCTTTCTGCAGTTTCCCTTGTTTTTGAGGCATGGAGCCTGTGAAACAAAACAAAAGATTAATATTATTGATAGACTTGTTGTGAATTGCTTCTTTAACTGATCTGTACATACAAAACATTAATGCTAAAAATAATCATTGACATATTAACTCTGTAAATAGCTCATCATTTAGATATCGAAAAGTACCGTCAGCTCCACAATGATTATGGTCTTTCAGTGACAAATTTCGGATTCGGTTCGTATCTGCATGTACAATTTCAAACATAAGAATTGATAATGTACATTGAGGTAGGGTACAAACTAACCAAAGAGGCAACAACATACCAAGATCAGAAAAGGGTTTAATTTCATTCTTGTTCCGAGAAATAGGATCCATTGATTGGTGGTATCTGCAAGAATTGAAAGAAACATCAGATAAATCTCTTATCAATCAAGAGGAGCTATAGCAAAATGACAAGCAGTAAAATACTCACTGGTCTTTTATCGATCGATCGATTGATTGATGGAGATAGCGATAGCGATAGCGGCGTATTCAAAGATTTAGATTTCTTTGCGGGAATATAATAACACCTATTTTAGTTTTGGAGGGTACTTATTATACACAAGAAGATGGGCTTTTTATCTTAGTCGGTTCTTACATGGCCCAAAACTGTCTATTTAGACTAAAATACAGTGTTGGTTCCTAAACTTGGCAAAAAAACGTAATCTTTAACTAAAACATGGCATTTTAGTCATTAGTAGTCTAAAGTATGGGTTTTTGAGGCTAAACTCGTCCCTTAACCCGTAATGCCCAGGTCAACATCTGATTTATGTTAGTTAGTCGATGGTATTATAGTCCATACACATTTATACCATACCCTAGTTAAATCTAACCCAACCTAATTCCTTATTTTAACTACCTACACAGAAAATGGTGATTGTTTGAGCTGATTATACCATTACACCCGACATTTTAAGTACGACTTTATAAAGGTCAACTGATAAACTAGTATGATCTCACAGAATTTAACCTATAAGACAAACAAACAAATATTATACATAACTAACTATTTAGCAAGTTGATTTATAATAATCAACTATAGATTCAATGTCTGATACAACTGGAAAATAACTGAAACTAGTGAGTCATTGTCTGATACAAGGTTCTACTGACATTTCACGAAATATAAAAAGATGATGCAGTTTCCACTGCAAAACATTCAACTGTTGAACCTTCAAATGATCTACACACTAGTCGTGGATATTCATAAACTGATGAACACACAAAACATGAACCTTAAAGTGATGATGATATTGCTACCTTGTCTGAAAAAACAAGCATGCAAACAACAAACATTTAAGTTATGTAATGTACTATTACAACTTAGAAGAATTAAACACATGACATGGTATTCATCATTGAAACGTCACCTAGGATGGCCTTTGGGCTTAAAAGTACAAGGACCCGCTTTGTAATTGTTGGGTTCAAGAATACCCAAACCCCTATGTCTAGGATTTGAATAGAAAATACCCTAAGTGTTTATGCCATAAACACTAACAGTCACCGAGTGCACAGCCTCTCGGTGAGCCATCTTCGTGATATCGGTAAGAGGCGAAGAAGAAGTCTCCCACTCGAAGGCGGAACTTAAGGGGTGAAGATCGAGTCAAGAAGATGGTGGATTCAATGAGTGATGACAATAACTCATCAATCCCTAAACTCCTCACCGCCTACTTACATCAAGACAAACCAAGTAGAAGATCAAGGCAATGAAGATCAAGAATGAGCGGGATAAGGTGGGACAAGTTTGAATCGATAAGACGAAGTCCTTATCAACCAAAGTCAACTTTCCTGGATGGTTAACTATCGTGCTCAGTGTCATCACTAACTTATGGAAAGCATCATTGTCTCTTACTTAATATAGTTTTAGAATGAGACAAAATACATCAAGATTTTGTCTTCTCAGAATTTGTCGGTTGTCACTTAGGATAAAGTTATAACTCATACTTGTATAAATAGCATAAGTGATAGAGTGAAAGATTTAAGCTTGTGAATTGTAAAACACACACATACACAAGCCATCTTTCACCCTCCAAATACAACGCAGCCCCGAGATAGCTAAGTGGTTCCATAGTAGTTGTGCTCGGACTTAGCCCGAGCTTCAGAGAGTTACCAACCCTTTGTCATTTCAATCCCAATCATCGTCCGTAAGTACTGGGTAATGTATTCTTTTTATTGATTTCTAATAAAGAATATCATGTTGAAAATTTATCAGTGTGTTTAACTTACATTGTATTTCAGTCATTGATTCACTATTAACTTGTTTTAAGTACTTAACTGTTTTTATATGATAGTGAATAGGGAACAACAAGTGGTATCAGAGCAAGGCTGATTATAAAACCTTTTAAAGTCGCTTTAAAACGTTTAAATCAGGATCCTAATGGCTGAAATTGATGTACCCCAACTAGTCGATAAAAAGGGTGGAGCTTATTCAGCTGTGGCCCCTAGACTTGAAGTTGGTAAATTTAACAAATGGAAAAGCGTATGCTTTGCTATTTGATTGGGATGGAACCTTATTATATCAAGTGTATTAATGAAGGTCCATTTATCCCAAAGATCAAAGGTTTGCCTAAACTCAAGCTCGATGACTCGTGATGAGAGGAGAATGGTCAACCAGACCAAAGACTCAAAATTATCATCATATCATGTCTTCTCGATGATATTATGGAGTCGATGATAAGTCAGAGTAGGCCTAAACAAACTGGGATGACCTAGGCCACGCCATGAAGGCCATCCGATACCAAGGAAAACAGGATAATGGACCCGAAATTTGAGTATAACACCTTCGTGGCTAAGGACTCGAAACTATGTCTCAAACTTACACCCGGTACAAAACTCTTTAAATGAATCAGATAATGATGGTGTAAAGTTGTCGAAACATCAAATCAATGTTGGTTTTGTCAATAGTCTCCCGAGAAATGGTGAATTTCTCTCGGGACTTAGGAATGCTAATCATATTCGTAATCTTGAACTTCCCGAAATATATGGGAAATTTGTCGTGAGGAAAACCTCATCAACAGACGATACCCCGACTTAAAGAAGTCTCAGAAGTCAAGAAGTCCCCGACCACCACTTCAACACCAATTTCTACCGCTTTTATTCTAACAAAGTGGTTCAAGATTTTCGTGAAAATTCGGATGATGAGCCCGATGAGAGATCAAGTGAGGAGTACCTAAATGACCGAACATTGAATTTCAGAAAGGGCACTCCTTGCTAACTCTCGAGGTTTATAAAAAGAAACAAAGGTTTTCAATGCTAAAGCTAATGAGGACACCGAATGCTTTAAGTGTCACAAAAGAGGTCATTTGCCAAAGACTGCTTTTTCAAAACAATTTCTAAACCCTCTTATAAACCATCGAGGTCAAATCGGTCCTCGTGCTTTAGCAAATTTCAACCAAAATCTACCACCTCATCAAAATTTTCAAAACAAGTCGACCAAAGTAAACTGCTGATTTTGAAGCAACGACAGAAAGTCAAAGCCAAGCTAGCACCGCTGAGGCCACTCCCTCGAAACAACAAACACCGTTAAATTTGTGCGGGGTAAAACAAGGGCCTAGTTCTGTCAAGTCTTCGATGGGATGAAGAGCCGCTTTCTCAAACGATGAAATGGTGCAAGTCGAGCACCGATGGCTCTCTCGTAAGAGGACAAGCTAGCTATTGGGAAAAATCAGGCAAGGAATGGAGAATGGGTCAACATCACAATGAAGAAGGTGAATATTTTGCTTTCTATGGATGATGACTATGATTGGCAGTCTTATATGAACTATATCAATGTTGACCTTAAGTTTGTAGAAGAGCAACAGTGGTATCAATCGCCATCTAGTTGGGTGAAACCTTTTGTTTTTTAAGTTATTACTCGTACGCTTAAGGTTTCTCGTTTTCCACTTTTATCACGCTTAAACTTTGATTTTTACACTTGTAAACTCAAGATTCTTATAGGTTAACGTTTATTTAGTGTTAAAGTTTCTGTTTTTTGCAAAAAATTTCAAACTTTACGTGTTTAGATTAGTTTTTGAACTTGGTTTTGGATCGTGTACTTGTTTTACGCATAAGGTTAAAATTCACTTTGGATCATCAAGTTTCAAACTTTCTTGTTATTTTGGTGTTTTTGAAGTTGTTTTATCCTTAAAATCAAGTTTCCAAAACGTTTAGTGCATAAAAATCAAGCTTGGTAAATTACGTACTTTTTACGCATAACAAAACCCTAGATTCCTACGCCTAAGCTTCTATGCCTAAGTCATAGTTACGCCTAACAGTCTACGCGTAAGGAATTTCTTCAACGATCTTCAAAGCTGTTGGTTAACTCAGTGTTTTCTTGCTTGGATAAGCCTGAAAAGACTTCGACTTGTGGATATCTTTTACACTTGGACAAGTGTAAATGATTTTTTGGGTAAAAAATCTAAGTTTACGCTTAAGCTTAAAAGTTTACGAGTAAACACTTTACGCCTAAGATTATCTTACGCTTAAGGTTCTTACTTCTAAGCATTTAGTTTACGCCTAAGCTTACGTTTAACCTAAAGCTTACGTGTAAGAAGTATTTACGCCTAAGCTCTCTTGTTTACGCGTAAGTGGAAGTTACGCGTAAGGGCATCAGTTTACGCCTAAGCTTTCTTTATGCCTAAGTGTACTTCATCAACAACATCAAGTTTCATTCGACTACAAAGATCCATCATCAACATAAGTTTAAAGATGTCTCAACCACCATACTCCAACTACTTTCCTCATGAGTATCCTCAAGAACAACAACTACAACAATATCCTCAACAACAATTCAACAACCATCATCAGTTTACTTTCCTCAAGGAGCACAACCTCTTCCACCACAAATCCCTCAACCAAACCCTCGTCAACAATATCAGCATGCTAACTACTTCCAATATCAATTTCCAGCTAAGTATGCTATGAATGTCACAACGCAAAAGGAACCTTCTTGGTTTGCAAAGATGTGTGAAGCTTTAAGCAGCCAACAATCCATTCATGAAGCTAGATCCCTTGATAGACCTCCAATGCTCACTCCCGGAAACTATGATCAATGGGTGATACGGTTTTTTAGGTTTTGTGATCTCAAGAAACCACATGGTAAGTTTTTGAAGAAGGTCATTTATGGAAAACTAGAAGAGGGGTTGAATAGTTTTACCAATTTAAAACTTCCTTTTAAATATTTAGATCGACTTATGTCAATCTATTTGGTTGTTTATGTTGGACGTTGATAGATAGATATATAAACGTGTAATGAAATATAAATAGTAAGAAGCACATCACCACGACACAAGTATTTATAGTGGTTCGGCTACAAGGGCACCTTCTTTGCCCTACTCCACTCCCCGAGTCACCTACTCGAGAGTTCGTAAACACTACACCAATCTCTTTATGGCGGAGAAGCCTTCACAACGTCGCTTACACCTTTTTTCGGTACAAAGCTAAATACCGAGTTCTTTCACACCAAGGCGAACCACACCTAACACAACGTCGCCTACCCTTTATACGGTGCTAGGCTAACCACCGAGTTCTTTCACACCAAGGAGAACTAATCCTATCACAACGTCGCCTACCCTTTATTAGGTACTAGGCTAAGAACCCGCCCATTACTATGGAGGAACTACTACCCATCACAACACAACACCTAATCTCAAGGAGATCCACCTTGTTACAACACCATCAAGGATATCACCATCCTTGAAATAAACAATACTTATATGTATAACGATGCACCTCATCGATTATACGACCTAGGCATTCTTCCCTAATGCCACTTGATTTGATTCTTAGGCATCCTTCACTAATGTCTTTGACACAACGCTTGGAACCCTTCACTAATGCCTTCGTCTTGACACCTTTAGCATTCTTCACTAATGCTTTTAACACGGACGATAAGCACCTTTCACTAATGCTTTCGTCTTGACACTTTCGGCATCCTTCACTAATGCCTTCAACACAATATCTACGGAGGAAGAAAGAACTATCAACAAGAGAACCTCGGTTGTCTTGATGATGACGGCATGGCAACTCATGGACTTGAGCTTGCTCGACTTCAAAAAGTGGTGATCTCGCTTTAAGAAGAACCTAGAGAATCACACAAAACAAAAGATAAACTACATAGATCTCTTGGATCCGAGGTTGAGAGGTACAATACTTGGAGAAAGTATGTGTGAAAGTGGTGAATAGAAAGGAAGAAATGGCTCTCATTTATAGAGGAAATTTTCATCGTTCCCGGATCCTCATGGATCCTCCCACAGGGATCCGTCTAGCACAAGGCTAGGGATCCGTGGGACGCCTCTTCGCCCATGGATATTTTTGGTTATGGGTCATGGGTTATGGGTTGATCCATGGGTTTCTTTCTAGATACAATGTATCTCAAGAATACAATGAACTTGGTTAAGTGGTTTGTATAAAACCATGGGTTATGGGTCAATACCATTTGCTAGTTTTTAACCATTTAGTATATACTTGTTTTTACCCATTTTAGTATATACTTGTTTTTACCCATTTTAGTATATACTAAGTTAAGTATATGTTAGCCCAATATGTAAACACTAGTTGTTGTACATATGTAAACACTAGTTTTAGTGTTTTATGTGAAAACGTTAGTGTGTTAGAAAACTATTGAATCAAACTATTTACGTATTTTATTTGTTTCGTTAAAATGATTTTACGTTTGTTATCGACAAAACATTAGAAGATCGTAAAATATAAATAAACGTTTTTACGGCTTATTTGTATTAACATCATCCTTGAAGGTCCTTTTCAAATGCCTACTACAACAGTCCCCAGAGATCCAACTGCTGATCCACCAAGAGATGATGTCACCACCACTCTCAGAGTTGATCAAATCACTGCTGAACAACTACTTCACTTAGAAGCAGATGAACTTGCAATGCAATATATCCTTTTGGGTTTACCCAATCCAATTCTTCGCAGTGTTGAAGCTCAGAAAACTGCAAAAGCTATGTGGGAACACATCCATCTTCTAATGAAAGGCACATAACTCAATCAAAAAGACATGGAATAAAAAATTTACTTATCCTATGAGAATTTCATGATTGAACCAGGGGAATCATTAGAGTCATATTATCATCGGTTCACAGACATCATCAATGACTTGGACAGACACCTCATCATTATGCCAATGATTGCAATCAATACAAAGTTCCTCAGTTGTCTTGGTCCTGATTGGGAAAAGTATGTTACATTCATCCGTCAAGCTAAAAACCTTCATCATGCAACGTACGGATTGTTGTATGACTATTTGAAGCATCATCAAAAGGAAGTAGACAAAGACAGAGCTATCCGTGGTATCACTGCATCTCCAACTTTATCGGATAATCAAAATCTTGCTTTGTATACTCAAGCTTGTTATCCTCAATTTCCAACATTGCCAACTGTCTTTACAAATCCACCACAACAATCTGCTCAGATTACACCATATGATCCTTCATAGCAATCACAAGAAACTCAACTGGTTCCTTACAACAACAACACTGATTCAACACTCTACAGTGATACAACATATGAGGATGCAAAAGCTTTCGATACGTTGAATCAAGGATTTTTGTTAATTGCTAGAGCCTTCAGGAGATTTGCTAACAAATCCAACAATCGTATTCGTACTTCATCTAGCATAAGGAATCAAGCAGTTGTTAACAATGGAAGGGTTGAAGTTCAAAACCATGGAAATGGTCGTCAGATGGGTAGTGGTCAAGGATTTAATGCTAATGGAAGGAATAACATGGGTGCTTCACAACAACGGGTTCAAATGGTTGATCGAAATGCTCGGACTGGAACAATGGTCTTCGATGCTACAACCGCAACGAGAAGGGTCATCGGCAAATGCTTGCCCAAAGTAGAGAACAAGAGGCGCTTATCACAAGGAGGCTTTACTCTTGGCTCTCAAAGATGAAGCTGGTGGAACACTTACCAACAAAGAACAGAGCTTCATGGCTAATGCAGAATCTGATGATGACATGGAGGACTTGCAAGCTAACGCAGCTATGATGTTGATGGCCAACATGCAAGAACTCCACATGAGTGACATAGGCCCAGTCTATGACACTGATGGCTTGTCTCAGGTACCAATCGATTATCCTATTCCCAAGGTTAGACATGATCCTAAAATCAAATAGTGCTTTTGAAGACGGACCAACCGATCGGTTGCCGCCCACAACCGATTCGGTTGGGGTAATGCTAGAAGACCAACCGGATTGTCTGGTCATGCGACCGATCTGATTGGAAGACTTGTTTCTGCCATTTCTTCATCATTAAGCTTCCCCATTGTATCCAAACAATTCTAGGTCCTTCCCTTGGTGTATTCTAGTCCTTTCCTAACTCCTTGGAGGCCAAGTTCAACAATTAATACCCTAGGCCTTGGAACTAGTATAAATAGAGATCTCTTATGAGCATATGAGACACACACTTCAATACAACTCTCTCTGCTCATCAAACAAAGCTCTTAGCTCCTAATTTCGTCCTTAGAAGTCTAGGAAAGTTTAGAGTTCCAGAAGTACCACATTTGGAGGTCAAAACCCCAAGAAGTCTACCCCAATACTTTGGGAATCGTTACTTCACCATTTGTAATCTTATTCCAAGCAATGTAAGACTCTTAATCATGTTTTTGAATGTTCAAAGTTTTGATTTTATGTTTATTTTTGCTATGAGTGGCTAGTTTCTTTATACACTTGCTTAAATGATGTTGATTATCATGTGATTAGTTTGTGATTGTGTTAACATGTTTTAATTCAATTTCAAGTTGATTCTAAGATCCAATTGTGCTAAAGTTTCATAGTGACATTTGTTAAATCAAGTTTGACTAGTTGATAGTAATCGTAGAGTTCGAAAGAACTTATTGTTATTCAACTAGCTATAATCATATTGTCTATGGATGATTGTTTTTACCCATTATTATTGGTTAAACAAAGAAACTAAAGTGTTGTTGTAATAAGAACGCTTTTTGATTATCAAGTTGGATTGAATGGAAACATCTAAAAGGTCGTAAGATTAGTTGTTTACAATCAATTGTAACCTTTTGTCTATAATCGGTTACCTTTTGTATTGACCATTTCTTAAGCAAATTTGATAAGCAAATGGATATTTTTGTGTTTAAGTTTGTGAAAGTAAACTTATGAAACTTGAATTGATTGGTTAAACTTAATGCTTGTTTTTATGAACTAAAATCTTGACGAAGGTTTAACTTGTAAGGACAATAGATTAGTATACCAACTAATTATCATAACCAACATGTTAAGAGGTTAACACAATCATACTAATCAAGGATAAGAAATTAGTTTAAGCAAGTGTAGTTTTTAATAATCTGAATTCCATTATATCTAATTTCGTTATTATATGCCTTTGGATTGCCTTAGTTGATTTAGACTTGTTAATCAGATTCACTCAAATCCCTGCGAATGATTCTACTTACCTTCAAAATCTTGCTATAACGAACGAGTGCACTTGCTCGTATGTGTTATTGGTAAAATTGGTAATTCGTCTTTTATAAATTTAAAACTTGTACACACGTAGCACATCACGAACACATCAAAATCCTTCCCTGAAGCTATATTTCCAAGATTTATAGGAGTTTTCGGGGAGTCACTAAGAAAATCTTCCAATGCATCACCAAAATCGCCAATGGGGTCAATTGCACAAACTTTTGAGGGTTGATTGAGCTCCAGACATCAAGTTTAATCACACAAGCTAACCACTTGTGAATGGCTAACCGTAATAAACTTAAACCGCCGAAACCAATACAATAAAGATCCGGAGAATATAGTGGATTCCGGTCGTTAAGTCCCACGAGACTCAATGGTGCTTCAAAACTTTCGGTTGATAGAATGATCACTAAGGATAGTGATCAAGAAAGATTTTGATGAATAACTACACTCGATTGCTTGGAATGGAATTGGATACGAATTGGAAAGCACAACAATCGATAAGACAAACGTGAACGTCACGATATTAAAATTACGTAAACGTACAAAATAAAAAGTGAATCTAAGAAATAAAAGACCTACAAATATGAAATGACATTTTGGAATCCTAAAATAAAAGAAAATTATTAGAAAAAGAAAGTTATTTTAAAACTATTTATCTAATTATTATTAATTAAAAACTATTTTAAACTATTTATTAATACTCTAAAATATAATAAAATATGAAATAAAGCTAGAAAAATAAAATTATGATTTAGAAAAATCTAAAATATTATAAAACTAATTTTAAAATTAAAATATATTTTTACACTTTTATCTATTTATTACTAATTAATTATTATTTAAAATACACTTAAATACAAGAAAATATAAAATTAACTTGGAAAAATAAAATTTTAACTTAGAAAAATCTAAAATATTATAAAACTAATTTTAAAACTGAAAAGATATTTTTTATGCTTTTTAATTATTTATTACTAATTATTTAATACTTTTAACTATTTAAAATTATAATAAATACTAAACAAGTTAGGAAAATTATGAAACTTTTTCTAAAAATATCTTAAGGTGACAGGAAACTAAGAAAATTATAAAAACACAAAGTGCTTAATAATAAGCTGAAAAGAAAAATCAAAAAGCTAATTTCTATTAAATAAACGCTATCACTATATTTAAAATGATATTTTTTTTTGTGGATTTTCTTTTTGAAAACTAGTTAACTATTGATATTAAGCTACTTTAATAAAAACAAAAATTTTACAAATTAAAAATAAGCTGATTGCAAGCTAAAAAGCTCAACAGTGGGCTTTATGAGCTTATTTGATGATTTATAAGCTCAAACAAGCTATACAGATGAAACCAAAGATAGATAAAGATGCAAATAAGCTAGAGCAACTCAAATGAAGCTAGAAAACACAAAATACATCTTGAAAAGCTACTAATAAGCAAAAAGCACTTATGATCTTATTGTTAAAAGACAGAAATGGGACAAGGCTAAAGCTACATGCATTTCTATCAAACAAGCTAGAAAATGGAATTTAAAGCTTGGGACCTCAAGATGGCTAGGTCGTACTTTCCAAAGAACCAAGATTCACACATTTGACCAACTAATAAGCTCAGTGAGCTTATCAAAGTGGACTACTCAACTGCGCATGGGCATTATTTCGCACAAGATACTCAAAATAAGCTAAGTAAAAAGCTATTTATAAGTCGAGTAGAAGTAAGCTATTATTTTTCTAATTAAGTTAAGCGGTAAACTTTAATATCCCAAAAGCTTATAAGCTAAATCTCAATATTAAACACACACTAAAATTATCTATTTTATTCAAAAACGACCAAATTGAAAATTTTGACTTTTTAAGAAAAACACTAAGGTTGACTTATATGAGCTTTGAATCAATACTACTTACTGATTATGTAATATTAAGTTATAATAAGACTATAATAAGCTAAATTACCAAGTTTTAAACAGCTATGATGAGTTTCACCTTTAAAATCTTAACAGTGATGAAATGGTGTGAGATCAAAAGGTATTTTGACTATTGAACAAACAAGGACTGGTTTTTTCTTGCTTCTATGAGTTATATGATGCTAGTGTGACAGATATCAACCAAGAATACTGTCTTTAACAACTTCTAACTTAGTGAACTAAACAAATCCAAACAACATTTTACTTAACTGTTTTGAAGATTTTTATACTAAAACAAATTTTTAAGCTAAGAAACCTAGTTATTAACTTGAATTAACTATATTAAAACAGATTTACACTAAAATTAACAGTCTCTAAACACTTATACTATAAAATGCAAATTACAAGAAATTGCTTACAAAATAAGTCTAAGCACATAACTGAGAACCAAGGACTTGTAAACACTTCCTATAGCTTCCCAAGAAGCACTAAACCAAGGCCATCCACAATCAACCCCGCCCACTTCTTGATAACCTTCACCATGGATTTTTGATTTTAACTAATTTTTGTATTTTCTTGTATTTTGCTTTTTGTTTCTAAACCAATTTTAAGGGTTTCTAATAGCTTAGATAAGCTATATAGAGCTTATGTGGCTTATTCACCCAAGATAACACCTACAAACAACATTCAACTTATTGAAATTTTGATCAAAAGTAAAATTTTGCATAAACCTGAAATGGAACTTGATATCGAAATTGATGTTTCACAAAAGCTTTATTATGTAATAAAACTTGAAATACTGAGTTTAAAGGCTAAAACATACACTTGGAATTTAAAAGTAAACTAAAACGACATAGAAACTTAAAAATTACACTAGATATTTTTCTTCCTTGCTTCTCTTCCTTCTTTATAGACTTTAGAGACTTCTTGTCGACCTCCGATTGTTTCCCACTGATCTAGACCATTAAATCTTCACAAATCATCATAATCGTCCATGTGTAAATTTGGCGCCAAAAGTCTCTAGCAGTTACAATCAATTAATGAAGTTTGGAAGATATGGAGGTGGAGGGGTTGGTATACAACTTGGAAGACAGGTGGAAGGGAGTAGGAGCAAGTGGGATGAAAACTATGGTGGTTTCAGGATTTTGGCGCGACAATGAGGTAGGGGATGAACAGTCCTGGTATTTGACTTTTGCTGACCGTTTGTATTAATAGAAGAGGGGTTCACAATTGGGTTTTGACAGGGTTCAGAGGGTTTGTGAACTGGCTCAAGTGGGTTCAAGGGTCAAGGTTCAAGTGGGATTGGGCTAAGGTTTGGGCCAGCAGTGTTATTGGATTGGATTTGGGTTTGTGATATTACAAGAGTCCGTTTGGTATAGTATTAACACAAGGACTAGTTTTGCAAATTGACCAAAGATAAAGGACTGAACCTGCCCCTTTTCCAAAGATATCAAAAGGACCAAAATTGACAAACTTTAATAGTACAAGGACCACTTTTGCATAAAATTTCATTTTATAAATCCAAGGACTATTTTGACATTTTCAAAGTTTAGTGACCTTTTCGCCATTTGACCAAAGAATCATTCAAGGACCATTTTAACAACTTAGAATATTTCGGGGACCTTGAATGATAAAACTCACATTTTGAATTCCAGTGACTAGATTTGACAACTTTTGAAACTTGGGGATTAAAGCGCCAATTTTTCAAACTTGATCGTTTTCATCCGATTTTGATATTTTGCATTTAAAACGCATAAAATACTTGTTTGTGATATTTTCATCATTTTGAAGCATTTCGAGTGTTTTCGGATGTTTTGGCATTCTAAACGGTATAAAAATGATGAGTATTTGACACTCATCAATCCCCACACTAAGATATTGCTAGTCCCTAGCAATGTTTTAGATCTTTAATGGATTTTAAAGAACTCTTTACCAAAATCCATCACTACGAGTAGCCAATTGTTTTAGTTCAAGTAAGAACCTTGGTACAATGATAACCAAATGATTTTGAGCAAATCATAAGTTGTAAACGGATTTGATTTGTCTTTACCAGAAGTCGTTTGCTTCTGGACTAGCCAACTCTTGATAAATTGTCAATATTATCTTTGGTGAGCCGATTACCAATTATGGTTTTTCCACTGCCTTTACCACAAGCCATAAACTTGCGGGCTAGCCAACTTTTCACTAGTTAAAGATATGGTGAGTTGAACACCATACAATTTTGGGCAAATTGCAAGCCATAAACGGATTTGAGATATCTTTACCAAGAGCCGTTTGCTCTGGATTAGCCAATCCTTATGTGGGTTAGACATGGCGGATGATTACCATTTGTCGAGTAAGTGAAAACACTTACTCCAAAAAAAAAAATTTGGCCAAAACGGGAATTGGGTGGAATAATTACATGATAAAATTCGTGAGAATCCCCACACTTAGAAATGAATATTGCCCTCAATATTCAAAGTACCGCGGTTATACGAAACATAGAACATAAAAGGAAATACTACGGCCATTATTTTATTTTTGATATATACACATTTTTTTTTTTTTACCGAAGGAAAACTTATATACAACAAATGGGAATTAGAAATATGGGTGAAAACCCATATAATGTGTGCTATTGTTTTTGATTCCCGAGTCGCTAGCTTGACTCGATCCTCGCATTCATTGGTTCATGGGGAAAGTTTGTAGATCCGGGACAACCACGGGTGGAATGTCCTCTCCAAAGTAATGCTTTAATCGATGACCATTCACTTTAAAATTTGGACCATCGGGCTGAGATAACTCAATGGTGCCATAAGGATAAACCTTAGTGATAGTAAATGGACCAGACCAACGGGACTTGAGCTTTCCCGAGAATATCTTTAATCTAGAGTTGAAAAGAAGGACTCGATCACCAACGTTGAAAACGCGGTTCTTGATTTTAGAGTCATGAATCTTCTTTGTCTTTTGTTTATAGATCAAAGAGTTCTCGTATGCTTGATCACGGAGTTCATTTAATTCATTCATTTGAACTTTTCTGTGATCACCACCGTCCGAATATGGAAGTTTGCATGCTTCAAGGCCCGGTATGCTTTGTGCTCAAGCTCAATCGGAAGATGACATGCCTTTCCGTACACAAGCTTGTATGGAGTACACCCGATGGGTGTTTTATAAGTCGTATGTCGGAAGGCCCGTCGTCATCCGGTTTATCCGACCAAGATGCACGATTTTCGCCTCTCGTCCTTTCAAGAATTCTTTTAATACCACGGTTGAAACTTCCACCGCCCACTTGTTTGGGGTGGTATGCGATGAGAGGCGGTGGGTAACACCATACTTTTGCATGACACGATCAAATTGGTCATTGCAGAAATGTGTACCACGATCATTGATTATAGCACGTGGAGTTCCAAACCTAGCAAAAAGAGATTTCAAAAATTTCACAACTACTCGGGCATCATTGGTAGGTAAAGCTTTCGCTTCAACCCATTTTGACAAATAGTCAACAGCCACGAGTATGTATTTGTTTCCTCGAGATGATGGAAATGGCCCCATAAAGTCAATGCCCCAGATGTCAAATATCTCACAAACTTGAATGGCATTTTGTGGCATTTCATTTCTTTGAGAGATATTTCCGTGACGTTGACAAGCGTCACATGCTTTGACAAAATCGTGGGCATCCTTATAAATCGTGGGCCAATAAAACCCGGAATCAAACACCTTTTTGGCAGTGTAGTTTGGACTATGATGGCCCCCGGTGGGTCCAGCATGGCAAGCTTTGAGAATGTCAAGAGCTTCTTGTCCATAAACACACCGTCGGATGACTTGATCCGCACAGATTTTGAATAAGTAGGGTCGTCCCGTAGTAATGTTTAACATCCTTGAAGAATTTGTTCTTTTGTTGGGTCGACATCCCTTTCACAATGAAGTTACCCGCATGGTAATTTCGAAGTCGAAGAAACCATGGGGTAGAAGAGTTTCCACGAAAAGAAACCGCATTGAGTGTCTCGAGAGGAAATGTTTCATTTATTTCCTTCTCGAAAACATCTTGGTGAGGGTTTTCTAGACAGACGATGATCGCACCGGGTTCTCGCCTCCTTTTTATCACGTATAATGATATCAAATTCTTGGAGGAGGAGAATCCAATGGAGCAATCTCGGTTTTGCATCTTGTTTTGCAAAGAGATATTTGAGAGCCGAGTGATCCGTATACACCACGCATTTGGTCAAGATTAAGTATGGTTTAAACTTCTCAAACGCATACACCACGGCTAATAGCTCTTTTTGTGGTGGTGTAATGAGTTTGAGCTTGATCATAGTCTTACTTGCGTAGTGGATAGGTGAAAATGCTTAGATCTCGTTGCCCTAAGACCGCACCGATAGCAAAATCACTTGCATCGCACATTAGTTCAAAAGGCAAGTCCCATCGGAGCAACGAGAATGGGTGCTTCATGGCTTTTTCTTTAATGTTTCAAAAGCTTGATGCACTCGGGTGAGAAGATAAAAGGAGCATCTTTTTCAAGAAGATGGGTCATAGGCGGGCGATTTTAGAAAATCTTGTATGAATCTGCGATAAAACCGGCATGACCTAAAAACTCCTAATACCTTTGACGGTAGTAGGATGAGGCAATTTAGCAATAACATCGACTTTTGCTCTATCGACCTCAATCCCGTTTTGGAAATCTTATGGCCAAGGACTATGCCTTCTTTGACCATAAAGTGGCTTTTCTCCCAATTTAGACAAAGATTGGTGTCTTCACACCGTTGAAGCATTTTATCTAGATGGGAGACATGTTTGAAACGAATCCCCAATGACCGAGAAGTCATCCATAAACACCTCCATTGTTTCCGATCATGTCGTGGAAAATGGCCATCATACATCGTTGGAACGTGCGGGAGCATTACATAAGCCAAAAGGCATACGTTTGTAGGCAAAAGTTCCGTATGGGCGGTGAATGTAGTCTTTTCTTGATCCCGTGGATCAATGGGAATCTGAAAATAACCCGAGAAACCATCAAGGAAACAATAGTATTCGCCCCGCTAATCTCTCAAGCATTTGGTCCATGAAGGGTAGAGGAAAATGGTCTTTACGAGTGGCGTC
Source organism: Chrysanthemum lavandulifolium (assembly GCA_022545495.1). Lineage (NCBI taxonomy): Eukaryota > Viridiplantae > Streptophyta > Magnoliopsida > Asterales > Asteraceae > Chrysanthemum > Chrysanthemum lavandulifolium. The sequence continues at coordinate 238,369,078 of CM040239.1, read as the reverse complement.
ATTCAACTTACGATAGTCAATACACACACGCTATCCCATTACCAATCGAGTTGGAATTAACTCGTTTTCTTCATTTGTGACAACAGTAATGCCACCCTTTTTAGGAACACAGTGAATTGGGCTAACCCAATGACTATCTGAGATCGGGTAAATTAATCCTGCATCAAGAAGTTTGATAACATCCTGTTTGATAACATCATGGATTTTTGGATTCACCCTTCTCTGATGTTGAACTGCTGGTTTGAAGTCATCCTCCATTAAGATTTTGTGAGTACAAAACTCAGGGTTGACACCCTTAATTTCGGAGAGTTTCCAAGCAATTGCTTGCTTGTGTGACTTCAAGACCTTTATGAGAGTAGCTTTTTCATCTTTACTCAAATCTCGAGCAATAATGACGGGTAATTTATCATCACCCTCAAGGAATGCATATTCTAGATGAGGTGGTAAGTCCTTAAGTTCGACTTGAAATTCTTCGCTTTCTCAACCGATTTGACTTCCTTGTTATGAAGTTCGACGGGAGGAGAGGAGGAGAATGTCATGATTTAACAACTTCTCAAGAAGAATATCTCCTCCGTTTAATCTCATTGTGATTAATCTCACCGAATTGAATCACTAGTGTGAGGGGTTGATGATGGATCATCATTGAGCAACTTCTCAATGAGAAGTATATCCCCTCAATGTCAATTGGAGCATGATCAATTTCAATGGAGCAGAATCACTAGCCAAGTATGCTTCAATCTCTTCCAAGATGAAGTCGCTTCCCTCAAACGGAGTGATAGAAGGAGTAGAATTGGCTATGATAGGTTGAGAAGATGTGGTGGGATCCCACTCACGCAATTATGAGAATAACCAAGAACTTCTTGAGAGTACTCTTGAAGCAACATCAATGATATCTATTCGGTTAACCGACTCGAATAATAGTTTGCGGAGTACCTCAAGTTTGATCAAGGTTAAAGGTGATGACTTCATTACCAACACGTAATGTGATTTCTTGCTCAAATACATCAATGAGAGCACGGCCCGTTCTCGTGAATCCTCGTCCAACAATGAGAGGAACCCGATGATCGCATCAAAATCAACAACTACAAAGTCGGTGGAAAATGGAACTTTCCTACTTTCACAATACGTCTTCGGCAATGCCAAGAGGATGGATATTGTACGATCGCAAGCTCAAGAGTCATGCATGTAGGAGTAAGATCCGAAAGAGAGTTTCTTCCATCTTGAATAAGGCATCGATTGATGCTTGCACCAAGATCGGCTAAGGCAAAGCATTCAACCATTCCCGAAATACACAAGGTAAGAGAAATTTTCCAGGATCTCCAAGTTTCTCGGGAAGCTTCTTCAAGATAACTCACTTGGCGCTTCTCGTTCGAGGGAGTTTTAGCCATTTCAAACAAATTTTCCTTGTTGCTTAACATGTGTTTGAGAGTTGATGCAAACTTGGGCATCGGCATGATAGCATCCACAAAGCTTATGTCAAAATGTAGTTCTTGGAAATTTTGAAAAATTTGTCGATTTGATGACCGGCTTTTTCATGAGCTTTGCTCATTCAAATGTGATGGGTAAGGAATAGAAGATTTGGATTGGGGTTTTCAACGAGCTACTTGGAGGTTCAAAACAACTCTGGATTGGATTTGGGTTTCGGACAACTTGAGGTTGGACATTGTTGGTACCTCCATTATTAGTAGGAAGTTCCTTGTCCTTTGTTGCCTCGTGCTCACTTTCCACTACCTTCGGAGAGAAGAAGAAGAGGTAGTAGGAATAGCGGGTCCATTGTATGAAACACCACTTCGGTTGTGATCGCCTTTGCATCTTCCCTCGGGTTAGCGATCGTGTTGCTCGGAAGTTTTCCGAGCCCGAGGGTTGATCATTTAAAGACTTCTTTAATTCAGCGATCGGTGACCGACAACAACCTGTTTGTCTCCTCTTGAGACTTCATGAATTGCTTTAAAAGCTCATCGATGTTGATACAGAGGAGGTGGAGGTGGAGGGACATTTGGGGCCGTATGTTACGATTATAGCCAAAATTCCCTTGATTAGGATTCATATTTCCACGAAATTGATTCCCTCGATTGAAAGAGTTTTGATTAAGGTTCCTTGATTTTGGAAACCTTGATTTGGTCCGGATAGAAATTACCTTGGTTTTGATAACCTTGGTTCATTCTAGGTGGATTCGATTCGGTTTTGCATGTGATGATTCGGTTAAAACCGGGTGGTGCCTGATAAGTGTTAGCACGGTAGTTTGGTTCATTTTGAGGACGGTATTGATTACCTCCCTGATGTGAAGTACCGGCTAGAGCATTGGCTTCAAATGGACTACCATCGGTGGCAGTACAATTGTAGTATGCATGAGGGCCACCACAAGTAACACAACTCTCGACTTTCTTCACTTCACCATGCGATGGTGTCTGTGTGAAGGTCACTTTCTTTTGGTTAGCAAGAACCAAAGCCTAAAAAATATATGTGAGTTTGTCAATCTTAGCATCGGTGCTAGATGTACTCACGGGAGATGAAGTAGAAGGTCCAAGATTAGGCGAGATCGATATGTCTTTGCTCGGAAAGGCGGACCGGGACTTGTTTTCAATGATTTGTAAGGCTTCTTTGGTGGTCTTGCTCAGAAATTACCTCCAGCGGAGGCATTTAAAGAGTCTTGGTCAGTTGTCTCGGACCATTGTAGAAAGTATCCATTTGCATTAACTCGGTAAAACCATGATGCGGACACTTGCAAGCAATTCTTTGTAATGATCCCATGCCTCCCGAATGATTCATCAAATCTTTGAGAAAATTTCATTATCTCATTCTTAAGACTTGTAGTTCGGGATGGAGGATAGAATTGTTAACAAACTTGGTGACTAGATCCTCCCATGTCTCAATGGAACGAGGGGTTGTTTCTCAAGCCAATTCCGGCTTGTCCTCTAGAGAAAATGGGAATGAAGAAGCTTAATTGCTTCATGTGGACATTCTTGTATTTGATGGTAGATGCAATCTTGTTAAACCATCGAATGTGTGCATGAGGATCATCCCGCTCAAAACCATAGAATTGGCTTTGGGTTACCGATTAAGCAACCCGGTTTTGAGCTCAAAGGTATCGACCACGATGGTTGGGACAATAATGGCATCTCCGTAACCCTCGATGGGTGCTTGGAGAAGCTCATTCATAGGCTTATCATCCGCCATTATGACGGGGGTGGTGGCGGTAGACGTTCCTCGACCACGGTGAAGGAGCGAACGTCCTCACGTCTACGAGGAATATTTGCAAGCTCGAAAGTGGACTTGTAGAATGGAAGAACGTGCGCATGCACTAAGTATAAAATCAATTTTCAAAACAAATGCGAGGCAAAACGACAAGTGAACTTAACCAATAATCACAAATGAAATGGCTTCTTTGAAAAAGGTACACCAAATCACAAGGACACAAAGGCAAGTTTTAAATCATTGTTCGAACTTATTATGGTCACACCCCGGTTAGTAGGTGTCTTGCCTTGATTTGCGGTGGTTGATTTTATGTATTAATTAAGTACCACCGAAAAGACGTAGGTATAGATTTGTGTCGATGGTTTAAAAACTTTTGGACAATATTTTGGTATCGTCTCGTTTAACCAAATCGTATCTCTTTAAGACTCACCTTAAAGGAAACACAAGATAGAAAACATTATGATTGTTTTGTTGTTTTATATTTTGTTTGGTGTTATTAACACTTTAGGAAAAGTGTTAATGAACTTTTTGATTTATGAAAACTTTACAAAAAAACTGTTTACAAACGATGGTATATGTGCAAGAATGGATCTGGAAATGTCTAAAACACGCTAAAGCCTCCCGGCAAGGCGCGCAAAATTTGATTGAGCTCCAGACGGTCAAGTTTAATCACACAAGCTAACCACTTGTGAATGGCTAACCGTAATAAACTTAAACCGCCGTAAACCAATACAATGAAGATCCGGAGAATATAGTGGATTCCCGTCGTTAAGTCCCACGGAGACTCAATGGTGCTTCAAAACTTTCGGTTGATAGAATGATCACTAAGGATAGTGATCGAGAAAGATTTTGATGAATAACTACACTCTTGATTGCTTGGAATGGAATTGGATACATAATTGAAAGCACAACAATCGGATAAGACAAACGTGAACGTACGTTTAAAAACTACGTAAACGTACAAAATAAAAAGTGAATCTAAGAAATAAAAGACCTACAAATATGAAAATGACATTTTTGGAATCCTAAAAATAAAATAAAATTATTAGAAAAAAAAAATTATTTTTAAAACTATTTATCTAATTATTATTAATTAAAAACTATTTTAAACTATTTATTAATACTCTAAAATATAATAAAATATGAAATAAAGCTAGAAAAATAAAATTATGATTTAGAAAAATCTAAAATATTATAAAACTAATTTTAAAATTAAAAATATATTTTTTACACTTTTTATCTATTTATTACTAATTAAGTATTATTTAAAATACACTTAAATACAAGAAAATATAAAATTAACTTGGAAAAATAAAATTTTAACTTAGAAAAATCTAAAATATTATAAAACTAATTTTAAAACTAAAAAGATATTTTTTATGCTTTTTAATTATTTATTACTAATTATTTAATACTTTTAACTATTTAAAATTATAATAAATACTAAACAAGTTAGGAAAATTATGAAACTTTTTCTAAAAATATCTTAAGGTGACAGAAACTAAGAAAATTATAAAACACAAAGTGCTTAATAATAAGCTGAAAAGAAAAATCAAAAAACTAATTTCTATTAAATAAACGCTATCACTATATTTAAAATGATGTTTTTTTGTGGATTTTCTTTTTGAAAACTAGTTAACTATTGATATTAAGCTACTTTAATAAAAACAAAAATTTTACAAATTAAAAATAAGCTGATTGCAAGCTAAAAAGCTCAACAGTGGGCTTTATGAGCTTATTTGATGATTTATAAGCTCAAACAAGCTATACAGATGAAACCAAAGATAGATAAAGATGCAAATAAGCTAGAGCAACTCAAATGAAGCTAGAAAACACAAAATACATCTTGAAAAGCTACTAATAAGCAAATAAGCACTTATGATCTTATTGTTAAAAGACAGAAATGGGACAAGGCTAAAGCTACATGCAGCCCTATCAGACAAGCTAGAAAATGGAATTTAAAGCTTGGGACCTCAAGATGGCTAGGTCAGCTTTCCAAAGAACCAAGATTCACACAATTTGACCAACTAATAAGCTCAGTGGGAGCTTATGAAAATGACTAGCTCAACTGTGCACAGGGCATTATTTCAGACAAGGTACTCAAAATAAGCTAAGTAAAAAGCTATTTATAAGCTGAGTAGAAGTAAGCCATTATTTTTCTAATTAAGTTAAGCAGCTAAACTTTAATATCCCAAAAGCTTATAAGCTAAATCTCAATATTAAACACACACTAAAATTATCTATTTTATTCAAAAACGACCAAATTGAAAATTTTGACTTTTTAAGAAAAACACTAAGGTTGACTTATATGAGCTTTGAATCAATACTACTTACTGATTATGTAATATTAAGTTATAATAAGACTATAATAAGCTAAATTACCAAGTTTTAAACAGCTATGATGAGTTTCACCTTTAAAATCTTAACAGTGATGAAATGGTGTGAGATCAAAAGGTATTTTGACTATTGAACAAACAAGGACTGGTTTTCTTGCTTCTATGATGCTATGATGCTAGTGTGAGATATCAACCAAGAATCATCTTTAACAACTTCTAACTTAGTGAACTAAACAAATCCAAACAACATTTTACTTAACTGCTTTTGAAGATTTTTATACTAAAACAAAATTTTAAGCTAAGAAACCTAGTTATTAACTTGAATTAACTATATTAAAACAGATTTACACTAAAATTAACGGTCTCTAAACACTTATACTATAAAATGCAAATTATAAGAAATTGCTTACAAAATAAGTCTAAGCACGTAATCGAGAACCAAGGACTTGTAAACACTTCCTATAGCTTCCCAAGCACTAAACCAAGGCCATCCACAATCAACCCCGCTCCAACTTCTTGATAACCTTCACCATGGATTTTGATTTTTAACTAATTTTTTGTATTTTCTTGTATTTTTGTTTTTGTTTCTAAACCTGAATTTTAAGGGTTTCTAATAGCTTAGATAAGCTATATAGGAGCTTATGTGGCTTATTCACCAAGATAACACCTACAAACAACATTCGAACTTATTGAAATTTTGATCAAAAGTAAAATTTTGCATAAACCGAAATGGAACTTGATCATCGAAATTGATGTTTCACAAAAGCTTTATTATGTAATAAAACTTGAAATCTGAGTTTAAAGGCTAAAACATACACTGGAATTTAAAAGTAAACTAAAACGACATAGAAACTTAAAAATTACACTAGATATTTTTCTTCCTTGCTTCTCTTCCCTTCTTTATAGACTTTAGAGACTTCTTGTCGACCTCTGATTGTTTCCCACTTGATCTAGACCATTGAATCTTCACAAATCATCATAATCGTCCATGTGTAAATTTTGGCGCCAAAAGTCTCTAGCAGGTTACAATCAATTAATGAAGTTTGGAAGATATGGAGGTGGAGGGGGGTTGGTATACAACTTGGAAGACAGGTGGAAGGGAGTAGGAGCAAGTGGGATGAAAACTATGGTGGTTTCAGGATTTTGGCGCGACAATGAGGTAGGGATGAACAGTCTGGTATTTGACTTTTTTGACCGAGATTATTAATAGAAGGGGGTTCACAATTGGGTTTTGACGAGGTTCGTGAGGGTTTGTGAACTGCTCAAGTGGGTTCAAGGTCAAGGTTCAAGTGGGATTGGGCTAAGGTTTGGGCAGCAGGTGTTATTGGATTGGATTTGGGTTTGTGATATTAAAAGAGTCCGTTTGGTATAGTATTAACACAAGTACTAGTTTTGCAAATTGACCAAAGATAAAGGACTCGAACACCGCCTTTTCCAAAGATATCAAAAGGACCAAACTTGACAAACTTTAATAGTACAAGGACCACTTTTGCATAAAATTTCATTTTATAAATCCAAGGACTATTTTTGACATTTTCAAAGTTTAGGGACCTTTTACGCCATTTGACCAAAGAATCATTCAAGGACCATTTTAACAACTTAGAATATTTCAGGGACCTTGAATGATAAAACTCCACATTTTTGAATTCCGTGGACTAGATTTGACAACTTTTGAAACTTGGGGACTAAAGCGCCAATTTTTCAAACTTGATACGTTTTCATCGATTTTGATATTTTGCATTTAAAACACATAAAACACTTGTTTGTGATATTTTCATCATTTTGAAGCATTTAAAGTGTTTTAAGATGTTTTGGCATTCTAAATCGGATAAAAATGATGAGTATTTAGACACTCATCGTGGGTAGATAAAGTTCATTAGGTCTAAATTTGTCAACTTCCTCGTTAGCTTCGAGAGTTAATTTTCTGGCGAAGACATCCACTTTTGCATGGGCGTGTAAGCATTGGTCTTCCTAAAGTAATAGGTATTATGTTGTCTTCGGAATATCTAGAATCACGAAATCAACTAGGAAGAAAAATTTCTTTATTTTTACCAACACATTCTCACCTGCTTTCCCAAGGGTAACTATGTTGGATCGATGTATTCTAACCAAACTAACTTATGTAGCTTGTAAGGACTTAGTAACCTCGGATAAATCCTAAGTTGCTAACAAAGAAACACTAAACTAACTCTATTAAGTATGCGGAATTTACTTAACAAAGCTAAGAAGAATTAACTTTAACTTTAATGATTATATTAAAACTCGAACCCCTTGATACAGATTCACTAACAATCCCTAACAACTCTAATATCGAACTTAGTAAACTCTAATAATGCACGACGTATAATGCCAATCTAGGGTCCTTTTATAGGCTCAAGGATAACCCTAGTCGGTTTACAATTATATTCCTTGTACGTCAAGTAATACTAAACTTAAACTTAGAACATTCTAGAATTACAATATAATCCTTAACAATTTTGCATAGCAGTCCTTTTAAGCATGCGATACTTTGATGATCGAGCGAGATTTTGACTTTCTTCTTTAGCAAGATTTGACTTCTTCAAGACTTTGACTCTTCAAGATTTTAACTTTCTATATCCCAACAATCCTCCCTAACTTGAATTCTACTTGTTTGATTTCAAGTTCCTTTGTATTTGTATCTTTAACATCTTTGTCTTCAAGGATTGTGTCTTTATCTTTAGATTTTGTCTTTGTAATCTCGTGCTTGTATAATCATCATCAAAGTACAAAGAACAATCAAGAAGCTCCATCTTTTCAAAGAACTCAAAGAACATATGACAATTTGTACATCGTTCATTTAAGTTTCAATCTATTCTCATCACTTCCGGTGTGTAAACTCACGTGAGAGGTGAATCATTGAAATTTTAATGGTTTTGATGTCTCTTTACCAAAGCCATTAACTCTAGAGTAGCCAAATGTTTAGGTGTGTAAGACCACGGTACATTGATAACCATACGATTTTGAGAAAATCATCAGCTATCAACGGATTTGTTTTGTCTTTACCAAAAGCCGTACCCTTTTGGACTAGTTAGTTCTTGCAACCATGGTGAACTAATTGCCATATAAATGGTTCTTCCACAGCCTTTACCACAAGCCATTTTTCTGTGGGCTAGCCAACTCTTTACATTTGCTGATAGGGTGAGTTGATTACCATACAACTTATTAGCAAGTTGTCAACTATATAACGGATTTGAGATATCTTTACCAGAGCCGTTTACTCATGGATTAGCCAGTCCTTTTGTTAAACATGGTGAACTGATAACCTATTGCTGTAACCATCTCAAAAACTATTTGTTGCTTTTATCCACTGTTTCAAAATATTTTTAACAAAAATTTTCTTTCAAAATCATTAAATGGTTTTGTGGTGCAAGCAGTACTTTGATTAAAGTACTGTTTGATCAGCAGTACTTTGAATAAAGTACTGATTTATCAAAAATTTACAGTTAAAAATCATACCAGTATTTATGTATCATCATCAGCCATAGTGGTCCATTTGATGAATAATTCAATGACCATCAGTGTTGTTTCATTCTCCTCTTCCACTTCCATTCCATGATCTAACATTCTTCTCATAAGATATGATGTGAGTGGATATCTTCTTTCTACTAACATATGGATCATGGTTCCATCTTCTAGCTCCAAAACATGAACTCCAGATTCATCAAAGTATCTCCAGCTATTAATCTCCCATACTTCTTGATTATTCCATATAGCATCAGTACTTGTTTCCTCTGTTTCCCAGATAGTTGTGAGATCTCCAAGCAATACTAGACCAATTCCTTCTGATGGAATGTGTTCAAAATAGTCTCGCACTAGTTGATATAAATGCCACAAATCCTCTCTGCTAATAATGTGCAATATGTCCCATAGCAAATTAAATGTTCTGAAACTTTCATCCTCTCTATGGAACATCAGATAATCTCCATCTTGTTGTGATTCTACAACTTCAAAAGTAGTTATCTTTGATTTCTTTTCTGCAACATCTTTAGATTTAGGATTCTCAAAGTCAACAACTCTTATGTAATTTCTCACCATCAACTGTGATCTCGATCTTAACTCAATCTTCTTTGATGATTTGCTCAATTTCGCTTGTTCTTTTCTTTTCAAGCTTCTTTTACTAACATCCTCCTTTTGCTTATCATCCTCAAAAGAAATAATACTCTCAACTTGCTTCGATAGGCTTTTCTAACATTTTCATACAAATCTTTCATCTCTATATAATTCAGCTTTTGTAATCCAGTATATCCTTGACTCTTTAAGTAAGCCATTATAGCATTTCTTTCTTTAGTCTTACTAATTGGTCTTTTAGGTATATGACTTGTGTTCCTTCTTTGATGCACAAAGAACTTCAACATCAAGTTTAGCTTGTAGCTCCCTAGCAGCTTCTTCATTCTTGGCTACTTCAATTGCTCTTATATCTGCCAAAGTAAGCTTTTTCTTCTTCTTTGTTTCCACCAGTTTGCCTTTGCCTTTGTCCTTAGGATCTAACACTAGTTGAGAAGCTTGTGGTTGTTCTTCAGCAACACCTGGAATAGTAACACCTCTTGGTCTTGTCATACTCTGTAATATCTCGAAGAATTGTCTCATCATCACTTGCGGTATGAACTACTTTGGGTGTATCGACTTCTTCCTCTTGTAGAATTGTTGATCGACCAACTTCTTCATCAAAATTAAGTGTCATTGGTGTAATCGACTCTTGTCTATGTGTTCCATGAAGAGCGGTACCTTGATCAAGAACACCTTGATCATCGAGACTTTGTACACCAAGACTTTGAATTCCAGTTCTTTCGTGTTCAAGACTATCAATGTTTACTTGTGCTTCAAGACCTTGAGGTTCATCTTCTTTTCTTCATAAAACTCAAGATCTTCTTTCAAATTATCTTGCTCCAAATTCCTCCCAATTGGATAGAAGATTGTTGTTGAACCTTTGTGCTGTAGAAGACTTTTAAACTTTCTTCCTTTCTTCTTTGAGACTTTACCCACAACCTGTGATGTTGAACCGAGGCCGACAAATTTCTTTAATCTTTTAAATTTTGTGTTCAACTTCATAAGTTATGCAGCTTGAGCTTCAGTAGTTTTCTTCAATCTCACTAACTCCCTTGTTAAAATATAATTATCCGTAACCAATCCTCGTGAGGTATTACGCCCGCATCTCCTCCGAGATGATGGTGGATGGACTTCGTTCTAAGTCGGCATGTTCAAAATGTTGTGGAGATGGTGTAGGTGAAGCTACAGATATCTTCTTGTGCTGATACTTGTGAAGAAGCGATATGTTGAGAAGAAGTACCTTGAGTTGATGCGATACCTTCTCGTTCTTCACTTGTAGCGACTTCATCTCTAACCGCTTTGAGCAATCTCCATCATTGAAGTAGTTAAAGGAGTGTCCCTGCCCGTAAACTTATCACTCTTCCTAGCCATGAAGGTGAAAATTTTCATGCAGGTTGTACCACAACATGTAATAAGCTTGAAGGCTTTGGTACATCACGAAGTTGTTTATTCAAGAAAACTTGAATAAATCTTGGATACATTAGCCGGTGATCCATGAGAAATGTGAGATAGCATACCATCTAGAATGAGTCTTGAAAAATTGAAAATACGATTTGTAGCCAAACCCACTAAAGCGATGCTATATTAGAACCAAATTGTTCCCATGAAGTACTCTTAGAACTAAGACAATGAAGCAAGACATGTACCAAGTACTTCCAATGTGGGTGAACAAGGGTTTCTTGAATGTTGTTTCGATTAAAGACCCTTCCTACCCAATATCTCTTAAAGTATCCCAAAGAAGTCATTTATCAAAACGAATAGCTCCTTCTTCATCATCAAACAATAAATCTTCTCTAATTGAAACTTCACTAACTTTCAAAATCCTTCCAAAGAACTTTAGCTTTGTATATAGGAGTCATCATTCTCCATGTGAGTTCTAGCAATGCCAAAACCATTGAATCCATGGCTCAATAACATCTGGTTCCACCAAAAGCATAGCGATTGGAGATCCGGTGAGAAAATCAATAATGTCATGGAATGCGACATTATTTTCAGCTTTATCCAAATTAGCTACCATGTTGTGTTTAGAAACTATATTGCGATTCGCCATTGTTTGGTGTTGACAAAAGTAAGTGATTAAGTAATGTGAAAGAGAGAAATATGGAAAAGATTGATAAATATAAAGATGGGAGGGAAAATCGGAGGTTAGTTATTTATAGGTAGGATTTGAAAAATCACAACCCATAATAACAAAGTTACCGTTATTTGAATTTTACCCCATCTTTTGACCGTTGGAACAGTACGTTGATAAGATAAGCAGTGCTTTCCACGTGTGCAGTACTTTCCAAAGCAGTACTTTCATATAACCAAAGAGCAGTACTTTTCCATTTTCTTCTCTATAATGGCAAAAACTCCAAATAGGCATTAGATTGCCTCCCCTCAAGCAATGCATAGGATTGTCTAACAAACTAATCAGTCCTCCCCTTAAATGTAGCTTAGTAATTAATCATTCCAATACTCACCACCAAGTGATTGAATCTTGAAACATCAAATCCTTTGGTGAGTAGATCAGCTACATTATCATCTGTGTGAACCTTAACAACATTAATGAGCCTATGCTCATAACAATCTCTGATAAAGTGATGCCTAATCTAAATATGCTTGGTCTTGGAATGATAAACTGGATTCTTCACAATGCAAATAGTACTCTCATTATCAATGTTGATAGGAGTATTCATGAAGTTGAATCCATAATCCAAAAGTTGATTTTGCATCCACAAGACTTGTCCACAACTTACGGCAGACCACATATTCTCGCTTTAGTGGATGATCTTTCTTTGCAATAGTTTGCTTCTTACATTGCCATGAGACTAATCTTCTTCCAAGATATTGGCATCCTCCAATGGTTGATCTTCATCATAATTATCACCGCATAATCACTATCGAAAAAGCTTCCAAGTGAAAAGGTGAATCCTTTGGATACCACAACCCTAACTTAGGTTGTTGTTTCAAATAACTAAAAATTCTCTTCACTTTGCATTCATATGGGAGACTTTAGGTGAGACTTGATATCTTGCACATAAACAAACGGCAAACATGATATCGGGCCTAGATGCGATTAAGTACATAAGATGACCAATCATAGATCCAGACAACTTGACTTCAACAGGTTGACCATCTTCATCCTTGCCCAATGAGTTGATAGACTTGATAGGTGTAGTGGTGGCTTCATAGCATCAAAATTGAACTTCTAAGAATGTCGAAACATACTTATCTTGACTTATGAAAATTCCCTCCTTTGTTGTTTAACTTGAAGCCCCAAAAGAAAGTTAATTCACCCATTGAACTCATTTGAAATTCATGTTGCATTAGCTGCTCAAACTCTTTCACCATGGACTGTTTTGTAGCTCAAAGATGATATCATCTACATAAACTTGAACCGGCATGATATCCTTCGATCTCTTGATAAACAAAGTCTTGTCAATAGCTCCCTCTCGTAACCATGTTGCAATAAGAAAGTAGAGAGCCTTTCATACCAAGCTCTAGGTGCTTGATGAAGGCCATAAAGAGCCTTAACAACTTTGTAGACTTTGTTTGGATGAGTAGGATCTTCAAAACCGGAGGTTGTTTAACATAGACCTCCTCGAAATAGTACCATAAAGAAAGGCACTCTCGACATCCATTTGATAAACCTGAAATCCCATATATGATGCAAAAGCAAGAAATATTCGAATGGCTTCAATCCTTGCTACAGGAGCAAATACTTCATCATAATCTACTCCTTCTTCTTGCATGTATCCTTGTGCAACTAACCTTGCCTTGTTCTTAATGACATTCCTCTTTCATCTCTCTTGACTCGAAAACCCATCTTGTACCAATAACTTTCTTGCCATCCGGTAGATCACATAATACCGGACTTCTTGAAGTTTGAATTGAAGAAGTTCTTCTTGCATGACTTCAACCCAACTCTCTTTAGTTAATGCTTGAGCTATATTCTTGGGTTCTTCTTGAGAGATAAAGCAAGTAAATAAGCATGTTTGGTTATCCTGTGATTCGACGTGTTACGTTTATAGACAAAGCTAAGTAAAGCATTATGTGGTTTAGAAAACCTTTAGCTTTGGTCCTTGTAAGTACTCGGATGCGAGTTGGTCCAATGATTTGACGATGGGATGATCTTTGTTAATTTTGAATGTAGAAGTCGTGGAACTTCAAGATTATCACCCAATTTGTGAAATCGGCATCTTCATTGGAATCTAAGAAAATACCTTCAACTTCAAATTCATCATCAATATCTTCTAAACCAGGCATGGTCGGATCATCATCAAAAGTACTGTCAATAGATGCAGCAGTACTTTGATCTAAAGTATTGTGAATCAAAATCTTGAGGGAATTACGTAGACTTACCCTTTTCTTTGTTTCTTCATAAGCTCTTCTTTGATCATCATCATAAGATTGTGCTACTACATCCCGAAAAGCATCTGTTAAGCTCATCTTGTATAGCTTGATCTTATTGAGATAATGAAGATTTTGGTGCATCAGTACTTTTCTCCTTCTCGACAATTATAGGTTCTTCATCGGGAACATCATCGGTCTAATGTTGACTCCATGAACAATGTCTTGTAAATCTTATTACGTAAATGACTTGATTTTCTTCTCTAACGAGAACATAATTCATAGAAGGAGTCAAAACCTCAAGATCAAACATCCAATCGGGACCTTTACCCTTCCGATTTTTTGATCTTCTAAAAATTCAACATGAATACAATCTTGAACCTTCTTGGTGACTCTATTGTACACTCTAAATCCTTTGTTGTTGGTGCAGATCCCAATAAATATCCTTCTTCCGAATTGCCATCAAATTTTCCCAGTTATCTGTTAGGAATTAGAAATTCCGGTATTAAAGTCGGTCACCTCAAGCATATGTAATCGTTAGAAAGCTCGTAGTCGTAGTTCTTTTAAGTTATGTAGTAATTTAGTTAAGTAACACCGTGGAGGACTGACGGTCTTTACCCAGCTGTATGCGATCCATGACCCAAAGTGTGGCGAGTTATGTAAGACTATAAATACTCTCTACCTTCCAAGGTAGAGTTGAGCTCATAATATTATCTTTCACTTTCTCTCACTAAGTTCCTAAACCTCTAACTTTCTCTCTAGAATTCCATCTTATTCGCCACCTTGTGTTATGGTTTGATGTGTATGTGAAAAGTTATATCTTACAATTGGTATCAAGAGCCATGGTTAGATCATATCTTGCACATCTTTGGATTTATAGTGGTTTTAGGTGGTTTTGAGTTTGAAAAAGTTTAGTGGTTTTGCATCATTTGGTTGATTTCTTGTGTTAAAGTTTGAATTTTGTTGGTACTTTTATGTTTAGAATCATCAAAAGTGTTTAGGTTTTCATTTGGTAAGCTTGAATCATCTTGGTTGGGTTGTTTTGGATTGAAAAGTGAAGGTTATTTGGTTTTCAAGCTAGCGACTTAGCTCTCGGACTTGTTTTCTTGGTAGCGACTTACTTGAGAGTTTTGTAGCGAGTTACTGATTATAAAAGCTAGCGAGTTAGAGCTAGCGAGTTAAAGTACAAGTAGTGGAATCTCCACTCTGATTAGCGACTTGTGGTACGACTTAGTGCATGGCGAGTTGCTCTTTAGCGACTTGCATATCTAGCGACTTGTGTGGCAATTCTTGCACAAATTTGGCTAGCGACTTAGTCCATAGCGAGTTACTACTAGCGACTTGCTTTTCATTGGCGACTTGGGACTCTAGCGACTTAGGCGTGTAGCGAGTTAAGGGTTAGCGACTTAGTGCACTAATTTCTAGCGACTTAGTGCATTATTTGGTAGCGAGTTAGTACTTTATCATCTAGCAACTTGAGTGATTGTTTACGGTTTTCTCTTGATTTAGTAAAATCCGTGAAAGAATCTATTTCCGGTTTAATCATAGAGTTATAAAATCCCGTATAATCATTAACATGTCTACCAACATTCCTTGTTCCCATTGTCATCTCCATTGTTGCGAGGATGTTCAAGCGGTGGCTTAGATACTAAATCCACCAATGCTTGACAGGCCGACTACGATTCTTGGGCTCAACGAATCGATTGTATTGCCTTGGAAAGGAAAATGGTGTAAACATTCTCAAATCCATTGATGAAGGACCATATCGGGTTGAAACGACTAGAGACATACTTGATACTAATGAAGATGGTACTCTGTCTCACGGAATGGACGGACCTAAGATGTAAAATGAGCTTGATAATGAGGAGAAAAAGAGATTCGATGCGATATCGGGGCTTCAAACATTGTTCTTCAAGGTCTTCCTAAAGACATCTACAAGTCGATCAATCATAACACCGATGCAAAGGTGTTTGGGATAACGTTAAGATGCTTCTCTCGGGTTGAATTAACTATGGAAGGCAGAGAATCCCAACTCTATGATGAATTTGAGCACTTCAAGATGAAACCGGATGAGAGTGTCTATGAGTACTATGTGAGATTTCATAAGTTAGTGAATGACATGAGGAACATCAAGATGACTATGCCTAACATTCGATTGAACTCAAAATTTGTGAACAACATGAATCCCGAATGGCACAAGTTTGTTACCGTTGTGAAGCTCACTAAAGGATTGAAGAACACAAATTATGAGCAACTCTATGCCTTCCTCCTTGAAATGAAAGACATGCCATGTTTGAAAAATTGATTCTCAATCGGTTCAAAACTAACCCGGAGAGACAAGCTCGTCTAATGATTCAACCGCCTTCTACTCAAACATTGGAATCACAACCAAAGCATCACAAGTCATACCCTTGGGTAATGGTAATCACAAACTCATCCACGATCCTCGGTTCAAACAAGGCGATCTTGATGCACACGTGGGTAACATCATTAATCAACTTGCTCTTCTCATTAGTCAAAACATGAATTCTCTTCCACAAACCAACAACAACCTCGAGCGCATCTAACCCACATAATCAAGCCACTATTAAAGATGGAAGGATCGTGGTGCAACCATTCGGAAAGACAGTATGAGCAGGGGACGAGGTGGGCTGGGAGAGGTTATGTTGGAAACCGAAATCGAGGAAGGAATGGTAACCCGGTCATGCTAAGCCAATCAAATGCTTTAAGCGTGGTGGTGAGGACACTTTGCAAGGCGCACATCTCCAAAGCGTCCACAAAATGCCGAATACTTGAGAGATAAGATGTTCTTGGCTCAAGCTCGGGACAATGGTGCCACTTTGAATGAAGAGGCTAGCATTTCTTCTTGAAGGCAATGCCAAGACCTATGATGCGAGATGTAGATGAGCGGCCCATTCGGAGATAGGTCACAATCATCCAAATGCCTTTCAAGTCGGTGGCTGCGATGCTTACGACTACGATGTGGATGATGGACCTCTCGCACACACAATATTTATGGCTAGCATCTCTCCATGGTGTCTCCCAAGGTTCTTCTTCACCACAAGCTGGCCCATCAAAGGACAAACTCATCTACGAGGTATTAAAGCTATATGATGATCTTGATGTGCAGCAGATGCATGACAAAGTACAACCAACGAAACTTTTGAATCAAATATTGAAAATACGGGTAATATCAATATTGTCCCATATGATCAATCGTGAAACAAAGTGAAAGTGAAGTTGTACCTAGTGATGCATCTTCTGCGATCAACAATGACTATGTCTTTGATGAATACACTTGCATGTGCTCTGATGATTCCATTATCTACGAACTAAATGCCTATAAGGAGCGTGTTGCCATTTATGAACAACGTGCAAAATTTGAGTTGACCACTCGTGAGCGGAAATGGATGACCAAGTGCGTGCGATAATTAGAAAAAGTAATTTTAGAGAAGAAGTATTGAAACAAGAATTAAATTCTTTGCAAGAAAAACTTTCTAAAACACTAAGCAAAACAAGAACTTCAAGAAAGCGTGAAAATGCTTAAGCAAGAATTTAATGTAAAGAATCAAAGCTCTTAAGAGATTTTTCTAATCTGAAAACTTTGAAAAACAAACTTGAAAACAAGTTGTACATACAAGGAAACACCATTCAGACTGCTCACATGGTCACCAAACATCGAGTCTTAAGCGATAAGCATAGTATTCCCCTTGTTGAGGAACCAAATCCAGAGGTAATCAAAAAGGCTAGAAATGCTCATAAGGTGATTTATGATGGTAATGAAATCCTTAAGCCTGGCGAAACCTAGTTGCGTTGAGTGCACCGAGGAAGATAAGAAATCGAGATGAAGTCACTAGGAAAGGATGAACAAAAACTAGATGACCCTAAATGCAAAGAGAAAAAATAATTATCTCTCCTCACGATTACAAAAGGAAAAGCGGATTGCATTAAACAAGTTTAAGCCTCGAGACTTTGTTGACTCCGAACAAGTCTTACGGAAAATGGATTTAGATAAGCGAGCGAAAATATTGTAGAAACAAACCCTCCCTTCGGAAAATGCCTAGAGCAGCTGTGTATCCTCTAATACACCTATGCATCTTGTACCTAGAACAATTGCCACTAAAAGCAAGACATTAATTAGCCAATCGTTATATTCCAACTATTTGTTGATTTTGAAAAACTTGCAAGAAAAGGATCACTCCCATTGGTATAGCGAAGGTGAAAGAGGTTTGAACAAATGAAAGAATGTTATTTAACGAGGTCATGCCTTTCTTTAAACTTCTAAAAGATCACTTTGAGAGTCTTAAAAGGGGTAGAAAGGCGATATTAAGGGTATGGAAAAGGAATTTGATGCAATGGTTCTTTGAAGTTAGTGATTATGGCGTGCACTAAAATATAATGAGATTGAGAGAAAGAACTTGCATACATTAAATGAGAATCTTATTACGAATGTGTTGCTCAAGATGTGTTTTCACCGCTTCAAATTGCTCCATTAATGCTTCAAAATTTCATGAATTATCTGTGGCCTGAAAGTCTCCCATGATCGTGTCATTGAGCTTGAAAAACTAATTCTAAACTAAACGAGAAAATTGAGCTGGATGATCACGACACGTTGGTTAAACACTTTTCTAAACTAGAAGTTGAGTATTTTAATTTACAACTAAAATATCAACATCTCAAAGAAAATGTCAAAACTTCAAATATCAAGACATCTTCGGATGCTCCGAGTTTGATGCGATTTTTCAAATTAACAAGCGTGATGAGCATTCAAGCTCGGTCCAACACGATCGAGAAAGTTGAAAGCCCAAATCTCTCAATTAAAGGGTCAAGCGAACAATATGACAGGGCTCCCAAATGCCTCCTCTTTAGATTCTCGAAATTCTCAAACGTTTCATCTTCAAAACCTAGTAAATGTTTTACAAAAGGAAAGCGAAAGTTTTCTAGAAGAGAATGAAAAGGTTAAACGTCATTTCAATGAGTTGTTTGAATCAATTAAAGTCACTCGTAACAAAAACAACGAACAAATAACTTCATTGCAAAAGGAAATTGAGAATCGAAGAGTCGGTAAAAGGGAAAATGCCAATGATCAATGAGGAGAATGTTGTATCTAAGGTTCACTCACGGGAATAAATCTACTTTATCGTGACATATGTCCCCTCACCTAAGGAACAACAAACTTGCCATTCAAACATATTTCTCATCCCTTAAGGATTGCTTAGAATGCTGCGTGAGATTGTTGAAGAGGATAAGCTAGAGAAACCTCATGATAATGCAATTGGACATGCATGCCTATATGCCAAACGATCTCAAGAAATTTTAGAATGTTTGATCACTATATGCCCAAAACATTAGGTGAGAGAGTTAACCCCTTGATTCCATGCTCAATGCCTAAGGCCAAACATGACATGCACTCGATTCCTAATGGTTTGAATGTGAGGAGTAGTGCACGGTGAGTAGTTCGGATTGTAGATCATCAATACTAGGAAAGTGAACTCAAATGTGCCTTCTAGGAGTACTAATCTCGGTACCTCTAATGTTAAGAAAGTGAACCTTAGTGCACTGCATGTAGTTGAGATCCCACACATCTAAGCAGGTGGTGCAAAGAGTAGTAAAACAAACTAATGTTCCCATTCCTCTACAGAGTGTCGGTGACATTAAAGGGAGCGGTCAAAGTCTCAAGACAATACAAGGAATGATAGGACCTCTCAAGCTAAGAATGTACCTTTGGAAGAGAGTAGAAGAACAATCTAGGAACCTTATGTTTGAATCGAATAAAACGAATCGTGTTGATTCTAGTATTAGCCATAGGCGTCTTGTAATTAATTCGAATTCGATACTATTTGCAAACCTTGTCTTGATGATTGCTTGAATTACATTTCTAATCATGAATGTGATGTTAATGTTACGCCTAATGATGTTAATTGTCGATTAAAGTTATTAATGCTAAAATTCATGCTAAAAAGGCTAAAAGGCAAAAGCGAAGAGTTAGAAAACAATGGAAACCCACGGGAAGAACATTCGTGAGAATAGGCTTTTATTGGATACTGTTGGTCATAAAACTAATCGAGATAATGCCCACTAGAAAATGGATGCCTCTTGGTAGAACTATTCCCTTAAGTGGTCACACCAGTAAATAGGGCTATCTGAGACACTAGTATTGCATCTATTCACTATGATTCCACTACTTCACCATCGACATGAATGCTTCTATTTCGATGTGGGTGGTCCAACTGTTGCTACTAACCAAATGGAACCCATTCTTGCATGGGATCCCAAATATCCGATTATCCATTCTTATGCGTGTTCAACTGCGGATCGTTCAAATCGATTACGTGGTACACGGACTCATTTGTTCCAAGCATATATTTGGAGACCGGTCACGGCTCATGAACCGTGAGCAAATTCATCGGGACTGTTAGATTTGGTAATGATCATTTCGGTGCTATTATGGGTTATGGAGATTATGTTGTTGGCGATAGTGTCATCTCCGAGTGTATTATGTGGAAGGTTTAGGTCATAATCATTCTCTGTTGGTCAATTCGTGATTACGATCTAGAGTAGCCTTGAAAAACATACACCTTTGTTAGAGATCTTAATGGAAAGGAGCTGTTGAAAGGAACTCGTGGCTCAAACCTTTACACTATCTCTATCGATGACATGATGAGAGCATCACCAATCTGCTTGTTATCAAAGGCTTCAAAACAAAGTCATGGTTATGGCATCGTCGTCTCAATCACTTGAACTTGGCACCATCAACGATCTTTCCGAAAAGGACTTAGTTGTAGGTTTACCTAGACTAAAGTATGAAAAGGATCATCTTTGTTCGACTTGCCAATTGGGAAAAAGCAAGAAGTATGCCCATAAACCCAAACCTTCTAACTCATCACGAAGTTCTTCATATGATTCATATGGATTTATGTGGTCCAATGAGGGTGCGAGAATATCTTTGGGAAGAAATATGTGTTAGTTGTGGTTGATGATTATTCTAGATTCACAGGGTCAAGTTCTTAAGGACAAAGGATGAAACTCGATATCATCATCAAACTCATCAAACAATTGCGAGTTAGACTAAACAAGGCCGCCGAATTATCGAGCAGACAATGGGCCGGTTTGTCAACAAACAACTTAGTGAATTCTATGAAAGCATTGGAATCGGTCATCAAAGTGTTCCACGAACCCCTCAACGAGCGGTGTAGTTGAAAGGCGAAATCGTACTCTTGTTGAAGCTAGAACAATCTTGATTTACTCAAAGGTTCCAATGTTTCTCTGGGTGAAGCAATTGCCACCGCATGTTACACACAAAATCGTTCCCTCGATTCACACCATTCATGGAAAAACTCCATATGAACTTGTCCACAACAGAAACCCAATCTATCTTTCCTTCGTGTGTTTGGTGCCTTGTGCTATCCAACTAATGAGGTCAAGACTTGGGCAAACTTAGAGCTAAAGGCGACATTGGAGTATTTGTAGGATATGCACCAAACAAAAGGGATACCGAATCTACAACAAAAGAACCCGAAATATCATGGAAACAATTCACGTTACGTTTGATGAGTGACCGGTCAAATGGCTCTGGACACTCCATTTCGGACCCGCACTTCACAACATCCTATTGGTTCATCCCTTGTTCCAAACTCCTCTCAAGAAACACCATATGTACCTCCATCGAAGATGATGTAAAGAAATTGTTTGATCCAATGTTTGATGAACTGTATGAGTCCACTACTAATGAAGTCTTGATCCCACACAGAGAGGTTGCTCGATTCTGTGAATGAAGTTAATCCATCGGTTTCAATATCGTAAGTCAAGAAGCACTGCTTCGATCCTTGATCTCATCAACAAATCATCATTCTTCAAATGTACATCATGGAAATGTTTACGCATCAATGATGAAGTTAATCCCTTTGCGACTCACGAAGATGCTCCATTTGAAAACATATTTGCTACTCACGAATCATCGCCAGAACCATCTTCTTGAGAGACATCGACTCGGCTACCTCGGTTCCTCGGCAAATGCCACATGAACACCTCGAGAAAATGGACTCACGATCATCCATTAGACAACATCATTGGTAATCCCTCTCGTCTGTATCAACCCGGAAGCAACTCGCAACCGATGCCTTATGGTGCTTCTTCAACTCCGTACTATCTAAGATCGAACCAAAAGGCGTTAAAGCGCCATGAATGAAGATAGGCGGTTCAATGCTATGCAAGATGAAATTCATGAGTTTGATCGTCTTGATGTATGGGAGTTAGTACTGCTCCAGGCGTGCTATGATTATAGCTCTAAAATGGATCTTCAAAGTAAAACTTGATGAGCATGGTGATGTGTTGAAAACAAGGCTCGATTAGTTGCTAAAGGATATCGTCAAGAGGAGGTATAGACTTTGAAGAATATTTTGCTCCAGGTTGCTCGAATCGAGGCCATCGAAATCTTTCGGCTAATCTTGCTAGCAAGAACATGGTGGTTTATCGGATGGATGTAAAGACGCATTTCTAAGCGGAGATCTTAAAGAAGTCGTCTCGTCGGTAACTGAAGGATTTGTGAATCAAGAGCATCCTACTCACGTTTATCGTTTGAAGAAGGCTCTTTACGGTTTAAAGCAAGCTCCAAGGGCTTGGTATGATACACTCTCAAAGTTTCTTCTTTCAACGGATTCAACAAAGGAGCGTTGATCCTACATTGTTCACCGGAAGTCGAGCAAACATTTAACTCATGTTCAAATATATGTTGATGATATTATTTTGCCTCGATGACCCAATGGAATGTGATCGTTTTCAAATGAAATGAGTTCAAAGTTTCAAATGTCAATGATGGGACAAATGTCATTTTCTTGGGATTACAAATTTCACAAAGTCCGGAGGCATCTTCATAAATCAATCTAAATATACAATGAGAGATTTTAAAGAAATTTGGATTTGATTCATGTGACCTGTTGACACCCCATGATTGACCGAACCAAACTAGATGAGGACCTCTCGGGGATCATGATTGACCAAGCGAAATATCAGTATGATTGGATCACGATGTATCTCACGCTAGTAGACCGGACATTTTGTTCTCTGTGTGCATGTGTGCTAGATACCGAGCTAAGCCTACTAAAAGCACCTTGAAGCGATTAAGCGGGTCTTCGGTATCTCCATGGTACCATCAATATGGGACTATGGTACCCGAAGGACACCGGTATGTCACTAACGACCTATGCGATCTTGATCATGCGAGTTGTCAAGATACTGCGTCAAATGCGTCGGGAGGTGCTCGGTTTTGGGTGATAAGCTTGTGGTGGTCTTCAAAAAGCAAATGAGTACTTCTATTTCCTCTCTGAGGTGAATACATAGCCATGTCATCTTGTTGTGCTCAAATCTTATGGATGAGATCTCAATTATCGACTATGGCTTTGAATTCAACAAAATCCCTCTGTCTTTGTGATAATAAAAGTGCTATTGCTCTCTCATGCAACAACGTTCAACACTCAAGAGCAAAGCATATCGACATTCGACATCATTTCATCGGGGAACAAGTTGAAAAAGGTGTGGTGGAACTATATTTTGTGAGTCTCGAATATCGGTTAGCGGACATTTTCACCAAAGCTCTTCCAAGAGAACGTTTGAGTTTATTCTTCCACGTCTTGGTGCGAAAAGCCTTCAACGGAAACTCTCAAACGTCTTGAGGAGGAAGGCGAGGAGTAAAGGTCTATCTTCATCTATCTCTTGTACATATATATTTGAAAAACAAAATAGAAAAATATAAAACTTTCAAAATCCATAAAAATTTGAAAAATTCGAAAATTCTCAAAAAAAAAAAAAAAAAAAAAAAAAAAAAAAAAAAAAATTGCCATTTTGTCATGTTTCTTCGGTTCGATAATATCTACGGTCTTTGTCTGTCATTCAAAGAATGACACGGGTCTTTAGATGTTGTTGAATGTTATTTAAAAAAAAAAAAAAAAAAAAAAAAAAATCAAAAAAATATTTTGGGAGAAAGAGAAAAATGGTTTATTGTCATCTTGAGGCAATAACCGGTTTAAAGAAAGAACGAGCCATATCTTACCAAGTTTTCAAATCTAATGCTCGAGTCTATAAACTCATATCTCTGAAAACTAAATGCTTTGAAAAATAATTCAATCTCTATTTTGATAATCATCGGGACTTATTTGTCAAAATCTCTATCTCTCAATCAACAACCTCGTCATTGATTGAGGGGAGAATGATTTCAATTAAATTAAAAGTTATTTGGCATTAAAATTGTTTTCAAAAGATATACATGCATGTTTTATAAATGGAGTTTAAAGTCTCAAAATCCGATCCTTATCGGTTCAAACGCTTTCACAATCAAGTCACAATTCTCCTTAAAGCTTTCAAATCAATTTAAATCTATACGAGATCACAAATTTCAAATGATTTGATAATTGTGATCGGGGAGAATGTGTGATTTAAATTGGATTTAAGCGATAATTTGGTAAATGGTTATAATAGGATGTACATGCTATCCCGCCCACATGTGACAAACGATTTCAATTTTCAATGCACATGTTGAGGGGAGCATCTATCTTAAAACCTTTGAAGCGTGATCATTCATCCTAATGTGCGGGTTCCTCTAGTATGTGCAAAACTCTTTTCAAACCTCGAGGCACATATTGAGGGAGCAAAATTCATGGAAACCTCATCCTTCCGGATTTGCTATACCCACTTGATCCATTGAGGAAGTGATGTTGATATCGTTTAGAAAATGGTAATCAAAAGTAAATTCTTTCTCTTGCCTCCGTGTGCAAAACATTTTCAACACTTGATGCACATGTTGAGGGGAGTTCTCATTCTAAAAATATCAAAACAATTCGGTACAAAAGCTTTGATAATATATCACAAGTATCGAATTGATTTTCAAATAGTTTTCAATTGGATCCAATGGCGGATGAACAATACCAAATTGACCTACCAACTTTACTTTATATGCGGTGATATAAGGATGATAAGGTTAGGCATTGGTTCCCATGATCCGCTGAGACGGAGGAATCTACCGAGGACAATCCACTAGTTAGTGTAGAAGTCCTTAGGTATGATGATAAAAGGAGAAAATGAGATATGGGAAGAGTGCCGACTAAGGCGAGCTAGTCTTGGAATAAACCCAACAAGGTTCTAGCTATGAAGTCTCGGTAAGCTTGAAGGGTTGAAGAATTAAAAAGAATTGAATGAGAAAAGGGTGAAAACAAATAGCCTCCATTTATTCAACCTTAGGGGCGAAACCGGGTTCAATTCATATACTCTTGATGGTAACATCGGTATTGAAGACAAGGCGTCATGGACCCGGTGGCCTTGCACTTCAACTTTCCAAACCACTCAAGTTCCTCTTAAAGGGCTTGTTTCATTCTCACGGGAACCGACATTATCTATCGACTTTCTCTTAGAGATGGTTGATATTGAAGAAGGAGACCCTCTCCCTAGTCTCCGTTATAGGATCCAAATATGCACAAATTGAGTCTAGAGCCACGAGATCATCAATAAATCTCATTAGGACACTTTCAATGAAGACTCTGTTTCACACAATGTGAAAAGAGATTGTATCTTGAGTCCTCGCCTTATCCTTGTGGTATTGCGGAACATCCGAGTGATGTGTTTTCATATTCACAATGAAGATGGAAAGCCTTGCGAGCCAACATCAAACAAGCTCTGGTAGGTGGCATGTGAGATCTATTATATAGATCAACCATGTGACAATGAACGAGAAACAATGGGGCGATTCAATTTCTTGAATCAATCACAGTTCGAGTTATGGATTGACGGATACCTTTGAAAACCGGTCATTGTGCTTAAAATCACTTTTCTTTAGCACATCGACCGTGTACCAATTTTCAAACCAAAAGGTGTTTTATGATTGATAATTGATTTTCAATAAAACCTTCGTTGTATTGCAAAACAATTTCTATTGAGCAATACGATTGTTTTTCAAAACTCTTTCATCAATCGATGGACTTAAAATTATTTGATTCACTCACTCCGTGTTGTCTTCTTTGAGATGTTCGGTTTGAGAACGACTAGAACATTGCGAAACCACAAGTCAAGGAGATTCTTAGGAATCCTACGATCACGAGCGTGCTTGTCTTGATCAACGGGAACCGTGGGCGTGTACCTCAATTCATCGAAAGTGATCAAAGACACTTTAAATGCGATTTGTTGCTAAGCTTTTGTATGCGAGTGCGCCCGCGTTTGCGGTGATCGAAATGAAGCGGTCAATTCATAGCCGCATGCTCACTTAACACATTCATCTCAAAAGAAATCATGATTAGTGCATCAATGACTCGATATTTTCACACCAAGCTTCGCTCTACTGCGCCAATATCGTGATTCAACAAATGCTTCCGCTACTCGATGAGAAGATATCATGATCCGAATGTGAGCATGTCGGTCCCAAAGTCACAACACCACAATGGATGTCTCGGAGATTTTTGATAGTGATGATCTCCAAAGATGGCTCAAACTTATCATCACGTGGATCGGTGAAAGACCTCCACTTGGAATAACCAAACATGCATTGTGAAGAATCAATGACTACGAGCTTAGAGCAAAGGACTACATCAAGAATGCAAGATCAATTGTTAAATGTCATATCTATTTGTATTCTATGTAATTTTGATACATTATTGAGGTGACCTCCTTAGGGAGATTGTTAGAATTAGAAATTCCGGTATTAAAGAGTCGGTCACCTCAAGCATATGTAATCGTTAGAAATCTCGTAGTCGTAGTTCTTTTAAGTTATGTAGTAATTTAGTTAAGTAACACCGTGGAGGACAGACGGGTCTTTACCCACTGTATGCACGATCCACACCCAAAGTGTGGCGAGTTATGTAAGACTATAAATACTCTCTACCTTCCAAGGTAGAGAGTTGGAGCTCATAATATTATCTTTCACTTTCTCTCACTAAGTTCCCTAAACCTCTAACTTTCTCTCTCTAGAATTCCATCTTATTCGCCACCTTGTGTTATGGTTTGATGTGTATGTGAAAAGTTATATCTTACATTATCAATTGTATTGAGAATAGTTAGAGGGCATCCAAAAGGCTTCATAGATCGAATTTGGGTTTATTTCCCATCGACAACTCATAAGGTGTCTTCATCGAGGTTTAGTGATTGATACTCTATTCAACACATAACAAGCAAGACTTACGACTTGACCCAAAATTGAATAGGTAATAAAGAATCGCAAGCATTGTTCTTTTGCCTCAATCAAAGTTCTATTCTTTCTCTCCAACACCATTCTCTGCGTGGAGTTCTAACAATACTAAACTCCCTCTTGATCCCTTTCTTGGCACAAAATTCATCCATAAGCTTGTTCTTGAATTCGGTCCATTGTCACATCTAATACCTCTTACTTTGAGTCTCAATTGATTTTCAAGGGATATTATGAGATCATGAATTACATCAAACGTTTCATCTTTAAAACCCAAGAAAAGACCTAGCGAATCTCTCGCAATCATCTGTCACAACCAGACAAGACTTCTTCTTGTTTAGACTTGCAATGAAATAGGTCCAAACAAATCCATGTGCAGCAGCTCAAAGGTTCTCTAATAGTTCTTTCCTCAATCTTCTTGCATGAAGCTTTGTCTTGTTTACCTTTCTTGCACGCCAAACATGAGTGATCATTCTGTATGTTTTGGAAGGTAAACCTCTAACTAAATTTTCTTTAACCGACTTGTTGATATTTTTGAAATTTACATGGCCTAATCTTCTATGCCACGATGTGCTTCTTCAAGTGTTGCCTTTGCTACTAAACAAGTTGCTCTTCCGTAAGAGTGAAGACTCTTCATATCCGGTCAGATACATCATTAGTTCTTGGTACTATCGGTACTACCAAGTTATCATCAACAAGCTTGAATTTAGGGAAAGAATGAGACATTACGTGTCATAAATAACAGTGGTGCTTCTTGTCACGGATCCGAGAGATCGACAAAAGGTTGAATTTGAGTTCCTTCACATAACGAACATTCTCAAAATCTATTCTTCCCGCCTTGATAGTTCCTTTTCCGGTTATTCTTCCTCCACTAGCAACATTCCCAAATGCAACTCTTCCC
The DNA here is from genome assembly GCA_022545495.1 of Chrysanthemum lavandulifolium. Taxonomy (NCBI): domain Eukaryota; kingdom Viridiplantae; phylum Streptophyta; class Magnoliopsida; order Asterales; family Asteraceae; genus Chrysanthemum; species Chrysanthemum lavandulifolium. The sequence goes on along the minus strand of CM040239.1, from coordinate 238,341,084 downwards.
CACAATAGGATCTAAAATCGTGAAATCTCTTTGTCTCATGTCATGCTTCCGAGCAACCGCTATCCACAATTAGATGATCTTTAAGATCCTCTTATGGGTTGCCACATACAAAGATAAAGAGTTAGTTAATTTTAGGAACCCAAGCCATTCTTGACTTATGTTCCCTTAGGAGTTACATACTTAAATTCTTTAAGTATGTAATTCCCACTATCTTTAAGCACATGATAAATTATCTTTGGTTGTTCAAAACTTGTGTTGGTTTATCAATAAAAATCTCTTTTCATCCAAGTTCTCTTTATTATTTTCAACAAAAATCTCTGTTTCACTTACTTCTTTGAAAGTCTTGTTTGTTCCCATCGGTACTTTCTTTCTTAACCCAAGATGTTTTAACTTTTGGTGTAGAGTGCTTTGAACTAGATACTCTTTTTGAGGTGTAACGCCTTCTAGATTGATAGTAATTAGATCTCCTAGGGCTTTCATTCCAAAAGTGCTATCGATTACTCGATTGGGTGAAAATCTAGCGATTTTGAGAAGGTCTTGGTGATTTTGAAAAAGATCTTCTCGGTGAGGTGCCTATGGTCTCGTGAAAAATTGTTGTGGTTAAACCTATGTGAATGATTCGGTGGTTTACTCTCCTTGGTTTTTGGTTGGCGATCCGGTCTTTGGGAATTTGCTTAAGTAGTCGAGTGAAAGTCACGGTCCTTAATCGATGATCGGGACTATAACAAACAAAACACAATTTTTGACCCATACTCCCAAAATTTCTTCCTTTAGGTCTATGATTAAAAGTATCCTGTCTTTTAGTGAATGATTAAAACTGTTTTGACCAAAATTATCCCAGAAAGGTTTAGCAGTATTTTGAAAAGATTTTCTTAAAGGTACTGTTGCTCGTGCAGCAGTGTGACAATCGGTAAATTTCCGCGTTTTAAATTTAATAATAAATTATTATTTATTATTACCTGAACGATTTTGAGCAAGCATTAGCTCACTTGAGATAAATAAGGGAGGTTATCCCGCACATTGGAACATTTTGAACTATCAAACATTATCGAAAAATGCATATTTTCTATTTCCTACCAACTTATGAGTTTTCAAACTCACTCGAGTTATCTCACGTTATTGAAAACACGAGCTCATGTGAACCGACTAATAGAAAGTATGGTATTAGTCTAATAAACACCTTTTGGAACAAATATTAATGTTTTTATATTCTTTTATAAAACACACTCAAAACATATTTTACCGTTAATCGTTTCCAACGTGTAATCGAAATATTCAATTCACGTTTTAAAACGTAAATAAAATACCAAAACTTTCCACTCTTTTCTACTCTCATTGTGTCGCATTTTATGCAACGATACACAATCCAACTCGTTTTATACGTATTTCGTATATACATTTCTCGATATGGACTTATTTTCATTCGATTAGCAAACCTTAAATTTTTCTAGACTGACTTTAAATAATAAATTATATTTATTATTCCCAAGTTTCGATTTCGAACTTTCTTAAACCTAATTGAGCTTGAAAACGAGAGAATATCTCGTGAAACACGAAATCTACGAAACAAATGAGCTTGCGCAACTTTAAACTCTTAAATTAATTTGATTTATTAATTAATTTAAATTCGAGAAAATTATACAAATGAATACTCATTTTTATCAGAAAAATCATTTCGGACGCAATGGCGCAAGTCTCGTAATTTTTAACGGCTATTTGCTATGACAAATGGGGCCCACAAGGCTTTTATATAAAAAATAAACAAAGTTTCAAAAATGCCCCTCCTTATATTTTCACAGCCGCCCTTGAACATTCGTTTGTACACGTTTGGTCCTCCAGGGGATATAAAAGACCCAAATTAGGGTTCTTCCCATTTGGTAAACCACCACCACGGAAAACTTTTCCGGCCGTCATCGGTTCCGCCAAATTCGCCACCCATTTTCTTGTTACCAACGATAGATCGTCTTCCTCATGTCGTTTCGGGCGTTTGGTTAAAAAGGAGTGCGTTTGGGGTGTTTTGAGGTTCTCATGGCTCGCCACCACCACCGCACGCACCACCACCCTTTCCCCCTCCTCTTTCATTGGTAAGGGCTCACGTGTCCCAACTCTTCATTTCTTTCTTTTTTTTAAACCCTAATCGTTTTTAATCAATAAAACGATTTTTGTGATGAAAAACTAATAACACTTAATGTTTTATGAACTAAAACGAGTGGATCTAAAATCTTGGCTCTTGAATCGTTTTGACTCGCTCCGAGTCGTGTGACTCACTCCGAGTCAGTTGACTCGTCCGAGTCAACTCACGAGTTGAGTTGACTTGGATCCGATTCTTATTTAATCCGTGTTATTATTTTAATTCGAGCGTACATGTTCTTGTGATTGTTGGTTGCGGGTTTTAATATCATTTTGGTCGACCAAGTTGTTTATCCGATTGATATTCATGTTGAGTGATAACTTGTTTGATTTTTTTTGTTATTCATTTGAGCATATAAATGTCATTGTGATTTCCCAGATTCGGATTTGGAATATTTTTGATGGGATCTATATTATTGGCTGATTTTTTTTTATATGTGGGGTAGGCATGAGCCGTGACTCAAGGTGAGGCACGACTCGTGTTTGTTGAGCTAGCCGTGTCTAGGAACTATTAGTGGTTGTTTATGGGGGAGCCGTGACTCATGGGAAGTCGCGGCAACAAGATTAGTTGACCGAGGCATTTAGCCGAGGTTGGGAAGTTGTAAAAATAATTTTTAAATAAATAATTAAATGTGGAACATTAAACTTGGCCGTTGATTTTATTTGTAAAGGCATTGATTAACAATACTCATGGCGAGCGTTGTTTTGTGTACCACGACACTCGAAGTGTCGTGGGGACTTGGAATATACGTTGGGTCTAAATAAAACTTATTTCGAGTCGTTGACAAGGTTTAGGAAACCTCGAATTGGTCGCGATCATTAATATCGATATATATTGTTTTGGAATTGAATTATTTATATTCATTTTGACGTTGATCATTCCATTTAACGCTTATTAACGTAACTCATTATCTTTGTTTTAGTCGATGACGTTTGGATTTATTGGATCACTACTCGGGGATTGATATGGGATTTGTTTCTGATTTGGATAACTTGACAAAACGAATATTTAATGGATTAAATATTTTGGATTTGGAAATACTTATTAAAGCCTATGCTTGGATTTGATTATTGGATTTGGACATTATTGGACGAAAACTATTAAAATTGGACTTGGATTATTTTGGACAATAATTTGTAGTTGTATGAGCATTTATTGGACATTTTGGACTTGAGACGATACAATATATTAGACTCGTAAAGAATTTAATATATTAGACTCGTAACAAACCTAAAATATGCAATAAACACTTATTCAACTAATAATGACTTGTCAATTATAAACTTATCGAGAAATATGTTTTGCAACATGAGTTTTAATAAAGTCGCGATGACTTGGGCACGTTATATAAATGGACGTGTCATGCCGAAATTTATAAAAACGTTATAAACTTATATTTTAAACCAAATCCCTTTTTATTGTTATGAAACTCGACAAACAAATCCAAACACATATTACTTTTATGTAGTAAAACTTTATTGTTCGGATTGCAAATTGAAACATAACCTTGTTCATTTATACAAACTATTTGGGAGCAAGGGGTAAACGCCGAAACGTACTAATTGACTTTCTCTATCGATATTGTCCTTATCGCTATATCCTTTACTTCTTTTGTCATTCCTTCTCGACTCAAGTACTCGTCAATATTTTCTCGACTGTGTCGATCATCTGTTCCTCATTGGCGTGAGAATACTGAGTCACTATACGAGTCAACTCTTATACGAAAGTTTCGTATAAGTTATTCCTCCATCTTTTCCAAGAGCCAAGACGTGCGAATTACCTTCGCAACTACACTTTTCGATCATTATCGACAATCAAAATAATTCATGAAACTTCACATAAAATATTATAAAACAAATATTTATAATATTTATTTTAAAACTCCAAGCATTTTAACGATCCAAATATGTGGAAACTTTTGCTTTTGAACTTCAAACACTTTCAAAAACACAAACATCGGTAAACTTACAAGCGTTGTTTTGAATACAAGACTTAGACTAAAAATCATACCATACTTATCTAGGTTGCGTGTCGGAGCCGTGCACATTTATTACTTGATGTTTGTTGTGATGTCTTACATTTACGCATACCAAGGTGAGTTTTCATAGCCCGTCGTACATGTTTAATTATTTTCAAACCTACGGGAGAATACATTGCACACCATTTTATTACGATACCAAGTATGTTAAATTCATTTACATTGCTTAAGTTACCACGTTGCGCTTAAATGTCCCCATTTCATATGCATGAGCCGTTAATTTCCTAGAAGCGTGTGTGAGTGGATAGATCTATCGAGGGTGACGCCCATCCGGGTTGGTGAATCCCAACTAGTCATACGGATGCATTTCATTCATAAACATTATTAGAGTTGTTTGGCAAGACACTCTGTTGGGCGAACATCGATCGGAGCTTCGGTATCATGCGCTTAAGCAATTGTAACATTTATGTGACATGATTGTCATACATAACATTTTTTATGTGACATGATTGTCATACACGATCTATACTTGCGTAGTCGTATAAAACATTTACATAAACCTATGATTTCTCACCAACATTATTGTTGACCGTTTTAGCAATGTATTTTCAGGTAACTAAGACATACTCATCATGGCATGGTTAAGGAATCCCTTTTTAGTCGCGGCGTCGACTTATATCATTGTACATTATGGCACTTTCTTTCAAAACATCGCTTGGACTTGTAATGTATTTATATTTCCGCAAACTTTATAAAATTTTGGGACCTATTTTTGTAACTCGAATGTTTTATTAAATCAAGCGATGTATTTTTCAAACGACACTTTAGGTCGCTCAATATAACTGTGATTGTGATGCTATGACATCAATCCCGTGAATTCCATTCCGCAAAAGCAGTAATTTGGGGTGTGACAAGCAGTACTTTGAGTTGAAGGTACTGCTTGACTCTCATCATCAACCTTAGGTTTTTCAACTGTTTCTTTTGGGGTTTCAAAACTAGATTTACCTGTAAGTTTCTTCCTAAACTCTAAGTTGTCTATTCCAAAACGATAAACATCTGTCCTAAGTGGTTGAAAACTACCAGTGGGATGAGGGACTGCATGATAACCATTGTCTTCCTTAAATTCTGGAGGTGTTTGACTAATTGATTCCTCATCACTAGATGTGTTATCTACATAATTAATGAGTTCATCATCACTAGTTGTTATATCCTCAAAATCAAGTTGGTTCTCATCACTAGGTGGGTTTTCCTCTATGCTACTAAAGTCCATACCAAATCCTAGTCCGGTTCTAATGTAAGCTCTTCTCTGCTTTTCAACATAACTAACATGAGAAAGACCGATTGTCCCAAGCAAAGAAGTTTTTCTAACAAATCATCCCTTTCCTTAGTCGACTTTTCAATCTCGTAAATCTTACATCCTAACTTCCATTCACTTAGTTTTAATTAGTAATCATGTTGCTCATATTTTTCCGCCCAAGCCATCTCATTATTTTCATGTGTTATTATTTTGGCTTCCATTGATTCTAAAGTGATTTGATAACCAGCTACCTCAGACCTAGCCCTTCTACAGTTATCTCTTTCAGTTACATAGTTATTAAGTACTTGATAAAAGTCATGACACTTAGAACATACCTCAGAGATAGGGGTGAACTTGGTGAAGTAGCTACCATAGCAAGCAAAACAGGTTCATCTTCACTCTCCATGCTCCAATCAAAGCTTCCTAGACCATCTCTGGATTCCAAAGCAGCATGTCCAGGTTCCTCATCAAAGGCTATGCTCCAATCAAACTCTTCCACTGATTCTTCCATTGCAATCATACAATAGGTTACTGGTTCAACATCAAATTCAGCACTCCAGTCAACCTCAGATAGATTTTCTTGAGCAACCAAAGCTTTTGTTTCAGTAATAGGAATTTCCTTTAGTTCCAGCTTAGGTTTCTCAGTCATCCTGTTTGCACGATATTTAGCAAACTTGCACTCCTTTACAAAGTGTCCGATCTTTTGATTAAAGCATTCAATCTTTGACTTGTCAAAAGTGATACTGTTTGGGTTTGAAGTCGATGCCTCTTCCTTTTTCTTCATGAACTTCTTGATCCTAGCGCTTATCATAGCAACTTGCCACCGATATCAATTTCTTCAAGAGCATCCTCTTCAATTTGTGACAAATCCTCTTCATAAGTAATGTAAAAGTGGCTTGGTGAGCAAAGAATGAGCATACGACTTCATCGAATGGATGGTGTTTGTAGGTGTTGAGGTGGGGTTGGTCATGGTTGTGATAGAATGAGCGAGGATATGCGATGCTTTGAGAAACAATACTTTGAGTAGGTAAGCGGTACTTTTAGTGGAAGTCTTGCCTCTCTTTTCGAAAGACATAAAAGCTATCTTGTGAGACTTTGAACTTGTTTGGCCATTCATCTCATGCTCATACACTTCGGATGGTTGTAGAGATCGTCAAAGTCCATAGTGTCCAATCCAGTTGTCCTCCGATCATAGTTGCAATCACATGCCATACATATGGCAAACTCCTTAAGAACTTGATTGGCATCTTCAACAGATACCTCGACTTGTATAACTCTAGCATCTTTGAGGAGATTTTGGAATCCATCGTGGCGAGATCAAGACCTTCTCTTTCACCAACAATGAAAGTTTTAAACTGCTGCTTCAACAGTTTACATGCATCTTCTTGGAAGCATCATTACCTCCAAACCTTGTCCCGAGAGCAGCCCATAATTGTTTAGCATCCTTAGCATCATGAAACTTGAGTAGGTGACCATCGTGTATAGCGACAATAGGATGTTGAGAGCCTTTTCTTGATTCCTTATTGTAGGCTGCTGGCAAGACGACCTTAGGTGGTTTAAGTCGTCCAGAACTTCAATAGGATCTGCAACAACTTCATTACCATTGACAATTATATTCCACGGTGCATGGTCTATAATAGCAATGTCTTGCCTCATCTTCATGCTCCATAGATCGTACTCTCCTTCTTGATAATAGTTATTCGAGTGAGGTGATGGATCTTTGGTGGTGCAGCTTCAGTCGACATCTTTAGGGTTTGTTGTTAACTAGGTTTTAAGGGTTTCTTCTTAATCAGAATTTCCACACAAGCTCTGCTACCACTTGTTGGATCGATGTATTCTAACCAAACTAACTTATGTAGCTTGTAAGGACTTAGTAACCTCGGATAAATCCTAAGTTGCTAACAAAGAAACACTGAACTAACTCTATTAAGTATGCGGAATTTACTTAACAAAGCTAAGAAGAATTAACTTTAACTTTAATGATTATATTAAAACTCGAACACGCTTGATACAGTTCACTAACAATCCCTAACAACTCTAATATCGAACTTAGTAAACTCTAATAATGCACGACGTATAATGCCAATCTAGGGGTCCTTTTATAGGCTCAAGGATAACCCTAGTCGGTTTACAATTATATTCCTTGTACGTCAAGTAATACTAAACTTAAACTTAGAACATTCAAGAATTACAATATAATCCTTAACAATTTTGCATAGCGATCCTTTTAAGAATGCGAGACTTTGATGATCGAAAAAAGACTTTGACTTTCTTCTTTAGCAGTACTTTGACTTCTTCAGTACTTTGACTCTTCAGCACTTTGAATCTTCAACACTTTAACTTTCTATATCCCAACAAACTGCATGGACCGATCGGCCATTTCAATCTTCATTTTGGCTAGCTTAAGGTATCTGATACCCATACGTAGGAACATTGAGCGAGGCATTATGCTTATGCTCGCTCCAAGATCAGCTAGGGTGTTACACATATTGAGATTCCTGATCAAGCAAGGGAGAGTGAAAACCGAGATCTTTTTCCTTTGCGACTCATTCCTTAAAACCGCCGAACATCTCGTTAAGTTGAACCGTCTCATCGGAATCGTCACTTAATTCCTGCAAAATATTGTTAGGATCAGTCTTAATGGAATTAACAAGAGGAACGTTACCAGGAGAGTTCCAACGCCAAGAAGCGAGAGTTTCTCCTTGCAGATTCTTCGTTTAACCTTCTCCGAAAAGGTAGTGGGCTCTTCAAAGATTGTTTCCACTGTGTTTACAACTTCTTCTTCCCGTGCAGCGAGGTAATCCATTATGGCTTTTGAACATGAGTTCACACTCTTCTCCAAACCCTTTATGCGGTCTTCATGAATCTTGAGAGAAGAAACTGTGTTTTCCACGAACGTTTTCATCATTTTTTCAATTCTCTCATCACGTTCCTGAGATTCCTTGATATGGTCAAGGATCTTTTTTTCTAAGTTGTTTCCGATCTTGGTCCCAAATACACTCTTAACCTTCTCTAAACTACAGGCTTCACTTTCATTTGCCCTTTCCAACCTTCGCTTTCCAAAAATTTCTCCATAATTATATTCCTGCTTTGTCAATGTTTTCATCACCTTATGATCAAAATTATCCCTTGGTCCATACCCTGTCTCCATATTCCATTTATATCAATGTTCAGAAATCCGTTGAATACACTCCAAAGCTTGGTCAGGAGTCATGCTCAGAATAGGTCTAGGGGAATCGAGTAATTCACGTGTTAGTGCATTAATTCCCCTGTAGAAGACATAGACGATTTGATGTTTATTCAAGTCATGAGTGGGACATAGGTAAGGTAGCTCATTGAATCTTTCCCACGCTTGATAAAGCGTCTCTTCACCTTCTTGAACAAATTTATGGATCTTCTTGAGAAGTTTAGCCATCTTCAAGGAGGGCAAAATTGTTGAACAATTCTCTTCTTAATTTACCCCATGTTTCTTTGCATTCGTTAGGGAGTTTATTGTACCATCTTTTCATGAGTCCTTGTAAGAGTCATAGGAAAAATTCTTGTCAGAACCGAATAGTCGGGGATACTCGGACGGGAAAAGAGATGATAGGTAGAGTACTTCTTCCACATGATTCTGAACATCCTCATTTTCATCTCCTGAAAACTTAAGCTCGTGTAATTCCTGAATAAATTGGTCTGGAATGGAGAATTTTTCCACACTAGAGTCTCGTGTGAAGGCTCGTTTACAATTCACATTTGGTCATTCCAAATACTGCTCCATGGTTATTTCATCGATATTGTTTTCATTAATGACTTGAGTTCGCATCAGTTGGTCGATTCAGAAACGAAAAAATGTTATGAATAGGAACTAGAGAGTAAACTTTTTCGTCCGAAATTGTTTTTCCGGATCATCGAGCAGGGTGGCCAAAATGGCCTTGAGCTTCTAGTCTTGAATCCGACATTAAGAGAAGAAAGAAAATTAAAAGTAGACTTTAATAAAACCCTAAATAGCTCCCGGCTACTGGCGCCAAAAACTTGATACGTGTTTCTTGACTGTGTTTTAATATTTATAATTACTCGTTATACCTATGGTCTACCCTAATGCACTAACAGGCAGTGTTCCGGTCGTGTGTAGTGTAATGTCGGTAAAACCGAGGTCGTTCCAAGAGCTATGTGTGCGGATTTATACTAAGTCTAGGTGTCACAGATTTTAATATGATTTTAATATAATTAACTACTAAAGCAGATAAAGGCGAGGGTTGTGATCAATAGAGGAGAGGGGTGCTAACCTAGTTACTCATCATAAGTAGATGTGTTTACGTCTAATTACTTCCAATTACTTAAGGTGGGGTCAAAGTCGCTAGGACAACATTTGGTCGATTCGTCCTAACCTATTAGCAAAGGTACCATCGAGAAATCAGGTGCCCGTCATAAGTCCGATTGTTCCCGGTCCCTTAAGCCAAGTCATTAAATACCGCTACATGCTAGATTTATAATAGTGAGTGCCGAGCGCTAGCATCTTAAACACTCACCCCTTACTTAAGTTCATCCAAACGTAGATGATCGGTTGGTCAAATCGCACAAGTAGAAAGGGTCGTCGAGTTGGTCATATCTTACCCTTCCGTCTCCGCCTACTCACTTAGGTCCAGTTGGTCATATCTTACCCTTCCCGTGTCGGTCTACTCACTTAGGGCCGATTGGTCATATCTCTAAGTAACTAGCCTCACCGCCATTCAAAACCATCAAACAAGGGTAGCTACCAATAAACTATGCATGCATACACTTAGAAATAATTATACGGAAGCAATGTAAACGCAAACAAAACAATTAAGGAATCATAACTAGGCCAAGACCTAGAGGTGCTTAGCTCATATTAACTATAACAATCGATTCAATGTTCAACGTTACGAAATACATGAAATAAAAGTAAATAAAAGATAAAAAGCTAATGCTCATCGTAAGGGAGTGATTTCTCCCTTGGAGATAGCTCCGTATGCTCCTCTAGATCTGCCTTCGACTTCTTCTCACGTTCTCTGAATGTTGTGTGTGAAATGGGATGCTTTAAAATGCTGGAAATCGTGGGGTATATATAGGCCAGATCTGGTTACGGCGTAACTAATTATAAGAGTTACGCCGTAACATACAATTCTTCGTAATTTGCACTAATAATGCTGGTTATGGCGTAACTAGGAAGGAGTTACGCCGTATCTTCAATAAATCTTGGTTACGCCGTAGTTGTAGCATGAGTTACGACGTAATTAGCAGCGGCGCAGAACCTCATTTAACCTAATATGGTTACGTCGTAATCTTGGATAGAGTTACACCGTAATCTTCTGTTGAGTTGGTTTTCTGAGCCACGCTTTAGTTACGGCGTAATGTGAGGAGGAGTTACGCCAGAACTGCTTCAAAGTGAGCATACTATGATATATCTTTAATAACTTCTCCAAATCCGCGTCTCTTTAGCTCTAATGCTCGTAAATTACCTGAAAGTGTAAAACATAGGAAAACAAGCGTAAATCCATATAAATGATATAAAATACGAGCATTATCGGGGGAAATTGACACTTAATATTCAGGATTATTTGACGTTATCACCGGGTTCACTGCTCGTTAGTGCAATAGGTAGACCTTAGGTAGACGAGACCTTATAAATTTAAATCCTGGTCGGAAATCTTGCATCACATACTCCATCAAAAAAATTAGGTTATGACTTTCACAATTACACAGAATCGAAATTAATCATCTGTTCGACTTCAATAACATTCAATATTTGTTGATTTCATCATAAATCTTCGTCATTGATCATAGTTTTCAAATTATGGACCATTTTTAGTTTATTTGCTCAACTTTATATTCGAAATTATCAATTGACAAACAATTAATTAGATAATGGATGATAATCAGATTATGGAGGACAAAAATAGGTTGTATATACTGAAAATCATGTTGTTGCTAATTAAAATAGAGTTATGGATGGAGAAAATTAAGTTATGGTAGAAGCATATTCAAATTCAGAGCTAGAAGATGTAGTTGTTGTACAGATTAAATCGCATGTGATTCACTTTGGCTAATAAAATCACATGTGATTATATCAATAATCATGTGTGATTGTAACCGAAAATATTGCATATTACTTGAATAGCTAAATGTGTGGTGAGATGTTTGGTGAGTCATGTGAAGAGACAATATTGTTTTTTTGTTAATAATTATTATAATACAATTAATTTTTAAATTGATACTACTAATGATCTACATTTTTAATCAAATAAATTGGATGATGGAATTTGATATTTTGATCTTTAGAGAATCATTTTTAACAAACTTTTCTCGTTATTTGTTATTATGAGTTGGCAGAAATTTGATTTTAATTAGTCTTATAAATTTTACAATAATCAGAAGTTCAAATGTCCAAGTTAAATTACTCAATTAGGTCATGTTTGGCAACAAGCATTTAGAAGCGTTTAGGGCGATAAGCGACAATGGTAAGCATTCTAGATGAAAAGCTTGTTTGGCAACACCTCAACAAGCGTTAGAATATTGTCTTACCGCTCCAATCTAAATCTTCGGATTAAGCATTTCACGATTCTTCCAAGCGCTTAGTTTATGAAATTACATATATACCCTCATTTGTTTAATCATTTATTTTATTTTAATATGTATATGACCTTTTTCGTAATTTTACAATTTATAATTATCTACATCTACGTTACTAAACACATTTTTAAACAAACAACTACGAACTTCATCGCTATCTCCATCAAGCTATCGACATCGCTACTACTTTATCACTTCTTTACATGTCGCCAAACATAGCCTAAAGTATTAGGTCAAAAGAACATACTCTTTCCGTTCTAATTTATTTGTTCTTTTTCTAATTTTTAAAGTTTTTTTTTTTTTTTTAAACTTTGAATTTAAGTATTTTTGTTTGTGCTATATATGTTTTAAATTAAATTCATTCATACATTTTTTATTAAGTATTATAAAACATAAAAAAATTAATGTTAAAGTTAAAAAAAAAAAGAAAAAAAAATTAAAAAGTCAAAATAAGACAAATAAATTGAGAGGAGTAAATATTACTACCTCCGTCCCATAATAATAGTCCTCTTTGACTTTTTTAAGTCTTTTTTATTAAACTTTGGCCATAAATATTTTTATTTGTGTAATATAATACTTGATGAAAAATATATGAATAGATTAGGTTTTAAATGTATTTTCATTTGATATAACCTTTATCAAGTATTATATAACACAAATAAAAATATTAATGGTCAAAGTTGAACAAAAAAGACTAAAAAAAGTCAAATAGGACAATTATTATGGGACGGAGGGAGTATCAAACATTACTTTTTGTTTGACGTTTATTATTTGTAAGGGGGTGGCAATGGCTTCGGCAAAGGCTCGGTATGGCCTTATGCCGAGCGGCAACACCGGCGCAAGTGGTGCGGCATGGCGAGGTATAGAGCGAGCTCGGCAAAGATTGTCGAGTTGGCATGAAGAAATGGTCCAAAAAATTAGCCGTTGCAACGGCTATATATCTAGCCGTTATACACATTTAAAAAAAAAAAAAAAAAATCCCTTTTATAAATATACACATAATAACCAATTTCAATTCACATTTATTTTCAACTCTCATTCTTTTTACACAAACAAATCAAATACAAAATGTTTTCATCCTCCTCTTCTTCATCCGAGGACGAGTTAGTTTTTCCCACGAGTCTTCCGAACTATTGTTATCCGGTAGTACCCTATCAACCTATTTTGCCGCGACGATTACATCAAGATACGGCAGCTCACTCTAGAAACCCGGCTCTCACCCGCTTTCGTGAAGCATTACAAACTCTAATGAATGACTATTTCGTCGAACGACCAAAGTTTCCCGACCATGTTATTCGTGAAAGATTTCGAATGAATAAAAGCTTGTTTTTAAGAATTATTGGTGATGTTGAAGCGAGATTTGAATGGTTCAAGAGGGCCAAGACGCGAGGGGAAAAAAAAGTTTCACGGCGTTACAAAAATGCACATCGGCCATTCGACAACTCGCAACGGGTGAACCTCCGGATAGATTTGATGACTATCTAAACATGGCACGAAGAACGTCAGGTTAACCTCTCATATTTATTTTTTAAATTCGTTTTTTTTTACTATTAAATATTTTGTAGGAGAATGCTTTGATCATTTTTGCCATGCGATAATTGAGTTATATGGTCGAGAGTTCTTACGTAAGCCGACAGCCCATGACGTTGCACGGTTATTCGAGGCACGTGAAGAAAAACATCACATTCCTGGAATGCTTGGTAGCATTGATTGTACACATTTCGTTTGGCGAAATTGTCCTAGACATTTGAAAGGCCAATATAAGAGAGGTGATCACCAATACCAGACTATTATGCTTGAAGTCGTCGCTTCAAATGATTTGTTGATTTGGCATTCGTCTTTTGGTCCTCCCGGTGCAAACAACGATATCAATGTTTTGAATCGATCTCCATTGTATCTTACGGAGCGAAATGGAACGGCCCCAAACAGTTCATTTTCTCTAAATGGACGGCTTTACAAACGTAGATATTATCTTACCGATGGAATCTATCATACGTATTCAACGTTTGTTAAAGCATATAAGTATCCCACTGACCCGAAGGAAAAGAGATTCAAGAAGCTACAAGAGTTTGCAAGAAAGGATGTCGAACGAGCTTTTGGGCGTCTTAAGAGAAAATGGATGATTCTCAGTCGTCCTCTCCGGACTATGTCGGTCGAAAAAAATTCGACAATTCGTTTATACGTGTATTATAATTCACAATATGATTTTAAAAGACAACGAGATGGCAATATCACCGGTTCATATAATGGATCAGCCGGTCGCGCCAGTTTATGACGACAGTGTACTACAAGAGTTACTCGACGAAGATATCCATAACCGTCTCCGATATGATCTTACGGAGCATGTAGCGGTTCAAAACTTAGCATCGAGATGACTAGTTATTTTCTAAGTTTCTTGTAATTTTGTTTTAATTATTAATGAAATATTATGTTTTTATTAAATTGTTTAATATAATTATAAATATAAAAAATAAATAAATAAATTAGGTGAGGTATAGAATCATGGTTGCCATTAGAAAAGTATGGTGAGGCATGAAATGAGGTGGAATGATATTATTGATGGGTGGTGAGGTATGGGCGAGGTATCAGATCGCCACCCACCAATAATATTATTCCATATAAATAAAATAAAAGTTATAGACGAGATGGGAAGCAATTGGCTGTTTCCTTGAGTCTTGGTACTTGGAGTAACAAGTTTTTTTTTTTTTTTGAAAATTACTTGGAGTAACAAGTGATCATAAAACAAATGGAAAAAGAAAGTCATTGTAACGTGGCCACCACTACTCCTTATCCATGGAATATCTCTATTAAATTGTTTTACATAAGATATTGACTATTAATTAATCAAATGTAATAAGACCTAGCGAAAATGGGTACTTTTCTAACATGAAAACATGTTACATATATAGATAATCAATTTTGTTTAGCTAATATATAATACATAACTTGATGCTAAATAATTAGGTAATAACAACCTTTTTATTACTTATTTATTTATTTATTTTTTTATATTAAGATTTTCGACTTGACTTAACATTGCGAGCCGACTAATCTTAACACGACAAAAAAGATATAGTGCAGTAGGTAATAACAAATTAGAGCATATATAATACGGAGTATACGTATTGGTGTATGTAGGTGGGAAGGGAACACGTTTCACCTAGTAAATGGATCTTTCAAACAAACTTTTTATTCTTTTCCATTGTAATTTGTGGAATCCCAAATAATTATAGTTACAAATATTATCCTTAGGCTGCCCCAAGAGAGATTCAATCCTCATTTTCTCTCGCACATCGCCTTTCTCTTCAAATGACCTTCAGGCGATTAGGTCTTGCGAGAAGGCGATTTTTTTATTATTATTATTTTTTTTAACATTTTAACACAAAATAAAATTTCATTAATAATTAAACGTTACATAATAATTCAAATAAAATTAAAACATTCGAAACTTATTAAAACATTACGAAACTTATTAAAACATTACAACACTTATTAAAAATTTAGGTTGTGGCGTGCTGATCGCCTCTTTGAGTTTCTGCATTGTTTGTTGTTGTCTGCAAGAAAGATTCGTCGATTGGCGTGCGATAGAACATGAGATCGCATCATATTTCTTTTGAGCCTCTAATTCAAGTTTTCGTTCTTCTAGTGCCAATTTTTGTCTTCCTCGCTTCTCTTTTGCTCAATCTCCAACTCGATTTGCCAGTTGTTCTAGCTCTTCTTCTTCAAACCATAGTGCGGTCTGCCACTCCTTCTTCCGCCCGAATGCCTTGGACTTGATCTTGCCCCATGTCTCGCAACACCTTCCATAGAAAACTCAAAGATTTCTTTTATTCTTCTTTACGGTATCACGACCAATTGGTCTATTAGGCATGCACGAAGCACATCCGAGTGCACATCCAGTCGATTAAGTCCTTGCTTTTGCGACCATCCTCTTGGGTTAAAAAGCCGCATCTCATTATCCTTCCAAGCAAAATGGTCCTCAAAATCGCCAACAATGCTCCAAAACAAACGGATGACCACACACTAGTTGGTATTCATCACAAGCTCGTGTATAAACAGTGAGGTCATTCTCACAACTTCCGTAATTCTTGAAAGCATTGTTGTAAATGGCACAAAAATGACGAACCCTATTTTTCCACTTTGTAATGATAGAGTTGTACGTTCTTTCTGCACCAACCTCCTTCTCAAAGTATTCAATGACTTTCTGCCAAAATCCTCTAGCAGTTTGGTTGTTTCCGGTTACACTATTCTCGGATACATCACACCAAGCGTTGCACAAGGCGATCTCTTCTTCTTTGGACCAAGGCAACGAATCATTCTTGCCTTCTTTCTCGACAGCCTTCTTCTTTCCCTTTGTAGCTCGTTTCTTTGGTTTGACCGGTGACGTCTCTTCTCGACATTCTTCTTCTTCTACGTCATCAACGTTGACCGAATCGTGATACGATCCATGAGCCGAACCGGTACCCGAACCGTGATACTCTTGAGCCGGATAACCCGATCCGGTTCCAGCATAAAAATTAGGATTGTTGTATAGTTGGTCATCAAAATCAAAACCCTCAAGATTGATACGGCTAACCGGAGAATATTCTTGATAATTTGAAAATGAAGACGTTGATGAATCCATTGTTGGACTGTACATGCATTCGTGTGACCATACATAGATTGGTTGCTTGACGGGAGTAGCTTTGTTGTTGTTGTTGGTAGTGGATGTTTTGTTGCGGTGGAATAAATGGACGATTCATACTAAATGGATTGTTAGGTTGTTGTTGTGGAGCTTATTGGGATTGATATTGACGGGGGTTAGAAATTGATTCTTGGTGAGACACCGGTTAACCGGAAATTCGGATCCGGTGTTAAAATACGGGACGTTTTGTGCCAAACAGGATTTTCGGCTTTGGTTGGTGGTGTTTTCTTGACATTTTGCTTGAGAGGATTGTGAGATTTTTGATAGAGAGATTGTAAGATTTGTGAGTTTAGTGTGTAAATAAGTTGTGTATTTATAGGATAGTTTTTTTTTTTTTTTTTTTTTTTTTAACCAAACGGTACAAAAATTTATTATTTTCAAACGGTTATATATATATTTTGTTTGGATTCAATGGCTAGCAAGAAAAAGGGACTTAAATTGCTTTGTTCTTATCGATCGTGTGGACGAACGAGATGGGGGATTTTCCTGGCGATCGATTGGCTCCACATCAGGCCGATCGATAAGACATCGATCGCCATATGGCTCGATCGACACACGATTCACTCCTGCTGCGTTCAGCCTTAAAGACTTGTCACAAGTTCATTTATTCTCGTTCAACGTTAAATATCTTCCTTTGTGTCATTAAAATAAACCATGGTAATGACAATATGACACGTACAATATTTGAATTTTGGGTGAACAGAGCATGAAAATGAATCCATCACAACACATTGACAGTAGCAAATGACATAAATAAAAACTTCATACAAACCATGACCAAATCATACATTGAGTTTAAATTATCCTAAGATAACCGTTATGGCGTTATGTAAATGTAATTGCAAATTTAAGACCAATGCCTGAACGGCATGAAGAGGCCATGAAAACTAGTCAATTGCCGAATCTGTTCCTCATCCAAAATTAGACTTTATCATATTTCATAAAATAAAATTACAATACTGAACCAAATAAATAAATTTAATTGTCAACTAAAGTGTAGAATAAACTAATGTATTTATATTTGTTAATCGAAACTTGAGTACACTCCTCTTTGTTTCTAGAACTGGTGTTTTAATTCAATCAACGACTTTAATCAATTTCCTAGCAAAAGTGAAACACACCCAATTTCTATAACGTTTTATTTATCAAATGTTCAACCACTCACGCTTGAGCTAAAAAATAACATAAGTTATACTTTCCAGTTTCCACCCAATGATAAAAGTTGGGATCCAAAATTAACAAATTTATTTAAATGCATGGACAAGTGGAGTATTTTATTATTATTTTTAAATGGTCGAAAACATATATTTAGAGATTAGGCGAGTATCCGTGCGTGGCGGCAGCGGTTCTTAGCGACAGACAATTAACGATATGCGATGATAGAGTGGTGCGGTGGTGGAAGGGTTTTGTGGTGGTGAGGATGGTGGTTGATGAGATGTGTGGAAGAGGAGAGTATTTTGTATGTGTTTTGAGTGAGTTGTGATAAGAGAGTATTAAATATGCTTTTACATATGTCTCTCTCATTTGACCATTTCACTTTTTCACTTTGACTGTTTTTTCATTTTATGTAGTATATTTAGAGATAACAAGTAGCGACAATCTATAAAAGAACACATACATTATGGGAAACCTGTTAAAACTATCCATCTACAAACCGATTGGTACATTATTGATAAAGCTACCCAGCTGACAACGTAATAATATGTGACAGTGGATA
The DNA here is from genome assembly GCA_022545495.1 of Chrysanthemum lavandulifolium. Taxonomy (NCBI): domain Eukaryota; kingdom Viridiplantae; phylum Streptophyta; class Magnoliopsida; order Asterales; family Asteraceae; genus Chrysanthemum; species Chrysanthemum lavandulifolium. The sequence continues at coordinate 238,322,704 of CM040239.1, read as the reverse complement.
AAGGGTTTTATTTTATTTTATCTTGCAACATGCATCTTAATTGATTAGAATAATACGGAGTACGTATAAGATAAATTTGATATCTTTATCTATAATCTAACTCAAAGTAACACATGTTATTGTTTAGTTTTCAAGTTTAGAATCAATTAATGATCACTTTGGTTTACGTCAAGACTTATTAGTCGTCTTTTATATTGCCTGATTTATAGGAATAATGGATGTCTAATATTACTCCTACGTAGTATCTTTTATATCCGTCTTTAACGTAAGAGTTTAGAGTCTATATCAGTATTAAGATTCTTTAAGGCTTTACTCGTAACAAAAGAGTGAATGTAATGCGAGGTAAAATGTACTTATAATGGAGCATAATGTATCATCTTCCGCACTCTTTACAGTATTAACGTACAGAATGAACTTGTGTTTGATGTAATCATACCATGTGAGAAATATGCTTTATCGAAATATACAGCATTTGTCACTTATTGGTTATATTACAAATTACTATCGACGTTTACAAAACGAGGTTAGTTACACGCCACGTTTCACTGCGAGGTTCTATTTTTACATCTATCTGATTGCAAAAGTCAAATAAGAGCACTTATTTACAGCGTACGTAAATTATCAAATGTGCTATTACATATTCTTAGATACAATTTAGATATGCCAAAATACTTGTTCATATTTTCTAGTAGTGTTTATTGATTACATAAAAAACAATAAAAAAGAAGTATGACATATTAGACAAAGTTTAATATTAAAATGGATAAAGTACTACAAAGGAAAAAGGAAAAAGGAAAAAGCAAAATAAAAGTTGCCAAACCTATCCTCTTGCCAATGATAATGAAAATGTCACAACCAATGTTCTAAAAGGCGTGAGGAATCAGATACCACGCCTCAAGATTCTGTTTTGCGTTTCGTAAAGGCGTCTTAAGGCGTGAAAAATATTTATAGATTTATGTATTTATAATTTTGATCATTTTTAAGAGATTTCAATAACTAAAGCGTCCCAAATAACTGGACCCAAATATGGTAAAATAGAATTAAGTTTTGAAATAACGAGGCCAAGAAAGAAATAAATTCAAATACTGAAATTCAATCAACCAAATTCTTTAAATTCTTCTAAAATGAATACGATTACTAAAAGCTACCTTTTCACGTCTTTCACGCCTTATCTCACGCCTTTTCACACGACGCATGGCGCCATTTGGCTTCATTTCATGACGAAGGCGCCATAACGCGCCTTTTAGAACACCGGTCACAACCATGTTTTGAACTCTCAACCAATGGCTTAAATGCCAAATGGTTTACCACTAAACAAGTAATATGTCTACCTTAATATCTAAATCATAGTTTTGTTATGTTAGTCGCATGCCAAATCCAAACACATTATAAGTAATCTATGTGAAATTACTAAATAACGAAACTCAAATTCCATAGATATCGCTAAAAAATGAGTGTAAAAATATGTATGAAATCGCTAAAAAAACCAGTTTAAATTTTTTGAGATCTGTAGCTAAAGATTCATCACAAATTCCCTCACAAATGTCACTAGTTAAGTGAATTTACTAATTTAGGAATATTTTTCTGTGAGTAAGGTTCGACCGATTGTGCTAGATTCCTTAAAAAAAATTCCCGTTGGAAATTCTAAAATTCATTGAAAAGTTACCTTCATTAAACGTTTTCAATCATGATTTTCCTCAGGTGAAAGCCCTTTGTGTTAATTTGTAGTGAGCCTTGAATAAATTTTAACAGTTTTGTATCAAAAGATACATAAAATTAATCCGATAGGAAGTAATCTCTCATTGTATCTGTAAAAATTTACGTAACTTTTGAATTATATTTTCTAGAACTCAGGAAAGAAACAAAAGAAACAAAATAAACAGGCGAGTAACATGAGATCATTTAAGTTCATAAAAAACATGAGATCATTTATTTGGGCCAAGTGGCTACGAGCCTACGAGTCTATGCGGCTAAAAACGTGAAGCAAGCTGAAGAAATAGTAAAACTAAAACCACTCCCATACCTTTATTTTCCCATACTTTACGATTTTTCATTATTTATCTACAGGGAACTACAAACAAAAAAAAAATATTAAAATAAAAATGACCTCATCAACTTAAAATATAATATGATGAACGCATTTTACATAGAAGATCGATAATTGCTTACCTATAGATTGCTCACAAAACTTTTATTCTTGTTTTGAGGAACAAGTGGTATTTTATAAAATAAAATATTACGTTAATCAAGTAAGATAAAAAGTTAGCTTATTGTATCATAATCTGGAATACAAACAATTTCCAAACTTTACAAAAGATAAAAAGTTAGCTTATTGTTTTGAGCTTTTGCCCAACTAGTTAAACATATTCCAATAATTTCATTCATATAACCTCAATTTATTTACAGTTCTCAACTCAACTAAGACAAGTAAGCCCGTAAGTTCTTGATTGTCCAATGAAACAACTTCATTCGAGTTTTGTATGGTGTTTCATAACTTATAACATTGTGTTTTTACTCGTACTACCACACATTGTTTGTACTTTAGGTTTCCTTGTTAGGATTGTTGCGGATGACGCCAAAATTTCACATTATCACATATGTTCAACAATGCAAAACATTTGATCGCTAGATAACGGTGTAACACAATCTAGTATTCTCGTCACCCTACAAATCTGATGACGAACGAGGCTGATAGTGGATCTTCACAACGGCGTCGTGAAATTAACCATTAGTGACACTAAAGAAAACAATGGAACAAAAATACAATCAATTGTATGATTCCAAAAAAGACCCGTAATGGTAAATGGATGAGATACGTGTGGAGAACTGGAGATGACGTTTTGTTCGTAGTAACATGTATACATGGGTATCAAGGGAAAGTATGGAGATGCATACTTGCTAATCTTATCCATCCAACAATAGTTTAATGCTAAAAATATTTACTTAGTCAATAAGTCTATGCTTACTTTTTCTTAATATAATAATTTAAAGGTACCTTAATTACCTTGAAAATTCCTCTAATAGTAGATCTTAGGCAATTGCGTACATGACCTCTCTTCTTTGTGGAAGATATCATCGTTTTACCATAGTTAACCATCATGTTTATTATCCTTTTACTACGTATCTTTGTTGTTTTCTTACAGAAAGGCATATTTACACATACCCATATAAATGCAGTTTACGGAATTTGAACCAACAACAACTTGATTTAAAAGTTAATTTTACTTATATGTCGCTAAACCAAATTCTTTTTCTTTGTTGTTACTATTTCTTTTGGATCACATGACAAACAAAACAATTATCTTACTATGAGCATCGAGTATCACGGCGAATTGGCTCGCCGAATCCAACATGTACCTTCACCGGGCTCGCCACTCGCTCGCCGCTACACCATGAGTGCTCGTCACTTGTTGCCTAGCCGAGAAGTAAAAGTCAAAAGAAATTTGCAGTGTACCGTTGCATAACGTTTAAAAATTGAGGGTGAGCGAGGCCAGATGACTTAGTTGTTTTGTGTTATGGGTGATGGAGTATTTTTAAATGTGAGTTTTAAATTGATATGACACCGGTGAAGCGAATTTGACTTAGTTGAAACTCTTCACCACACTCGATGCTCTAAGTTTAAATTAGATCTCAACATTCTAACACGAATCACACATTGAAGATACCTACAATCCATCCCATGTTCAACGGATTGATAATTATTTTGTCAATTACTCAAAAGATTCCATATCACAAAAATAATTAATACCAACAAAACATTTATTATAAAAAAAAAGTATGTATTCCCATAACACTCAATCACATTTCTCCCTATATAAACTTCATACCCTCCTTCACATTTTTTTCATACCATAATTTAACTATTCTATCAAAATGAAGCTTTCAACAATGATGGTTCTTTTCCTTTTTGCTTTCTTCAGAGTCTCGTCCGCCATTGACGACATGTCTATAATCAAATACGATGCAAAGCACATGTCGTCAAGCTGGCGGACAGACGATGAAGTCAACGCCATGTACGAAGCATGGCTAGTTAAACATGGTAAATTTTATAACGCTATTAATGAGAAAGAAAACAGGTTTCAAATATTCAAAGATAACTTAAGGTATATTGATGAACATAACTCTGGTGATCATTCGTATAAACTTGGTTTGAACAAGTTTGCTGATCTTACTAATGATGAGTACAAGTTGACTTATACTGGTGCTAAGACGATCGACTCGAAAAGGAAGGCTAATGGTGTCAAGAAGAGTGATCGGTACTCGGTTCGCTCTGGTGATGCTTTGCCCGAGTCCGTTGACTGGAGGACTACTGGCGCAGTTGCTCCTGTTAAGGATCAAGGAAGTTGCGGTAAGTTATCTATATCTATACTGCATTATAAAACATTTATATATCAGTATGATATTTTAAATAAATTTACAGGATTAATTTAGGTTGCTGAATACTATGTTGATCATATATTCTGATCTAGACAAAAACTGACTAGAACATGATTTGATAGGTGTGAATGATCCGATTATGTGATTGTATATAAAAAAAAGTATAAGGGTATAATTGTCATTTACAGTGATTATTTAAAGAAGAGTGGGGATTTAATGTGCTTTTTATTGAATTTATTTTTAGTGCTTTGTGCTTTTTTGCTTTTTATTTTCCTCTTTTTGAGCATATGTTTATATTATATTGTCATGAAAAGACAAAAAAAGGTGCACATAATGATGAAGTAAGAACCAAATAATTAGGTGTACCTGCTCATTACTAACGTTGAAATTAGTGGTTGTCTAACATAATTATTATAATAACAAGGGACATAGTCAGATGTTGATGTTCGTAGCTAAGAAAACATTTTGTACTATGTTGATTGATCAAACATATCATAGTATCCAAAGTGTGGGACCTTATTTACCAATGATGATATTTTTGTACTTTATATAACCTTCAAAATTTAGTGGATACGTGTTTAATGAATTATAGGGAGTTGTTGGGCATTTTCGACTATCGGATCAGTAGAAGCTGTGAACCAGATCGTGACTGGTGACTTGATCACACTATCTGAACAAGAGCTTGTTGATTGTGATACCTCATACAATGAAGGATGCAACGGTGGTGATATGGACTATGCTTTTGCATTTATCGTTAAGAACGGTGGTATTGATACCGATACAGACTATCCTTACACCGGCAAGGATGGAAAGTGTGACAGCGCCAGGGTACGTGTTATGTTTTTTCATGTTTGGTTAAACTTATAATTATAGTACCAATGTTGATGTGTTTGGTTATTAACTATGCCTTGTTTTTTGTTGTGTAGAAAAACGCAAAGGTGGTTTCTATTGATAGTTATGAAGATGTTCCCGTGAATGACGAATCAGCATTGCAAAAGGCTGCTGCAAACCAGCCTATTACGGTTGCTATTGAAGGCGGTGGTAGGGATTTCCAGTTCTACACTTCGGTAATTTCTTTATCTTGCTTGGCATAGTATTTATATTTAGCGAAAAATTTGCATAGTATATCACGAAGCAAGATTAAAATCTAGATAAGATATATAAAACAAAGAGTTTGCACCAATATGTTCCAAGTTATAATATAGTTTAGGTGAGCTATGTGATTCCTATAGTGATTATACAATGTACAAAGCTGATTCCTATCTCTATTATTAAAATTTGGCATCCTTAAAACTAGTTCTTTGATAATAGTTAATCTTGTAGTGAATTTTTGGAATCTGTTAGTTGAGGTTTGTCATTAAGTGAGTTGGGCGGTGTTTGGTAGAAATTAATTGCTTATTGAAATTCTAGGTGTGTCATTAAGTGAATTAGGTGTTGTTTGTTTTGTGTAAGCATCATGAGTCAAGGTGTGTTTGCATTTTAGTTTTAAAACTGATTATTGTGGTTATATTGAGGTCTAAACGCTTCGAGTGTTTCTTGAATTTTTTGCTTCAGGGTGTCTTCACCGGTTCATGTGGAACCCAATTGGATCATGGTGTAGTTGTGGTTGGGTACGGCACCGAAGATGGCAAGGACTACTGGATCGTTAGAAATTCATGGGGTGCAGAGTGGGGTGAATCAGGTTACATTAGAATGGAAAGAAACATCAAGGACAAACAGGGTAAATGTGGAATTGCAATGGAAGCATCATACCCAATCAAGAGCGGTTTGAACCCACCTAACCCTGGTCCATCACCACCGACTCCTGTCACACCCGAAGTAGTCTGTGATTCATACTCCACTTGCCCACAAAGCACCACCTGCTGTTGTATCTATAGCTACCGTAACTCGTGCTTCGCATGGGGATGCTGCCCATTGGAAGGTGCCTCGTGCTGTGATGATCATTACAGTTGCTGCCCACACGATTACCCCATTTGCAACACCCGTCGGCGCACCTGCTCACAGGTAACCAAGCACTCAAAACTACTTATCTCTTAAAATTGTTAAGTCTTTGGAGATAAGGTTTTTGGGTCAATCCAACGTGGCCCAACCCGTACAATATTGCCCTTTTTTATCTTATCCAGTTTTGACCCATTTTAATGGTTTGCCCATTTTGCAACCTCTAACTTATATATTTTATGTAACAGAGCAAGAACAGCCCATTGGAAATCAATGCATTGAAGCGTATTCTTGCTACACCAACTAACACAAAGAGGAATGCTTGAAGAAGCTATTTTAACGGGAGACGAGAGAAGAGAAGACATCCATCGACGTTGTTATTGACCCGGTGAAGAAAGTGATTATCTGATTTGTACTATTTATAGTTTAATCTCAAACAATTTGATTATTATCTGATGGTAGCTTCTGCAGCCTATCATTAGATCCTGATTTGTACATACTGCATTGATTCCTGTAATGAATTTGAACGAGAAACATGTTCAAGTTTCTTTCGGTATTTGCTTTTTTCTTAATAAAATTTCCCATTTAGAACTATATATGTTTTCTCTTGTGTTTTGATTATCTGATATTTTGTGTTTTTGCAACTTTTAGATGTTACGTAAATTTTTAACTACTCTATATCATTTAATGAGAAAGTTATATGTTGCTTTCTTGGTTTCTAACATCGAAAAAGAAAGAAAGAAGAAACTAGCAATCTCGGCTTGTCTATAATGAAAACATTCACTTTTCTCCATATGTTCTCTTTATAAGAATACAAATTCTGTATTGTTTACCTATTTCCGATTCTTTCAAGTCAATTACTTTTGCTCCAAAAGGTAACTCGTGAACGTTTGGTAATCAGAAATTTTGGTACATATATATACTGAGTCGTGTTTGGATGCAATTTGATAGAATTTGAATTGTGTCATTCTCTCCTGAATTTGGTTAAGGGGATCTGTCATTGCATCCATATCATCGATGTATTTGACTATACTTTTTGTGAGAAAGTTCTACAAACCAAAAGTCAGTTAAAAACACCAACTCCAAAAATGTGGTTAGAAGCGATTTACGCACCATAAAAACCACTTGAGATACTATCTACACCATCAAATTTTTACTGTTATATCTGATATAGTGGTTACGTAAATTTGGTCATGCACAAATCACCTCACTTTCTAAGAGTAATTATTATAAGTATAATCTACGCAAGTTTTCACCTTTACACACTCATGGAACGTCGAGGTATTGAAAAAAACCCGCTATTCAGTTTATCGTAAAATAACATGACTTGTAATATATGGGAATTGAAATCACATCCAAATTAATGCTAATATTGGCTTGTTAACTTAACTGAGATTTTACATCACTTTCTTGTGGCCCAGCCCTAATTCCACAACCAACCCTGGATTCGGGCTAAATACTTTAGGCTTCCTTTCTTGATCCAGTTCCTCGACCAAATCTCTTATCCCTTACATATTGGTTTACAACATCATTGCATATCCGGACCGGGTCAGTATTATAAAAGCCATTTTATCTAAATGAAATCCAATATTTGAGGGCAAGAGGGTGGAATGGGCGAAATGGTGAGCCGTTGGCACGTCCTCTATTTTCTAGATACTGTAAACTTGGACCAAAGGCCAACCCGGACCTTTGTGACCATGGATCGCCTTTGACCCGATTAGTTGTTGGGCTTCGTCGGATCCCATGGTACTACCACCAACTAGACTTTTGTGCTTCATTGAGTTGTAGGGATGTTGTAGAGTAGTGATTGTCCTCTGACTAGAGAATAAGCCGGGGATGCTACGTAAGTAGCTGAATTTCCTCTGAATGCTTATTACTAGATTCAGATCTTCAAGAATCTGCATACATATAGTGTAGCAAAGCGTGTCACATTTTTTAACTACTTACAATAATAATCCTCAAATCAAAAAACATATTTGTGCTATATGAAATGATTAAATCTCGTAACATAACACCAACGACCAACCTTGTCAAAAGAGCCCAGTTGGATGATGCCTTCTCTAACAGATATGATTGCTATCGTCTATACAAACAAAAATACGACTGACTTGGTGTAAGCTGATCAAATATATACCATTGTAAGGTTGAATAATGATAAATATAACTGATCATATACATATTACAGTATAAAACCTAATGTATAACCGATTTGGTTTGAACCATGCATACTTCTAACAGCAACACGAATACACAAGATGGGGTATACTTTGAGAAAATACGGTTACTGTATATTATTATGTTTTTGTATTGATACATAAGAACATAAGATAGTTTTTTTATACCATATTACCCGATGGTTAATACTAGAATGTACACATGCCTATATCGATTATGGGATATGAAATCACAATCTATGGCTGGTGTGATATGTGCATCTTTGCTACCCCAAGAAGGTAATTAGTTGGTTCTTTTCGACCATTTATTTATCATTTGTTACAAAAGTATACAATCTGTTGCATTAACGTTGAAAAAATATAGGGAGCATGTTATACAATGGTAAAAGAAATGGTAATTATCTTGCATTGAATGGCTACACAGTTGTACATTTCAGTAACAAATACTAAGTGAGAATTACACAAGTAAAAAGCATGATTATATCACTAACATATTCTTAAGCTTTGCCTATTAAAATGTTATATCAATCTCACATTTAAAACATCAATATTGACACAATCTAGTTCTAATGATGTGTAAATTATGCGTTAACAGTTGTATATTGTATTAATGGAACTAGCTAGTTTGCTATTTTGCTAACCTTAATACCAGAACTGAAATGCAAATCCCAAGCTTTTGGTTGCTGCATACACATTATAAACGTAACCATTAAATTTCTACCCCAATACAATTAAAGATCAATTTAGTGTTTATTATATATTTGCTTACAGGATCAATAGACGCATTCCATGAAGAAAGAAAGCTTGGATCATGCTCATTTGATCCATCTTTAAAAACCCATCTGTGGCTATTATCAGCGGCCACCTTTCCTATTAATCTTCACCCAAAACACATTCTTAGATCTTTGTTAATATCAAATCCTATTCGTAAAACATAAATCATATGGCGTATTGGCGTGCAAGGTATTTTGCACACCATATTATTTACTGCTTACACTACATGCACTTTTTTATGACCGAGGGTAGAATCATTTCAAAAAAGTGTGTGATTCGTGAAGTGATTACTTTGGTGTACATATCGTCTTTCTCAGTTCTTACCCCTCTCCATAATTGTAGACTTCATGAGACAATTTGAAAAATATATCTGCTCCAAATCTGCCCTTTAAGAATCCATCATTCCCGACCCGCTCACATTCATGAAGATCGCAAAAGCCATCTTCCCAGACAAGAATCCTACGATCCCGAATGATTATTTACTCATAAAGATTTGTTAGAGATAGTTAGCTAGTGAAAAAGATAAAAACTGTACCAGTTTCTCTTGTTTCCTTTGGCTCGGTGATTAAGAACTCCTCCCTCATGGTCCCACCTATATTCAAACAAACACATTTGATCTATTAGTTAACCAAAAATATGATAAATAGAACAAACATTTGTACGAATCTTATTTATTTTACTTGGGAGGAGGGTAAATTCGAGGCGTGATCCTCCAAAAAACTGCGTAAACCCATTTTGTAGAAGCATTATCCGCAGAAGAATCGGATGAAGAACAAGTGCATAGACTTTTTAAAGTATGTTGTATGAGACAAGATAACATAGGAAGTCCTTCCATTTTTTGTGCACATAAACACACATGAAATGATTCAGAAAATCTTGGTTGATTTGTATTATGGTAACCTTGTGTAGTGGAAATGAGAGGTTATTGTCATCGATCACTAGGATATACTGTCAAAAATCCGAATGCTAGATTTTTAAAAACATGGGGGAGGGTCCTATTCTCTTATTTTGGGGAAGTATAAGGTCCTCACAATTTAAGGGAAGACAACTGTAGTGTGGTTTTTGGTGTCTTCGCCATGAAACCCGTAGAGGTGTTCTGCAAAAGAAAATTGGTTTTACACTTCACGACCTGGGTGTGGCCAGTGATGACTCTTCGCCATAAAGTAGAAAAGAGGTTTGAGTGATGAGCGTGCGTGTGTGCCCTATATGATTTTTCATGCCCACTTGGTCATGATGCCCGACCTTGTGTTTGTTTGTTTTTGGGGCTACATGTTCTGTTTGTTCTCGCTATGTTCAATCTGAAGATTCTAGGATCAAATCTAGATAAGTATCATGTATGTTCCCATATTATGTGGATGTATCAATGTAATTCAACAATTATTTGAATTCATAACTACTCGTCTTATATCTGTATCTATGAATTAAACGTCACATATATCTTATAGTGATTTCTACTTGATATATGAAAGTTATATGGTTCAGTTTTAGACTAATTCCGAAGAAAAATATTGTTAATGCCTATAGTAATATTTGGAAAGTTTTATGTAGCACCATAAAAAAATGGCAAATTTTCTTTTAAGGAAGAAAGAGGATATGGGCCAGTGTTTGACAGTTACCTCTACATGCCAGCTGAAAATGGAGGTGTTGAGGTAGTGGTCCTCCAAATCTAGATGTGTATCGAAATTATTGACAAGAAATGTAATATTAGTAATAAATACCGAAAAGCCATCCTTGTTTTATAAGGTCTAAGAAAACGTTGATGTTTCTTGAGTGTCATTGATTCAAATTTGCATAAGAATGTAAGGAACGATAGCACCTTGAGGTACTTTTTTTACAAGAATTTGGTAGAAAAATGCATAGCTTGTTTGCTATTGTGTAGGAACTCGAAAGAGGGTGTATTCAATCACTTATGTCCCACAGCTAATTACGAATACAGCTTAGCTGGTTGTTATACGTAATAAATACGTTTCAAAATGTGATAGGCACTTCCTGGTTGGTGGCTTGATGCCATCAGTTTGTTTTAACAGTTATCATACAGGAATGACTTATCTGGGGCCAAAACAATGCCGGAAACATACTTTTACTTACATTAGAAGTGCAACATAAAAAAATTTGGACATAATGTGGCTAGAACATAACCATGCCATGTACTTATCATCTTTTACTGATTATGTGGTATAAATCGGTTATCAACGAACATTTTAATAGTCAAGTCTGGCTTTTTTTCTCAGTAACTAACTCTGTTTATACATGGCAGGAGTAGGATTTTTTGTCAGTTTTTAATCAAGAATTCGGTAAGGCGATTGGAAAATCGGCTTGAAGTAGGAGCTTACGCATTCTCTTGGCAGTTTATGCTGTCAAATTCTGTTTGACATATTCGCACTTTGTTACTTATCGTATCATATCTAGCGAATTAACTTTTGCTTTGATTCAGTCTACATAAACTTAAGGTACTTTTAATAAAATCTGCATTATAGTAACTTCTAGATATGGATGATTAATCAATGATGTTGCTAGAACATAACCTGTCATGCAACTATAGTCTTAAAATTATTGTGGTCTGTACACACAATAAGCACTTTTTACTTTTAGTGCATCACTATATGGAATCTTAAAAAACACCCATACACATAAACATGTTTGTAACTAAATGAAGATTTAGTAGAATCTTTTTTGAGATTCAGAACCCAAAAATGAATAAAATTAGAGTAGAATTGTGGGGGAATAATGGAAGTCATTCATAGGATTTGGAAAATATGACAATTACATATCCAAAGTAGGGAGGGTGTACCTAGCATCCTTGCCCATATGGGCAGAAGGGTCATGGTTTTCCCCACCACATCAATAATAACTCTTGCTTTTTTTTGGGACACCATACAATAGGACAATTCTGTAATATCATTCTCCAATGGTAATGGTACCATTCCATTTCACATACACATAATATCCTGTTACATATTAATTCCCCCATCTTTACATGGTCCTAAATTTTCAATTACCTCATCACAACTTAGGTCCACAAGTGTGAATATACTAAAAACCACTCTCATCCCTCTTTCCAGGAAGATGCATCACAAGGCTTGAACCGGTGAACCAATAATGAAATGAATGGGTGCTTATTGCACCAGATCCAATGGTCCATCTTCGGTTCTTGGTTCTTAGTTGGTGTTACACAATCAAAGTTAGAAACTCCGCAAAGGTGGCAAAATGTGCACTTTAAACGGGTCAAAACAGGCTCGGGTCAAAATGTATAGGTTTTAGTATTTGTTAACAAAGGGTATACTTTTTAGTATTTAATACCAAAAGGTCATGTTGGATTGACCCCAAAACCTTTTGTCCAAATTGGTACTTTTTTACTACATAATTTTTACAGTGACAACATAGATTTGATTTAAAATGTAACAAGAGGGCGACTTTCTAACCGTTCGACCCATTTGGCATGTTTTCATTTTTGCTATATTTTGACCTGTTAAAGGTAAAACATGACCCGATCAACCAATTTGTATAATTGTGTCAAATTTGCCACCTTTAGCTCTTTGTTAATACAGCTACAAAAGAAAACGTTTTTGTGTTGCAAACAAAGATAAAAAGCGGAAAAGATGACTTCAGAAGAGACCAAAGAAAGACAACCAATGACTTAATAATAGAAGAATCACCAATAATTTAGCAGAACAAAAAAGGTGCCCTGGATGTGCATGTAGTCAAAATTTCAAAAATACAGCTACAAAATATTACAAGGAATTGCTACAACAAACAATACACTTTTCCATCAACTATGGGCCAGCTGGATTTCACATATCCCTGGTCCCCCTAAAGAAGATCCTTTGTCACAGTTGTTCTATGCGAAATTTGAAAATTGAAAAGAATTTCAGCCAATCAATATTTTAAGTTAACTAACCAAAGCTTCAAGGTCTTCCAGAGGCTGCATCATCAACCGTTGCTTTCTTTCCTGTGTATTTCTGCAAAACATACGAGAAATCAAATAAATGGTGCGTTTCTTTTATATAAAAACTGAAATTAACTTTAAAAGAAGGATTTTGTAGCTACCCGTTTGCCAAAGGAGAAGGGAACATATCTATATTTGACCATATGCATTATTTGCCTCTTCATTGTTGAAACGAACAATACCAACCAATAGAACAACAGGATTGGCCAAAATACAGGCACGTCAAACATACTGAAAATGTGAGCATAAAAGCGATACAGAAGGCTCTTGTAAGTGAATACCTGCAATCAAACAGAAGAAACAAACAATATCCATCATCATCTATTGTAAATCATTCACTGCCAAGCAAAATGAAGTTCATCAATCATAATAAAGTTACCAATTATATGGCATAAAGCCATAAATGTAAAGCTAATTGTAGACATAGCAAGTGTAAGCAGCAGAGCTGGAATTTCGACCCTTTTACTAATGAGTGAGTCGAGTCAGGTTATGTCTTATTTTTCTAACAGGGTAAAATGATTAAAGGTTCAAACAAATTAGCTAAGGAAACAAGTTAATAGGTCAAAATTAACCTAAACTGTATTATTAATGCATACAGCCTACTAAATCGCCTTAAAAGAAATTAGAGTAATAGACTATTATTATAAAGATATGTAAACAATTGTATAAAATATGTTCCAGGTCACCCGCCCCTGCCCGCTTTGAACCATTACCCAATCCGCCTATAGTAAGCAACAATTCCTTCAATATTTTGTTCGAGAACAATGTGGATCATCAGTAAACGTTGGCTCAGCCTAATGGATGTAACTGAAAGGTATAGAGTACATAATCTATGATTTTGGATTAAATTAATCGACAAATATTCTTTCCATTTTTGTGTATGCTGAAGATTACAATCAACTCCATATAAGTTAACCCCAATTCCCCTTTCCCATAAATTCAATTAATGCTCACTTATATGCCATCAATTTCTTCCATCACCGTACCACAATCTTGAAATTGTACTTAGCCCGGTTGTGAACCTCCTTATCTTTCATTAGATTCCATTCTCCCTAATTTACAAAATATAAGATTGAGAAATTAGCGTTTCAGAACCTCTGCCCTATTGACCTACCAGTAGATTTCCATTGTCATCAATAATCCATCTTGAACTACTTAACTGAGGTGTTCCTTTTATGACTTAGAGAGGTATATAAATTTATCAATAGCATAACCTAATAACTTTAGATCCTCATAAACTTCTTAAAAGTTGGGTACATACTAGGGCCTTCTTAGTTAAGAGGAAGACTAACTCCTATAGTCTTGGACTGTTGGAAGATTTTTGTATTGAACTGCATTTATTATAATGACTTATTTGTTCAAGGTTTAGGACACTTTTAATCAGTTCTTTGATACTGAAAGTCACATCTTTTATCACACAAATGTTGGAAAACCATGGAAAGACTGCATTCACAATTTCACATATATATACATGATTACGGAAACACAAGAGACTTCAGTAGTTTGGCACACACCAAACATCCATGCCCTATCGGCCTAGCAGGAGATTTCCATTGCCCTCCATATTCTAACTTGAAACACTTTCATCAGTTTCAAAACTAAGATGTTCATTATTAAAATTAAAATGTATATAATTTATGAATAACATAACTTTAGATCCTCATTAGACTTCTTGAAACTGAGTACATATATACTATACAAGGCCTTCTTGAAACTGATGAAAATGTATATAACGAGATTTTGTTGCCCGCGCGTTGCAGCGGGTATAAACACATTCATTTTACAGGTACGATATAGAGTTCTTTTTTAAATAATGTATAACCAAAAACCAAAATAGTAACTACTTACATATGTATGATAGTATATATCTATAATAATAATAACAATATCACGAGCAAGGCAAAAGTAAAAGACTTTGATTTCTAAAATTTTATAGATTTTCATTTTTACATTAATTGTTCTTATGACACTTATATATTAATGGTGTTAATAACAAAATGTTTTTTCAAACTTGAGGAGCTATTTGGGCAAATGTAAAGCTTTTATGATTTAAGAGGTCAACTTACTATATTAATAAACTCCAAGGGCTGTTTGAGTTTTTACAAAAAAATTAAAAAATTGTTTTGATCAGTGTAGATCTACGGTAACTTTTAACATCACAAATGTTAATATTTAAATTTATGAGTTACATAACCCAAAATGATTTCATATATACCGTTGAAACTGACTAACTCACATATTGTTTGAGATTCTTGCATTGAACTACATTAATTGAAATTAAATGCTTTTCTAGGCCGTGGCACATTTTGAACAGTTCACGACAGCCCGACATGAAACTAAGGTTAAGGTTTCACAAAACCAGATCACATAACCACTATTCCCCAAATCAAACCCGCAACTTAAAATTAAGCTTTAGAAACAGATCACATAACCAAAACTATTAGTTACTTATCTTAATTACAAAAAAGTAATGGGGGATTTTCAGAACAGATATCAGCATGACGGTCCTAGCCCTGGAGAGTTCCAGTGGTGGGGCAATAATCTATCGTAAAAACTCATGCTGCATCATTTTCAGAACAGATTTGTGCCTCGTTAAGAGGCATATAATCTTAACAATGAGTTCTACATATTTATATCCTCATTAAACTTTTGAGTACAAGGGCCTCCTCGGTATACGGGATCCTGGAAATCTCCAAGGTTGATCTAGGTTTGAGCACATTTTTGGTAGTTTGCCAATACTAGATTGAGTGTCCCATATTTGAAAATCATGACAGAACATCACTCAGTGATCACAATAACGTTAATTTAGTATAAAATAATGACAACTGTAAAATGGAGATTTAAGAGCACATAGGATTTTACACGGTTCGATTAACTGATATTATCGAGCCACACTAACAACTAACAAGTCACCAATACTAATCAAACATTAAATATTCACAACTGCACATAATCCAAATCAAGTCAAAGCCAATAGTCAACCCTAAACCCAAACACCACTAATATCCCCCAAATAAACCCCACAGACCAAAATTTTAAACTTTCACATAACCACAACATCGACTTCAACCAAGATCTACATTCACAATATCAAAAAAAAAAAAAAAAAAAATAAATAAAAAAAAAAAATAATAAAAAATCAAACATTTATAAACAGATTAACAAGAATGGGGTTTAGTGTAATTAAACGACCCAAATTCATATAGATAGGCTTAGGGTTCTATTAGATTTCAGTGTTAGTTTTGGATTTACTAAATTGTGATCAAGATAGTATATTATACAAGAGATATGTATCAGTAATCACAAAAAATACAAAACTAATATCGGAAACCCTAATAAACCCTAAGCACATCTATATAATTGCGTATAAGATTTAAAATTACTTTATAGATACATTCGTAAACTTTAAAACTAGGTGAAATCCAATAGTCAACCCCAACCCCAAACACCATCACTATCCCGATATCAACCAGGGACGGACCTACGATTTTCAAAAGGGTGTTGCACAAAAGAATTATTGGGCTAACTAAAGTTACACCGTAAGAAATGAAAGTAGCAAAAAAAATTATTGGGGGTTGCACATACCAAAAAACAACCGTTTTGAAATTTTTTTACACTTCTTGACCTAAAATCGGGTGTTGCCCGTGCCGCACCCGGCACCCATGTAGGTCTGTCCCTGATATCAACCATCACTTGCTAAAAAGTCATCTTTCACAAAACCAATCAAGATCACATAAACCACAAAATAACATCAAATCCAATCAAGATCTACAAATCATACTATCAAATCAAACAAATAAAAACACATCATGGTTTAGTGTATATCAACAACAGCCCAAGATTATATAAGCATGCTTCGAGTTCTATTAGATTTCAATGTTAATTCTATAATTTATTCGTTATGATCACCAAAACTAATATCGGAAACCAGAATAGACCCTAAGCCCATCTATAGAATTACGCGAAATCGATCAGAATCCAAACTCGCCAAAACTTAAACTCGGGTCAATCCCACCTACAACTATAAACAATCTTTCACAAATCCTAGATCAAAATTTCAAGCCAAATCAAGATCTACCTACAAATCACATTATCAAATCAAACAAATAAAAACACATCATGGTTTGGTGTAATTCAACAGCCCAACAAACTTACCAGAACTTAAACTCGGGTAAGCGTCTAACAAAGGGCCTAAACTCTTCGGATCCACGAGTGGGCAAAGAAAGACCATCGTCTTGGAGTTCAGGGTCAACTTGAGGAGACAAGAAGGCTAGAAACAATTGTAAGATATAGATACCGAGGCCGTAAGTTACGATGTAGAATCCTTGTACGAAGTAAACACGAAGAGCGTAAATGAAGAAGATGACTCCGAAACTGATCCAACGGTGGAGAATGTGTGGTGTTGACTTGTCTAGAAAGTGTTGGTAGCGTTGGGTTAGTTTGAATGTGTAGTCTGAGATTGATTGTTTTGGATCGGTTGTGGTGGTGGTGGTGGTGGTGCCGTCGGTCATCATTTTGGGGCGTGTGTGTGCGTCTGTTTTTTTTATGTTGTTTGGACTTGGTTGAAAGTTGCTAAAGTGTATACTTTGTAGGAGTTTCAACTTTAAAGTAAGAAATCTTGTCATTTTCACTTGAATCAAATTAGGGCGGTAAACTAACTGAACGTTCAGTGAACATTTCATGAACGGTTCGGTAAAAAGTTCGTTTATGTTCGTTTATTTATTAAACGAACGAACGTGAACAATATTTTACGATCGTTTAGTTAAATGAACGAATACGAACAAAAGTCACGTCCGCTTATTTATGTTCGTGAACATCCGATTATCGTTCGTTAACGTTCGTTTATGTTCATTTATTTATTTATGTCAGATATCAAAACTTTTAATTATATAATTTTAAATTAGTTTGTTTAAACAAAACGACACATATAAAACAATATTAGATGCATAATTTAATAAAGTTTATGATTGTTTGTCTATGTTCATTTATGTTTGATCGTTTATGTTCGTTTAGCGTTCGTTTAGTATCTTAATGAACGAACATAAACGAACATGAACAACTCATTTTCTTAATAAACGAACATGAACAAGAAATTTCGTCCGTTTAAGCGTTCGTGTTCGTTTATTTGTCCGGATAAAATTAAATGAACGAACATGAACAAGGCTCCGTTCGTGTTCGTCCGGTTCGTTTACAGCCCTAAATCAAATTATATAAACACGTAAATGGACAGTGTACAACGATAAATAATTAAACAAAATCGTGATTTTAGTTTGACGTTTCATGAAAGCGTGTGTTTTTAAAATAGAAAGCGTGTATTTTTTAAAATTAATATAGTGTATGTTTTTAAAAAGTCGTCAAATTTGAAATTGATCAAGCTTAAAGTGTATTAAATTCTACTAAATAACATTCATGGGGCCTTCTCACACCTTTTCTCTAGATCCTTCTTCTCCACTCTCATTCATCTTCCACAAATCTTTCACATATCAAATCATTCTCTAAAAATCTGACCTCCCCTCTCTTGAATCTTCCACCCTCTCTAATACATCCCCCACTCCCCCCTCCATTTTCATCCTCAATCTTCTTCCCACCAAATTACTCATAAAAAACCACACACACCCTTTTGGCCAAGCTACAGCTTTTTGATATCTTTTATTTGTCAAATTAATATATGATTCGATCAAACCCACAAAAAATGGTATAAAAAAGAAGGGAGAAGTGAGGTGAGTGGAGGGTTTTTAAAACCTTGGATTGCTAGCGGGTTTCTTATATCTTATGGGAAGAAGAGGTCGCGGAGTTGCCGACGGCAATGTAGCAAGGATTCCTTTGGGGTCAAGAAAGGCGGTACACCCTATATCTGCTGAGTAAGCGCACTGATCAAAATCAGGTATGAAAACAAATAATTTCGTTGTTTTTTAATTTATTTTTTTTATTTTTTTTTTGTTATTATTATTTTTTTTTTGTCCTTATGCAATTAAGATAATTATATGATGTGGTATTGAGATTGGTTTTTGTAATTAGGTGTAGGGTGATTTGAAGTGCGGCTGATATGAACCAACAAGATGGCTAAAAAATCGTTAAGTATGCCCTACGCCTATGTTTTAAATTTTGTCGTTTAATTTTTTACATAAATTTGAGATATTGTGATATTGTTTAATGTTACTGAAGGATACAACGTAGTTTTGCATGTATCAAATAAATAGAAGCGTATATATGGGTTGGATATAGATTATAAGGTATTAAGGTGATAGGACTTTTGAGTATTTGAATATGGCTAAACTTCGTATGCTTATAAACTTATTTGGCTTGAAAATGAAAATGTGAAATAATCAGATAATCCTTTTGGGGAGTCAGTAGGCCATTTTTTGTGATAGAAATGGAGTAATGTTGCATATTGTTGTTACAAGTGACTAAGGAAGGACCTTATAAGTTGGTTTTGAAATGATTGGTATCGATTGGTTTTTGTAATTAGGTGCATGGTGATTTGAGGTTTGGCTAATATATCAAATTAGTTATGTTTCAGGTGGTAATGGATTATTGGCCAAAAAGTAATTAGACCCACAATTTAGGCACTTACTTAGGGATTATTTGTGTATGCTACTTTGAGCACTTACTGATTTTAGGTATTAAGGAGGCTAATTGTGGAAAACTAGAAGGCGGGGGTTGAATAGTTTTGCCGATTTTAATTTAGTTTCAAAAAACTTTAGATTCGTTAATATGTGAGATCTTATGGATGTAGAGAAAGTATAGATCTAATGATAAAGCAAGTAAATAAAGTAAAGCGAAGGAAAGAAAAACACAACCGATGTATAGTGGTTCGCTACAAGACACCTTCCTTGCCTACTCCACTCCCCGAGTCACCTACTCGAGTTCAAGCACTATGTCAACAAACTCCTTCACTTGGCGGAGAAGCCTTCACAACGTTGCTTACACTTTTTCCAGACAAAGCTAGATACCGAGTCCGTAGCACGGTGGACCAAACCAAGACTATTACACAACAAATATGTGAAATATCAAATACAATATCTTCGCTACAGAAATCTTGCGGAGTGACAAATCAATCAAGGACCCCTTGCTTGGATGACTTGTAGAATGCTAGTGATCTTGCCTTAGAGAAGGACCTATATGAGGATCACAATAGAAAGAAAGAAGAACAACTCTCTAGATCAAGTGTTCTATATGTTAGAAGAGAATGAGAGTGTTTGAGAGATTTAGTAAGAAGAGGGGTGAGTTAGAATTGTTAATACAAATAAGCCGTAAAAACGTTTATTTATATTTTACGATCTTCTAATGTTTTGTCGATAACAAAAGTAAGATCATTTTAATGAAAAAAATAAAATACGTAAATGCTTTGAACTAATAGTTTTCTAACACACTTACGCTTTCACATAAAACACTAAAACAAGTACAAGTGATTTTATGCTTTAGATATACATATGTATAACAACTATTGTTTACATATTGGGATAACATATACTTAACTAAGTATACACTAAAATGGGTAAAAACAAGTATATACTAAAATGGGTAAAACAAGTATATACTAAATAGGTAAAACTAGCAAATGGTTTTGACCCATAACCCATGGTTTTATTTATACCACTTAACCAAGTTCATTGTATCCTTAAGATACATTGTATCTAGAAAGAAAACAATGGATCAACCCATAACCCATGACCCATAACCAAAAATACCCATGGGCAAAGAGGAGCGTACCACGGATCCCTAGCTTTGTGCTAGCCGGATCCCTTGTGGTAGGGATCCGTGGGATCCGGGAACAGTAGAGGTTTTTCCTCTATAAATAGTGAGCCATTTCTTCATTGTTTCTCACCCCTTTCAATCCCTTTCTAACACACTTTCTCCCCTGATTTAAATCTCACTAACCTTAGATCCAAGAGATCTATGTTTGTAGTTTTGTTTTTGTGTGATCTTCTAGGTTCCTCTTAAAAGCAAGATCACCACCTTTGAAGTCGAGCAAGCTCAAGTCCATGAGTTGCCATGCTTCCTCATCATCAAGGCTACTAAAGTCTTCTTGTTGATGATTCCTTTCTTTATTCAAAGAAGTGTAGTGTTGAAGACATTAGTGAAAGATGTCTCAAATGTCAAGACGAAGATATTAGTGAAGGGTATCTATCGTCTATAGGATAAGCACTTGTGGTAGGTGCTTAGAAGTCAAGACAAAGAAGCATTAGTGAAAGGTGCTTAGAAGTCAAGACAAAGAAGCATTAGTGAAAGGTGCTTAGAAGTGAAGACACAAGACATTAGTGAAAGGTGTCTTGTAGATCTAGTCAAAGGCATTAGTGAAAGGTGCCTTAGATGTACATTCGATATGGTGTGTTTCGATGTACAAGATAGACTAGTATTAGATCCAAGGATATTGATATCCTTGATGATGTTGTAAAGGAGTAGATCTCCTTTGGGATTAGTCGTTGGTGTAGTGTGGTAGTAGTTCCTCAATTGCAATGGAACTAGGTGCTTAGCCTAGTACCTAATAAAGGGTAGCGACGTTGTGAAGGTGTAGTTCACCTGGGGTGAAAGAACTAGGTACTTAGCCTAGTACCTTATAAAGGGTAGGCGACGTTGTGTAGGTGTGGTTCACCTTGGGTGAAAGAACCCGGTGGTTAGCCTAGCACCGAAAAAGGGTAGGCGACGTTGTGAAGGCTTCTCCGCCATAAGGAGATTGGTGTAGTGTTTACGAACTCGAGTAGGTGACTCGGGAGTGGAGTAGGCAAGGAAGGTGTCCTTGTAGCCGAACCACTATAAATACTCGTGTTGTGGTTTTGTGCTTACCCTTATCTTTTCATTACTTATCTTTATATGCTTGTTTATCAACATCCAACACACACACCCAAATAGATTGACATAAGTCAATCTAAATAGTTTAAAAGGAAGTTTTAATTGGTAAAACTATTCAACCCCCCCTTTTAGTTTTCCACAAGAATGAAGAAATGGCTCTCTATTTATAGGAAAAATCTTCCATTGTTCCCCGGATCCCACGGATCCCTCCCACTTGGGATCCGTCTAGTGTAATCCTAGGGATCCGTGGAACGCTCCTATTTGCCCATGGGTTTTTTGGTTATGGGTCATGGGTTATGGGTTGGTCCATGGGTTTTCTTTAGATTCAATGTATCTAAGTATACATTGTATCTAGCCAACTGGGTATGGGTTAAGATCCATGGGTTATGGTCCATGGGTTATGGTTTTACCCATCCTAATAAACTATTACAACAAATGCTTAATTACTACATTTTGTATTTAAATGGCTATATGTAAATGCTTTACAAAATAACATGTATCCTTATAATTATACTTAAGATAACATTATATTTGTTATCAACAAAACACAAAGAGATCGCAAAATATTAATAAACGCTTTTACGGTTTATTTGTATTAACAATCTCCCTTTTGTTGATGACAAAACATAATGTTATGATGAGTAAAACTTAAGAATAGATGTAAGTTTTGAAAGCCCTAAGTTTTACTTCTTCCCCTTTTGTCGAAACAAAAGTTAACCCTGGAAAGAAATAAACATAAAAGTGTGGAAAAATTAGTCCACGTATCGTTAACTCCCCCTTGACGGTAGCTCCCCCTAGTTTGGGGCGTCAAGTGAAGAAAAATAAAATCCTACAAAAAGAAAGGTTAGTAACATGCTTATATGATCTTGTGATTGACGAGAATCAAGATTGGGAGCCAAGGTATGTAAACGAGGCCTTGTAATGAAACAACAAAGTGTAGTGGTATTTATGCCACCTACAAGCATGTAAAAATAAGAACAAGACTTGTTCTTGAAAATGACTCAAATGAAAAAGTACTAAAAAATAGAAAAATAGTAGTAATGATTCCGTCCATGCTTGCATAAGGTTTATGGATGGAGGTTTTGATGAGTGATGGTATTGATGCGATCAAGTATGAGGTTGAGTATGAATCGCATTTCTTCCCTAAATTCTATTGCAATTTCCCTAGTGGATTGACAATGTTCACAATGTAGGTGATGTGGGTAATGAGTACGGAAATCTTCCGGTTTGTTTTGATTTGTGAGTTGCGGAAGTTGTGGTGGAAAAATAGGAAAATACGGATCAAAGTCCGGAATGATTGGAAGTTGTGGTGGAAAAGAACCTAGATGTTCTTGTAGTTTAATGGGAGCTAAAGGTGGTGATGATTCAAGATCATTGAATATTGTGTTTGGAGATGTGGAGGGTGTTGAAAAGACTATTTCTTTTTGTTTATGTTGTTTAGATCTTGTTGGAGTCTTAAGGAGTTTCAAAAGAGTGACTTTAGGTGGTGATGAAGTTGGTGTATTTTTTGTTGATGAGGGAGGTGCTATGATGGAAGCATTTTGTGGTGAGTTATTTGATGGTGATGAGCTATTAGATGATGGTTTTGCTAAGCAACAAGGTCGGATACTAATCCGTGCGGATATCCTAGAGTTTGATTTTGGTATTTTGGAAGGTGGAAGTACAAAGGTTTGAGTTTCATGGAGATGATTGTTTGTACTAGGTGATTCATCTAAAGGGTTTGTGAATGACATGGTGTATTGTGTTTGTGAGGATGAGATGAATTAGGCAAGTATTTTGGGAGTTCTATATATAGAAAAACAAAGCATTGTAATGAGTGCTTGACCCAAAATGTGGATTAAAATCTAATGATTAGATATGAATTTAAGGCATGTGATCATGAGAACACAAGCATTAAAGAGCATACTCCCAAAAATAAAACAAATGTGGATTTTTCATCCAAAGTGAGAAAATAGAAGGTAAAAGCGACACGTCTCACGGATCCTTCCTCGAGGGATCCGTCCGACATGAAGGCTGGGATCCGTGGATCCAGTTATTCAGCAAGACAAAATTTTCCTTTGGAAACATTTTTGCCTAGTGTGCCTATATGCAAACTATTTGAGTCATGTTATCTCGACCCCAAAAGGAAAGATAAAAATAAACTAGAAGTAGAAAAGCATCCTATTGAGATAACCGTAAAACACATATTTAGTACATAAGTAGGTAATTTAGTGTTATCAATGCTCCTAATTCATTGTTGCTTAAATGAATGTACTCGAAAACACATATTAGTTATGTGTCCCTTTAGCATTCAAAAGACATGAGATGCAATGAAAACGGGTTTTACTTTGTATTAATAATGGAAGCGATTTGTCCTAGACGTGAGAAATTGCTTTTGTGAAATTGATACTGGAAGGTATCATCCTTTAGAAAACATTTTGAAAAGAGGTTTTCTTTGAAAATGTGTATGTAGTTATGTGTTTGTAACAAAAAAAAATAAGAAAACTATAAGTGGAAAACTTATCTTGGGTTTTGAAAATTCCCGTATTGTTTGTGAGTTGTGCATGAAATAGAGATCCTAGACTCAGAAGGAAGAAGGCTAGTGTTTACATACCTTGTAGAGTCAAATAAGTTACGACGTTTGTTCCATTAGACCAAGAACAAGACGAAGTAGGTTGAATTGTTCCCGCTTCAACGGTTTGGTGAGGACGTCGGCTATGTTGTCTTCGGATGCTACCTTCTCAATAGAGATGTTCCTCTTATGAACATTATCTCTTAGAAGTGATGACGAATCTCTATATGCTTTGTGCGAGAATGCAATACGGATTTTTGCTTAAGTCGATGGCACCTTTGTTGTCACATAGGATGGCTATGTCGCTTAGATGAATGTCGTAGTCGACTAACGCTTGTTTCATCCATAGTGCTTGTTGGCATGCTTTGCGTGAGACGTACTCGGCTTCGGTTGTTGATATTGCTAGTGCCGTTTGTTTCTTAGAAAACCAAGATGTTAAACAACATCCTATGAAAGTACATACCCCACTTGTACTTTTTCTATCAACGTAATCGCCGCATGGTCGAATCGCATATACAATTGTTTATACTACCGTGCCTTAGGATACCATAATCCTAATTGTGTTGTACCTTTAATGTATCTAAATATCCTTTTACGGCTTCTAGGTGTGATGTTTTAGGGTCTTCTTGAAACCTAGCACATAAGCAAACACTAAACATGATATCCGCCTACTTGTCGTGAGGTAGAAGACTACCTATCATGCCACGATATTTAGTATTATCTACGGATTCGCCGTCTTCATCTTTTATGAGTTTGGTGTCGGATGACATTGGTGTCCTAATTGGTTTCGACTCTTCTGGACCGAATTTCTTTAACATCTCCTTTATGTATTTAGATTGATTAAAGAAGATACCATCTTCTACTTGTTTGATTTGTAGACCAAGAAAGAAACTAAGTTCTCCCATCATACTCATCTCGAACTCGTCATGCATGATTTTAGATAAATCATCACACATGTCTTGACAAGTGGATCCGAATATAATATCATCTACATATATTTGCACTATGATTATATGTGACTCTCTTTTCTTAGTAAAAGTGTGTTGTCAACTAATCCCATGGTATAGTTGTGTTTAATTAAAATGACTTGAGTCTATCATACCAAGCTTTTGGAGCTTGTTTAAGACCGTAAAGGGCTTTCTTTAATTTATATACATGTTTGGGTTTTTCAAAATCGATGAAGCCCGGAGGTTGAGCTACATATACTTCTTCATTAATGAAACCATTTAGAAAAGCGCTTTTGACATCCATTTGATAAAGCTTTAGATTATTAGCACAAGCATATGCAAGAAGTATTCTTATAGACTCTAATCTAGCAATGGGGGCATATGTCTCATCAAAGTCTATTCCTTCTTGTTGGTTATACCCTTGGGCAACGAGTCTAGCCTTGTTCCTAGACACTACTCCGTTTGCATCTAATTTGTTTTTATAAACCCATTTGGTTCCTATTATGGTTTGATTACTAGGTGGAGGGACAAGCGTCCAAACATCATTAGAAACGAATTGATTTAGTTCATCTTGCATAGCCATTACCCAACTCTCATCTTTTATGGCTTCTTGTGTATTCTTAGGTTCTATGGTTGAAACGAAACAAAACAAGCTATTTTGGTTTTGAACTTTAGACCTTAATGTTCGTTTGTTTAGCTTTCCTATGACTTTATTACGGGGTGATCTTTGGATTCTTTAATGTTATGACTTCATCATTTAAAGATTCTTCTTCTTCATTTATCTTTTTCTCTTATTACTATAGCTTCACTTTCTATAATCTCGTCATCGACAAGAGGTGGAGAGGGTTTGGGTGGACTTTCATCAAATTTTATATTTAATGACTCTTCTACCTTCATTGTTTCTTTGTTTAATATGATGTAAGCTTTGCTATTTGGCGAATAACCTAGAAAGATTCCTTCGGTTGATTTAGGATCAAATTTTGTAAGGTAATCTTTAGTGTTAAGAATAAAACATTTGCTTCCAAAGAATCTAAAGTGATTTAACGTAGACTTTTTGCCTCGGAGTAACTCATATGGAGTTTTACCTAAGATTGGTCTAATTAAGACTCGATTGAGTATGTACGTTGAAGTATCAACGACATTACACCAAAACTTTTGAGGTATGGATTGTTCATTAAGCATGGTTCAACTCATTTCTTGTAGGGTTCTATTCTTTCTTTCTACTACCCCATTCGATTGCGAGTGCGTGGAGCCGGGAAGTTGTGAGTAATACCATTAGCGTCAAAAGGCTCCAAATTGCACTTCATTATCGAATTCCTACCATGATCCGTCTCGATGGACACTATAGGACTTCCTAGTTGTCTTTGGATCTTTTGCTTAATATTTCAAAATAATTAAAGGTTTCCGTTTGTTCTTTAAAATTTTGTCCATGTATACCTAGAGTAATCATCCACTATGACCAAAGTGTAGTAGTTGCCTCCATAACTTTGGATAGCGGATGGACCAAATAAATCCATATGTAGTAATTCTAGACACCTAGTTGTAGACACCATGTTTTTAGCTTTATGACTAGAATGAGCTTGTTTTCCTACATTACAAGCATCACAAAAGTGATGTTCATATTTTAACTTAGGTAGATCTTTTACTAGACCTTTGGATGATAGCGATTGAAGAAGTCGCATGTTGGCGTGACCCAATCTTCGATGCCATAAGGTCGAAGTATCATCCATAGAGGTAAGACATAGTTTGTCTTTAGGTTCATTAACGATTTTAATGACATAGACTCCATGTTTCCTAATTCCTTTTCCTATGGTTATGCCATTTTTAATATCTTACTATCGGTTTCGTAAAAGTACATTGCACTTTTTATCACATATTTGTCCTATACTTAAGAGATTAAAGTTTAGGTTTTCTACGTGACACACATCGTTAATGGTTAGAGATTTGTTAGAAATCGTGCCTTTACCGATGATTCTACTTTGCTATTTCCAAACACCACATTACCTCCATTGAAGGGTTCATATGTGGAGAATAGATCTCTATTGCGGTCATGTGCCTCGCACACTCTATCCTTGACCCATTCATCCGGTCTAGGTCGACCTTTAAGCATACCTAAGACAATAATAAACTCAAAGTTTGGTCCCCATTTGTTCATGGGTCCATTAGTGAACATTCCATTCATGTTAGACATGTATGGATAAGATGAGTATGCATTCCATGGAGCAAAGTTTTGAAAAGGAAAACCATTTTGCATATTTGGGTTCCATCCCATTTGATGGTTACTTATTGGATAAACGTTATTAGGTCTCCTAGATGGATTATGTTTTGAGAAAGATGGAGCTTTGTTTCTTGCAAAAGTAGGATTATATTTTGGAGGTGGTTGTCAGTGGTGACATGAGTTGGTTTCTTCCTATTAACGATAATGCACTCGGTTCTAGATGAAGAAGCTACGTTATTACCCTTTGTTTGCTAGCAGATCCACGGATCCTCGTCCGTACACTAGCCGGTTCCCTTTTAGGGGATTCAGGGATCCGCCACAACAATGGTGGTTTTTCTAGTGCCTTAACAAATTTTGTTTCTTTACTTTCACTAGTTGATGGATCAAGTTGTTGAATACCTAATCCTTTTGGTTGTTACCGGTTTAACACCATCTAGTATTGTATCTAAAGTGTTCGTACTCATTCTAGCAATTTTAGAATCTAGATGATCAACTAGTGTTTGAAGTTGAACATAAAGTTCACATTCACCACTTGCTATTTTACCCTTTTCTAAACGTTTTAGTTTTGCTTTTAATTCTATGACTTCTTTATCTAAACGTTGGTTTTGACTTTTAAAAGCTTATTTTGTTAATTAGTTTTAAGCTAATGTTGCATAGTTTGTCATATTCATTATGCAATGAGTCGTCATCAGTGATGAACTACTATAGTATTCGTGACATACCTCGTCATTTGCCATGAGACAAATTTCTTCGTCCTCCTCGTCGCTCATTCCCCACGTGCCGCTCACGAACGCTTTTGATCATCCGTTTGGGACACTTACTAATAAAGTGGTTTGGGTCCCCACATTTAAAGCAAGTACGATCATCCTTTGGCTTCTCGTCCTCTTTGCTTTTCCGAAAGCCTTCTTATCGTCATATGGTTGTTTGACGATCTTCCTTTCTTCTAAAGAACTTTTTAAAGTCCTCACCATTATAGCGTACTCCTCGTCGTCACTACTCGAGGAGGAGTTCTCTTCATCACTGAAGTCTTTTGGCTTTAAGGGCAAGAGATTTGTGTTCTCTTTCACCTTTGAGGCTTGGTCTTTAGCAAGGACAAGCTCGTAGACTTTTAGGTTGCCTATAAGTTCATCGAGGGTGAGGATTGTCAAATCTTTTGACTCTTCGATGGCGTCACCTTGGATCTCCACTCGATGGAAGTGCCCTTAGATATCTCCTAACATGATTACGGCTAGAACAAGATTCATCAGTGCTTGTAAAGATGTAATAATAGTATTAAAGTTAGCAAATGAATGATCTATAGTTTCCTCATCCGATATTGAAAATTGTTCATATTGTTGAACAAATAAATCAATTTTATTATTTTAACTTGTTCGTTGCCTTGATGAGTTACAACTAAAGAATTCCAAAATTCTTTAGAGGTTTTAAGCATAGAAATTCTTTCAATTCCTTTTTGGTAAAGCATTATATAAAACCATTTTTGCTTCACTATTTTAGAAAGTTTTTCTTCAATTCATCATTTAGTTTATCATGAGGTATGTTAACTACATTCCTTTATCATCTTTTGAGGTAGCCTCAAAATCACCTTCAACAATAATGTACCAAAGATCAATATCTTTAGATTTCACATATGTTTCAATCTATTTTCCAATATATAAAACATTAGTTTCAAGTAGTGGTAGTCGTTGCATAGATTGCCCTTCCTTATAATTTTCGTAACCCATAGTGATCGAAAAGTTTTAAAATACAATTTTACTTTAAAACTTTTATAAACTTAGCTCGATACCAATTGTGGAAAACTAGAAGGGGGTTGAATAGTTTTGCCGATTTTAATTTAGTTTCAAAAAACTTTAGATTCGTTAATATGTGAGATCTTATGGATGTAGAGAAAGTATAGATCTAATGATAAAGCAAGTAAATAAAGTAAAGCGAAGGGAAAGAAAAACACAACCGATGTATAGTGGTTCGTGCAAGGACACCTTCCTTGCCCTACTCCACTCCCCGAGTCACCTACTCGAGAGTTCAAGCACTATGTCAACAAACTCCTTCACTGGCGGAGAAGCCTTCACAACGTTGCTTACACTTTTCCCTGCACAAAGCTAGATACCGAGTCCGTAGCACGGTGGACCAAACCAACACGACTATTACACAACAAATATGTGAAATATCAAATACAAGATCTTCGCTGTAAATCTTGGGGAGTGACAAATCAATCAAGGACCCTTGCTTGGATGACTTGTAGAATGCTAGTGATCTTGCCTTGAGAAGGACCTATATGAGGATCACAATAGAAAGAAAGAAGAACAACTCTAGATCAAGTGATCTATATGTTAGAAGAGAATGAGAGTGTTTGAGAGATTTAGTAAGAAGAGGGTGAGTTAGAATAAAGAAATGGCTCTCTATTTATAGGCAAAATCTTCCACTGTTCCTGGATCCCACGGATCCCTCCCACTGGGATCCGTCTAGTGTAATCCTAGGGATCCGTGGAGCGCTCCTCTTGCCCATGGGTTTTTGGTTATGGGTCATGGGTTATGGGTTGGTCCATGGGTTTCTTTAGATTCAATGTATCTAAGTATACATTGTATCTAGCCAACTCGTATGGGTTAAGATCCATGTGTTATGGTTTTACCCATCCTAATAAACTATTACAACAAATGCTTAATTACTACATTTTTGTATTTAAATGGCTATATGTAAATGCTTTACAAAAATAACATGTATCCTTAAAATTATACTTAAGATAACATTATATTTGTTATCAACAAAACACAAAGAGATCGCAAAATATTAATAAACGTTTTTACGGTTTATTTGTATTAATACTAATTTTCAGATATGTTTGAGATAGGTGTTGTTAGTTTCAGTTGTTTTGTTGTATGTGTGTTGAAATGTGTAGTTTCCTGATTTGTGTTATGTGTGGTTACAAAATTTTTTTCCCTGAATATATGTTGAAATAACTTTGTGTGTGTTGTCCTTTAGGTGTGTCATGTTTATTCGAATTTGTTGTTATGAAAGTGGGGACCGTGTGTCGGTATGTGGATCTGAGGGAAGATTAAATAGTGGCGTAGGTACAGGAGGTCGAAATAATCACGCAAAAGGTCAATGCCTTAAATGTCATCAACCATGGCATTGGTCACAACATCGCCAGTCACGAACCTGTAGCTTTTCCTCATTAGGTATACCTTTTTAGTTCGGTTATGCATATTATATAGTTTATGATATGATGAGTAAAAGTTCAAATCATGATCACTTTATGAGGAGGTCGAAATAATCACGCAAATGGTGAATGCCTTAAGTGCCATCAACGAGGGCATTGGTCACAACACTGGCCAAGTGCGAACCCAGGTAGCTTTTCCTCATTAGGTATACCTTTTTAGTTCGGTTATGCATATTATATAGTTTATGATATGATGAGTAAAAGTTCAAATCATTATCACTTATGAGATTGTGTGAGTATGATTTATAGACACCTTTTGTATATAAATATACCAATAAGGCAATAGTGTTTTCCACCACAAGAATAATTGTATCATTCATTCATTTTTCAGGAGATGCCATTTAGTGAGAACGCAATCTGGAAGAACCGTATTGATAGTGGAAGGAAGAAAAACAAGAAAAAGAAGACGGTCACTAAGGTTCCTAAAGAAGTTCAAGTTCCTACAGACCAACAAATGTACGAAAACCACAGTAAGTATGCGAGATTTATATGTATGTTTTTAATTGTAACTTTTCATGAGAATTCTCGAGTTAACAATTACTTTCTCCTGTTATAGTTTTCATTTGGAATGTAAGGAGGAAAGTTCATGTTATCGTGAAAATCCATATATCAAAACACCATGCGCACCAAGATTTTTCGAAATATTTTGATCTATATTTTTCTATTTGCAGTTAATGTTTCGCCTGTATCGTATGTTTTGATATTATTCACTTTATCTGATTTATTTTGACCTGATGTGTTGGCTTTTACAGCGTGGGATGGATCAGGACCAAACATTCGTTCGTGACTCGAGAAAGTGCGGAGGTAATTAAAATTGCTCGGATTTCCTAACGTAAGATTGACCGTTGTTTCAAGGGTTTAATATTTCGGTTTGTGTATTGGTTGATTAAACCTAAGCGTTCTAACAATCTTGAGAAACCTGTAGAATGCAGGAATACAAATTCATTTTGTGCTCAACTCATTCACATATTCATAGTTACTGAATAATATCTCGAAACACAATATTTTTGAGGCCCGTGTTACTCCTTGACAAAATCCTAATCAGAATATGCAAATTGAGGAAGAGTTCAACTCTATAAATCAAGAAAAGATCATACCGACAGTGTGGCACACACGTTGCCGTTGAGGGATCATGAGATAACCGGAGAACAAGGTTCGCATAACTTTGCTACTTTTGTGTTAAAGTGTTTTGCTTTTCTTGATCACTTTTACCCAGAATTGCCAAGTGTGCCATTATGCCATTTCTTATCATCATCCAAAGTCTCATTTCGGTTGCATTATTTATTTCATTGCCATTTGTTATTTATATAATCGATAAATACTTTTAGTTTTGCTAACTATTTTGTTTATTAATGATGTTATCGGGTTTCGGAGTTGAGATTCTTTCGTAAGGGGTTATTAGGTTACAAGTGTCCGAATAAACGATTTAGCTAAGCGTCACTATGGCCACAACCGTGAAAGAGGTGATTTATTGGTAGAGTAATATTTCATTTGTATTTAATTTTAGACACTGCATGTGCTATTTACAAGCTTAATAACGATTCACTCAACAAAAGCTAATCAAAATAATCATTGATCTCTTGATTTTCATCACACGAAAAACATTTTGCCTACATAATATGATTATTTGAGGCCCCATTGTTCGCTTTCCATTACTTGGCTATGAATTTCCATATAAGTTTCAGTATCATTTAAATGTTTATGGTTTTCAACCTTTATCACACCTAAGGCTAGATGATGAGTTTCACACTTGGCCTCTTTGTTTAGATGTTACAACGTATACAAGGCCATGGTGACTGCTCCCTTACACCTCAGAAATTTAATATTAAGTTACCATGGTAACTTAATATCTAAATTGAAAACAAGATAAGCACACTGTTTGTGGCTGTATCAGTTGCAATATCGCACTTTTAATATGATGCTTTGCTGATACTTTTGAACAAAGTTTCATTGGAACCATGTGCTCCTTGATTTGAAACTTTTTTGGCATGGCGTCAACTATGAAATTATACACCCAATTGCTACATGCCATCATCGATAAGCTTTTACACCTCTTTCATGTTGGTAATTGATTTGCTCGGGAAACCAATAATAGAAGTGTGTAGTATACGGGTAACTCAAACGTATTAGGTTTGAGCACCGAGATCGTTCGAACGAGGGTTGAATGGAATTTTCAACTCACGTCGCGATTATCGGATTTGAATGGGAAAAGGGATAATTTGATGTTTTCTAAACTACGGGCAAGGGAAATAAATGGAAAACAATTAAGGGAACTAAATCTATAGTGCAAACACGAAATTACAACTAGTGATGCAAATTTACACTAATATGCAAATTACGAATTAAATGAAACGCGAATTAAATGCAAATAATTCTAAACTAAGTCCTAAAAATGATCTAAAATTACTTTTTAACTAAAATGAAATTTAAAAGTTAACTAAAATTTAAAACTAATTTTAAGATTTTCTTGAATTTATTTGAATTAAAACTAATTTCTAATTTTAAAAGTAAATCTAATTAATTAAAAATTATGAAAACAAATGGGAAAATTATGAAACTATTTTTTAAAAATCTAAAATAACTAGAAAAACTTTTGAAAATTGAATTTGTATTTTTCTGAACTATTTTCTAATTTCTATGATTTAAAAACTATTTAAAACTAAATAAATGTCTAAAAATTACTAATTTTACTAAGAAAATTATGGAAAAATAATTTTTTGGCTTTTTATATTTTTCTTAATCTAGAAAAATGAAAACTTATTTTTAAAACCTTTTCGATTTATTTGTATTAAACACTAATTAAAAAGGATTAAAACTAATTAAAAATGAGAAAAATAGCAAACAGTCTTGGAAAATTATGAAAAATTTAGGAAAATTATAAAATATTATTCTAATTCAAGGAAAAAAATGAGAAAAGCGAGTTTAGTGTCTTTGGAAATAAAGTCTGCTATGACATCGCTTATATTAAGCACTCTGAATAAGCTAAAAGCCACTATAGTGAACCTTAAGCTACTAGCACCTATATTATGCTATTTCTACTAGAGATCAACTAAAAACAGCTACACTACACTTAGAATGAACAAGCAATAAGGATTTGATGTGAATTCTCAATTAAGCTAAATCAGTCCTAACCCCGACCTTGCGAACATGTAAAAGCTTATCCAAAAAGCTAATTTGAAAATCAGGAGTTGGAAACTGTAGACCACCAACCAGAGAGTCTATAAACCAATTTCCAACCAAAAACAAGCTATAATGAATCCACTAAAGGCTCTGCAACAAGCCTGTGCACACTCAGTTAATGCTGAGAGTATGCACAAGGCAATTATTGCCTACTTAACAAGCTTATTCAGTTCTTACAAAAATTCCCAAAAATTTCACAAAAATGGTATTTGGAAATACAACCAGTTGAAGTTTAATATACCAAAATCTCAACTTCTTTAGATCAAAAATGAGTTCATTAAAATCCACAAAGTTACATTCAAAATCACTGATCGAGCACTTTTGACTATTTATAATGAAATTGTAAAGTTGACTTTTATGAGATTTGAGCTTATGATTCTTGATAAAAATGATGTTTAATGATGAATTAAACCTTATGCAAGCTATCTTAACTACTATCAAACCTATATGCCGATTGGATCAATTGATTCAAACAGATTTTAAAACTAAATGCGGTTGAGATGCAATTTTGACTTTAACGGTTTAAGTATGCAAACTAATGAGTGAATTCTACTTAATGATGCTAAATAAAGCTAATGCAACCTAACTTGACCTCTGCTAGAACCTTAAACTTAGATACACTACTTGATCCAAACACTAGATTATGCACTAAAATGATACTTAATACTCTAAAACACAAATCTAATCCACTAAAATGCTTATTCTAGATTTCAAAATGCAATATCACTACTGACTGAGCTATTCTAATCAGCTAGACTATACTAAACCTTATCTGATCTAAATGGAGAATTCAAAACAGAAATATGCAGAACTAGGAATTTATGACAGAAATATGAAAACAACAATTGATTTAGCTAAATCAAGCAAATTATAACACCTACTGAGCTAAGCTAACAATTATCAATGATTATAACAGATTGAAAAGAGAAGTAGTACTCACATTGGTCTAGCCACAATGGCTTGCCAAGCAGTATAATAACCACTACCTAAATCGGATCTCAACCCCAAAGTATACACAATCAACCCAAATCCATAGCTTAATTCAAAGATCCGAAGACGATTGACCTTGAATCTGACTTTGACTTTATTTGACCGAGATTTGTTTTGAGTGTAGAACTGAGTAGAGTTTAAGACAAATACTGATTAAGCTATAGATAAGCTAAATAGAACTTATGTTATCATATTTATAAACTAAAAGCAGTTTTGCTATATTTTTTAATTTTTAAAGTATTTTTCGATTTTTTTTTTTTTTTTTTTTTTTTTTTTTGTTTAAAGAGAGATGAAAGCTAAAATTTATGAAACTTAAGCTAAAATGATTAAAAGCGATATCAATAAGCTCATACAAGTATCAAATTAGAAATTTAGATTAAATGAGGAATTTAACTAAAATACTTTTATTAACTAAAAATTGAGTACAACTTGGAATAAATGTCTGAAATGAAATTAAACTAATGAAAACATTTATAAGCTAAATCTACTCGTAACTATTACTACACTACATGGATTACAAAGGTGAAAATGAGAGGTATTTATAGCGAGCTTGAGCCTCGGTAGGATCTAAATTACGAGCCTTGTGCTTTCTCCGGTTGATTATGAGCCCTTGATCATCCCTTACACCTCATCCAATCAATCTTAGCCTTTAGATCACATTCACCACGCCTCATTGTCTAATCAAAAGCAAGGGAGGGTAGTATGACACATGGATTGCCAACATGGCATTCCGTGTGTCGATGGTGTCGATAGAAAATACAGTTTGTCCTCAATTTAAGTGATCGTGGTTAATTGGATTCGAGGGTATTTTAGGGTTCATACTACATGGGTTTGGGGAAAAGGGGAAGATAAGCGTGCGGGTAAAAGGGTTTGTGTTATTTTATTTTATTTTAACCGATGTTTGACTTTTGACCGGGTTTATAAATTGGAGCAATTATGGAATAACGGGTAAGATTGGGTGGACTTGGGTAACGGTATGGACCGGTAGGTTTTGGGCTTAAGTTATCTTTTGGGCTTGATATCAATTTGAATGTGGACTTTAATTAAATCCGAATATTATTACAAGGACCATAGGTGTAAAATCGAGAATGAAGGGACTAGTTCGTAAATTAAAAATGTCTTCCAAGGATCATTCTTGTCAATCTCAAATAAACCAAGGACTACTTTTGCAAATCTTGAATCTCAAGGTAGTTTCGCCAATTTCTGAAAGTTGAGGGACTGATTTTGACATTTCTTTAAACTTGAAAAAATCTTTAATAAATCATCCTCTTAGCATAGAAATCTTCACAAATGCTTAATTCTGACCTTCCGGCTCAGCTTTAGTACTCTTTATCTCTCGTGCTCGGGTTTTCGTCTGATTTGTCTATCTTTTGTGTGTTTTGACATATCCGTACATGCACAAGCATAAACTCAAGAAACCAACAAATATTAGCAATACACAGCTCTTTCTTGGTTATTTTGGGTCTGATTTGATAAAGAAAAGATATGTGTTTTAGCACATATCGGTAATCACGGTTTGTTGTGTTGAGCCGGTAAGTTTGATATTGAGGTGATCTTGATCTAGAACATAGTATTTCATTACTTGCACTCTAATAAGTTATAGAAGTAATTATATTGAGTAAGCGATGTATGTGGTGATGGTTGTTGCGGGGTTCGTATGAGATTATGTCATGATAAACCCCGAGAAGGAGCTTATATGTTGTTAAAAAAGATCACATATTGCCTTGCTACACTGGTAGTGGTCTTTGAAGCTCTGATCATACTATAAAGTTAGTACTATCTCTTGGTTTTAAGTTTGTTGGCATTATTTTTGGATTCTGTTATACGAGTTATTAACTATGCAAGTCACTATCTTAATCAAAAGGTTCACCTTTAGGGTGTTTAATGTGGTAGCAAGTTGTTAGGATCGTTTTGGAATAGGATTTGCGATAGAGAGCGGAGTAACTTTTTATTGTTCTAATAACCTTAGGTGCTTTATAAGTTTGATCTCATTCTTCGTGAATCTTACATAAAATTCTCTTCAGTTTGTGTTTTTTTGGTGTCATCTTTGATTACAACATTAGCTCAAGTAAACAATATATTTTTGAATAATAAAAGGAAAACTTATAGATAAATGAGACTTGAAAAAAAAAACACTTTAGAAGAAATCAACGGAACCTAAAACTGAGGTCTTAGGGCCTTTCTATTACCAAATGCCGTTATGTAAGGTGTTCATTAACCAAGTTGGTAGGAAGAGCGTAAGTCGACATCAATGGCCATAGTATGTACAAATGCCTTTGTATTTAATGAATCGAAAGTTCTAGTCACGGAAGTTGGAAGTATAACATATTAGTGCTCAATGAATCGTGGGTTGGAAATAGTTTCGTTTTGTCCAATTCTTATTACAGTTTTGTATTGCGACCTTACTTATAACCTAGGAATTAGGATGTATATTATTTTTATCTTTTAAATCCATATCTTGATTACTACAGTTATTGTACCGGTCTCCTTTGCTCAAATATTTTTTAGCAACTATTAAGGTAGTGAAGCGCTTGATAATGGAGTAGAGCATAACCTCTTAGAAGATGCGAATAAAGAGTCAACATCTTAGGGGTTGAAGTATAGTGCAACTTATAGATTATAAACGGATTGTATTAGGAATTACAATTTATAGAACACAAATTATGAAAATTATTGTGCAAATTATGGAGTACATATGTTACAGATTATAAACAAAATTTTCCCATACAATTTTCTGCACATCCTATTTTGACCCGTTATGAATCTGCATGACTATCCCCTTTTTCACCTCCTGATCTAACACATATCTTTGTATACCACAGGTTGCTCGACTGAGGTTGGCAACCACTGAAAAAGGCGCAGCGAAAAACGCCATGGCAACTATCTTTGTATACCACAACCGTATGGTTATTTTCTCTTAGATTCTGCAGAAAACGCCATGGAACCTTGAATAGGACTATTTGTAGCGAGCCATGTATGCACCAATGCATATTTTGTAAAATACTTTTGTATGATGCCGCTTTGGTTAGCGACCAAATTCCTTTGGCTACTTGCAATGATACACAATTACCGCATCCATCTTTAACAAAACACACCATGCATGACCGGGGTTGTCCACCTCGTTATACTTAAGGATAAGGATAATTTGAACAAACTACAATAATTTAAGTTTTCAAAATTCAAGATTTTAAAATTTCAAAATGAGCATTCATGCTTTATAAATAGTATAGATACATATATTATTCAATTTTTAAACTCTTTTCTCATCTTTTATAAACATCTAATTACCATACCACTTGATGGTAATTTCTTAGTAAAAAGTGGTATCTCAAAAATCGATGGCGGATTTATATCTAATACTAGCGAGGGTATTCGCGTAATGCGACGGCGGGTAATCTATGACTATATTCAACAATGAAAATGTTATTCGGTTACATGTTTTTTAACAATAACGCATAAATGAATGATAATTTAAATTAAAATAACTTTAAGCAATAACAATGCAAAGTCTTTTATATCCAAATTTTTTGGACATGACTAAGATCATGGTTATCTCATTTATGTGGTTATCACGACCCTACATAAAATGGATTTTTATGTTTCCTTTCATATATGAAATACAAAATACGTAAAACACACAACATATATATACACTACAATCACATGTAAGTTTTACTTCAATATGTTGTGTTCTATACTTTGTCATCACGAGCTGAGCCTGTATGAATTTATGATTAGTTTGTATTGTAGTTTTTTTTTTATTATTCTTTCATAACAAGTTCTTTTTATATTAAGGATTTATAACGACATTTTAATGTATATCAATAACCTTTTTCGCTTTTATATGTTACAAGTATTGATATGGTAGTTACGTTTTTTCCCATTAAATCACTTATTTGATTATTAAGAGCATCCGTGTGGTGAAAATTGTTGCTCGTTGAAATGATGTGGAGGGTGTTTGAGCGCCGAAATGGTGTCACCACACCACCAATGCTCGCCATCTCTAATTTCGTTGGCTCTCCAACACACAAGCGACAAACCGTCGATCCATTTGTTTTTTTTCTTGTTGTTGTTTTCTTCTTCTTTTTATTTGATTTATAAGTGTGTGTGTTGTGTGTGATAGTTTTAAGAAAAATGGTTGGTGGTGTTGCGTGTTTTTCCACGAAGAGAATAAGTTGTGTGTTTTTTTTTTTTTTTTTTTTTTAATAAAGTTATATTTACATTTTAAACACTTATGGTTTTGTTTGTTTGTCATTTTAGGTTTAAATTTACAATTTTGTTTATAAAGTGTTCTTTTTATTTTATAAAAATAAATTTACAATTTGGTAATTTTAGTTTGTATTGTATTTTTATTTGAATAAAATTAAGGAAAATGATATGCATCCTAACTTTTATGACTAAAAGTGTGCTAAAGATCGAGATGAAGACATTTGGCAAACTTAAAGGTGAAGATTTAGAGGAGAAAGTGTATATGACGTGTGTCAGTGATGAATGATTTAGGCTAAAATTAGTTATATGAGTTAGTCATCTCTATCATCACTCTAAAATTAATTAAGTTTGTTTGAAAAAATAAAAAATAAAATAAAATTAGGAGTGAGTGGGGCCCAAATAGTTGTGTTGAAGTTAGTTGTGAGGGAGAGGTATTTTGAGGTTAGAGTGTTGAAATGAGGTGAGATGTGATGGGGCCCAAATGGCTAAAAAAAGGGTAGCCACCATACCTTATACTCTAATATGACAGTTACAAGTTTTGTTAGTTACAAGTATTGATCAAGTTTTGACATCCTTCCATAACAGACAAGTATAGGAGTTTAAAATATTAA
Organism: Chrysanthemum lavandulifolium; assembly: GCA_022545495.1. Lineage (NCBI taxonomy): Eukaryota > Viridiplantae > Streptophyta > Magnoliopsida > Asterales > Asteraceae > Chrysanthemum > Chrysanthemum lavandulifolium. The sequence goes on along the minus strand of CM040239.1, from coordinate 238,282,782 downwards.
GGCTTGCTAATTATGGAATAGTCTCAATGCTATGTATATTAGTAGATACTTAGCGAATGCCGCAGCGTTGCGTGGCGGTGCTCAAAAATAAAATTTTTCGATGAATAATGTATTTTAGTTTATTATGTTCTTTTAACAATAAATTCTACGGATATCAAAATTTCATTATAGCCTGTGCTCGTTCGGCTCGAACCCGTTGGCCGTCTGCGCTCCGGGCTCGAGCCGTTGGTCCGCCTGTTCGGCTCAAGCCCATTTGGCCCGTTGCTGCTTCGAGCTTGAATATTTGTATAATGTGCTTTATTATTTGTAGTAGTGAAATTTAATGCGAATTGTGTTTTATTTTGTTGTACAATATGCTTGATAATTTGTATTTCTTATGTAAGGATGTTTTAATAATCGTATTAATTGTATTTATTGACCGGTTAAATAATTGACTACATTAAATAACATTAATGTGGTGTTTTGTTGTACATTATGCTTCTTGTCTTGTACGTTTGAAAATTATGTGCATTAAAGTGTTGTACACTATGTTTCTTTTCTTATAAGTAGTAGTCATTATAGTCATTAATAACATTGACCACTTTAATATCATTAATGTTGTAAGTCTGAAAAATACATCATGCTTATTTTGTTTATGCGTTATGCTTATTTTGTTTTAAATCTAAAATTGGTTGCGACTATTGTACATTGTGCTTAAATGGTTGTAATTTTTGGTGAAGGGTGTTTTAATAGCATTAATGTTGTTTGATAGAATTTTGGTATTAAAATGACACCACGCTTTATTTTGTTGTACAATATGCTTACTTTGTTGTAATTACGAAAATTGGGTGCATTAAAGTGTTGTAAATCATGCTTAATTTCTTATCGTCTTAAATGAAGAGTGATGTCTTGCGTGCATTCAAGTAGTATATATATAGATGATCTTGTGCAAGTTTTTAATGTAGAGATTTTTGTACAAATTATTTTACGAGAATTGAGTTGAAAATCAAAGCTACTACCTCACAAGTCGCTTTGAACACTAGTAAATGCGACTCATAAATGTTACTAAATTAAGTAAATGTTACTCATAAATATATTAGGTTACTGAATTAGGTTATTAAGGATCTCATTGTTTTACCATTGTTCATCCATTAGGAGGTTGTTAAGTCGTTAATGTGGTTCAACCAAAGTCCTTTACACGGAGTATCCATGGTAACTCGAAATCCGATTAAGGGTAAAACTTTCACCTGAAAAACAGCTTAAAAAAAGTTCGGGTTAGTCGGATTAACCCATATAACCTATATATATTTTTTAGATCATATAACCCAATCCAATAAGTTTATTTTGGATTGAGTTAGGTTAGTCAGATTCAAGTATTTTACCATCGCTTGTCATTGTTTTCTAACGTCTAATTGTGAGTTGATCTTAATCAAACATGTGAACTAACGTAGTGTTTGGTATGTCGTAATCAAAGTTCGTAATAGAAAAGATTATTACAATGTAATGAATAAATGTTGTTTGTTTACGTTTATAGAATGTAATGATTCATTACAATAATGATCCACTACACCAAAACCATTCATGGGGCCCTACTTTTTCATTAGATCTTGTAATGGAATCAAATGACATAAAACTCCATCGTTAATTAACCACATTAAATAAACTTTTTATCATTAATGAGTATTTTAGTCTTTTTATTATCGATTTTATTACGTCTTATCATACAATCCAAACATTATTTATAACTACAATAAATCATTACATTACACTCTTTATTCCATTAAATCGTTTATTGCATTCAGTTGACATTTCATTCCGCCCTACCAAACGAATCCTAAGCACGATACCAAGCAACCCCTTTCAACTCAAATGTTAATTTCATATATACTCTTACTTTTATAATTAATTTTATATATGCTAAAAGTGTAATTTTTAAATGCATAACATACAAGGTTTTTAAAATATGATTGAGTATATATGAAATTACTAAGGAATGCTTGGTTGGAAAACTAATGGAGAATGACAGAATTATGATTAAACATCTTTGTTAGAAGCCAGGAATCGATCATTGTTTAGTATTGGGTAATGAGGCATTACCCAAGAATGAGAGGTATGGTAATGATTAACCACCACCACCGTAAGCGACCACAACAGCGTGCCACCACCACCGTGACCACCACCATTAGCACCACCACTACCATCACCAAGAACCACCACCACCAGCAGCAGCCACTTCCACCAAAGATCCACCACCATCACCAAATCCACCACCACCACCACCCCCACGCGCCACCACCACCCATCACCACCGGCCATCACCACCACCAATAGTCACCACCACCACCACCACCACCACCACCACCGGCATCCACCACCACCACCAACATCCACCAAAGCCCACCACCACCACCAACCACCACCATTAGCGTACCGCCACTTGCTAAGAACCACCGCAATCACCAAGAACCACCAACACCACCACCATCACCACCACCAAGCACCACCACCACCACCAGCCATCTACCACCACCATCTACCGTAACACCATTACCACCAAAAGCAACCACCACCACCACCACTAACCACCACCACCACCACTTTTGAGGTTAATGTATTTTTCTCACGCCAAGCACTATCAAAGATAATGATAATCACTATTGCATTCCTTTTCGATTCTATTCTTTTCCTTTCCATTCTTCATTTCAACCAAGTACACTATAAATTTAAAGATGGGACTGGGGAGATACAAAATTGCCATATGGACTTTTTGAAAAGAATAAAAACAGTATAGTAATTATTAATGGCCCAACAGATATACAAAACATTTAAAAAAACCCGGCCCAACAAAAAAACCCAATAAACATGACTTGAATTCAAAGATCAACTACCCATCTACTCTACAAATCTTCCTTCCAAATTTCACCGGAATTCTTAAAAACCAGCGGGGCGATCTCCCAAATTAGATTTGAAAAAAAAATGGTGCAAATGGAGTTCATGGGAATGGATTTCAGCTGTGTGTTTGGATCATTAAGTGACGGGAAATTTCCTGCAAAAGACTGTTTACTTCCTTTGATTTCAAAACTTCTTGGTTACGCTATTGTTGCCGCTTCAACCACCGTTAAACTCCCTCAGGTTACTTTTATTTATATACTTAATCTTCTTATTTGTCAAATTGTTGCAAAATTGATGTAAACAAGGTTGATTAGATTAGTACTATGGGCAAAAACGCAGTATATATAAATTCAAGGACCAACAATAAATCCTAGGTAAAATGTTTCTGTTAGGTGCATGGGCTTAACCCGGTTTGAGTCTGTTTGTGGCGGTGGGTTCAAACCCAAGGATTAGTCGGCCTAAAGGTCTCATAAACCATCATTACCCAATTTTTGAGTTTATAATTGAAACTCCCTCTGTCCCAAAATAAGACAAAAAACACACGGTTTAAGAAAAATATAATCATTACTTTTCTTACTTTTTGCATAATCACAATTTCAACCTTTATTAATGGGAAATGCTAAACCCGAATCCACACAATAAATCCACACGCCGATGTGTTAGCGGATGATTGGTCTAGTCACAAAGAAGAGAGAGAAACCAATCATCCGCTCAGCGCGTGGATTTTTTGTGTGGATTTCTTATGTGGGTCTAGCATTCCCCTTAACTAATTAATTAATGTATTGTTTACATTTTGAACTAATTAATTTCTAGTAGGGGCAATGTGGTAAACTTGCTTAAATTTTTATACAATGGGTGTGTTTGGCGAAATTAGATGGAACCTATATTATAAGTTGAAAGGGGTAGTTTTTATTTTCATAATAGTGTTTGGCGAATTAGTTGGAGCTAGAATTTATCTATACTACTTTATAATGCATTTAGGTCTTCTAAAATTAGAAGGTTTAAAAATTCAGACTTTTTTACTTGCTTATTATGGAAAGAGTTTTTCTAACCAAAAATTAAGATAAGGAGCTCCAATCATGAGATGACATATGTCACTTAACAAACTCCAAGACTAACTTCTAACAAACTCCAAACCTAACTCCTAAGTCCTAACCACTAAAAATTAAGATAAATAGCTCCAATTATAAAATGGCATCCGCGTGTCATTTCTCAACTAAAATTCATCTTTATTTTTAAATTAAAATATCTTTTATCTACTTATTTTTTTATAATCTAATTTCACCATATTTTCTAAAATTTTATGCTCTTTAATTCAACATCCATTTTGATATATTTTTATGAGTTTTAGTTTTATATTTTTAATGGGTTTATTTTATTTTAATTCAAATTTTACTGACTTTAACCTTTATTTCCATTATTTCAATCAATATAATCTTGATTCGTCAAAATCATATACTTTTGGGGTAGTGTTTGACGCGTAAGAGATTCGAGGGTATTTCTATACGGGAATAATGATGTCATTGAAAACTACGGGTAACCCAAACAAACACTTACAACTAACACATATACATTCGAAGTGTTGTGAAACGAATTCACTAAACGGGTAAGCAAACACATATAACTATACTTATCGCCGCCGCTGCGCGCGGGTACCCGGCTAGTTATTGTAAAATGATGTTTGTAAAATGACGTAGAAAGTCATCAAATTAACTTCACAAATATTTCAACCTTTTGTGTGTTCATCACTTCATCTATATTGAAGGGTAATTAAGTAATTTAACTCATTTCAGCTCTACAATATCTAAAATCTCATTTCCATTAGCTTGAGCTTATGGAAGCTTATAGCTTATAGAAGCCTCTATAAGCTTGTGTGACAAACAAAACTTATTTTATAAGCTAGCTTATTATAAAACCTCAAGCTCCAATAATCTCATATAAGGTTTACTCCAAACACAACCCATATTTGGTAGTGGCCAATAAAATTTGAAGTGAGAACTGAAAAGTCAATGTTAGAGCTATTGATTGTTATGAAATTACTCTTGAGTGAGTCTAGACGCTCCGGTGGTGATACTAGATGTGCACCAATGACAACAAAACTAATTTAAAGTATGTCAGGTTGTACTCCGATTTCATATAACATGTATTATTTTTCAATAGAATCTTTGTGGTCAAATTTATATCCTACGGATTTTATATAATAGAATCTTTAAATAATGAACATATGGTTTGCTACAGCTTCTAAAAACAAAAGTACATACGAACGGTATCTGTTACAGCCCTTTTTTGTTACAAATGATTGTTTGATTTTGATAATTATCACATTATCACTTCCAAAGCGAATATTCAAACACCCCCCCTAAGACTTTAATTTGGATATATGCATCTTCTGCAGATAATGAAAATCGTGCAACATAAGAGTGTAAGAGGTCTTAGCGTTGTCGCCTTTGAAATGGAAGTAATTGGTTATACCATTGCTTTGGCATATTGTCTTCACAAAGGCCTTCCATTTTCAGCTTATGGGGAGTTGGCCTTTCTTCTCATTCAAGGTACAACGAACATCAAATTTAAATATTTGTCTTTATGTCAATGTAAAAATTTTATTCTATTTTCTTGGTTATTGCAGCGATAATTTTGGTGGCAACTATCTATTACTTCTCTCAGCCTGTGGGTAACTCGACATGGATCCGTGCATTGCTGTATCCTACTTGGAATATTTGGGTTATAAACTTATAATATAGGATTAATAATAATGGTTTAGTTATAAACTTTCATCCATTTGCCGGTTTTACCGTCACATTATTTTTGGCAATAATGTTGTTATCCTTTATGTTTTTGTCCCTACGCTATTTTTTTTGTCTCATTCAAACGTATATATCTTGTATGCGTAACATGTTTGATAGGTCAGTTTTCGATGAGTTGGCATCTTACCTTTATTGGTTCTTTTCTTTTTCCTGCAATCATATTATGAAGTTTGATGATCAAAACATATATTTTTGAATGAAAATATGAAGGATAAAAGTATTGCCAATTTTCTTCTAAGGTTGAACCACTAAACGGGTGAAAAGCTTGAGGATTAAAGCATTAGTCACATTTACCGCTATAAGTCGTGTGTCATGCAAGTCTTTCATTTGAAAGGTGTATAATATATGCATTTCCTTAATGAGAATATGACAGATATTGTGGCCTAGCACCAACAATCTTAGCTGGGAAAATTGATCCTCTTCTTTTTGAAGCCTTGTATGTAAGTTGAAAACTCTGTCAATTCGGCAGAAGTTTGTTCTCATTCTGTCTTTTGCAAATTACTTGAAGAAACTGTTTGTTGCAGGCATCTCAGCACGCAATCTTTTTCTTTGCGAGGGTTCCTCAAATTTATGAAAACTTCAAAGTAAGTTACTGCTTGTTGAGATTTTATTTTTTATTTCTGCACTTTAGTACTATAATTTTCATATGCTGCCAAGTATTAGGAACAGGGTCAACCGTTACTGTCATTTTCATAATATGCGTCCCAAATAAGTCTCGTGCAGTTAATGTGAACTTAAACTATGAAAAAATATCGATGGATAATGAAACTTAACCCGTGCCCTTAGGAAATGAACCTTTTTCTCCTCTGTAAAGTTCTCATGATTGAACTAGTAATCTAAACCGCTTGTTATTTCGTATTCGTGTCACATTGGAATTATTACATAATATCTTACTAATTTACTGTAGAGTGGCAAGGTTATCAGCAATTCAGCATATTATATACAGTTAATGATTTGTTGAACAATTTACCTGAAAAATAAATAAGATATTGTAACTCCGAGTTGGCTACCTGTAACTATTTTGAAATCCAAGTTTATACATAACTGATTGCCAAAATGTGTAGGACTAGCAAACTCTAGTTTATAAAGTATCTTAAGCTTTTGTGTATAAGTTAGTAGCTTTGACATTTTAAATTTTAATTCGAGTGACTGGTATAACTCCCTCCTCAAGTCAAAAGAGGAATGTCGTTATAACACGTGATTTGTTCAAACACTTCCCTATATTTTAACTATCCATAAACAACCTCATATTTTTATTTTTTATCACTCAAACCTTTTACATTGTTTCAACCACTGTTTTGATTTTTTATTTGAAATTACCATTTATCTTCACGAGACTTTTGATTATTTCAAGGTTTTTTTTTAGACCTGGTATTCAGGCCTTTCATTTCTCGCTTCTTTATGATATTATAACCAGGATAACAACTACTCTTATGTCCACATAAGCTGTTTCTACCTTGACCTAATACATCATTTACTATCATTATTTGCTTTATAATTTCTTGAGCCAAAAATTAGAAAGATAAAAAATCAATTTGGGCTTATAAAAAGGTGCGTAAGAAATGAAACCCCTTAAACTGAGGCTCAAATTTTGGTTTTTTGAGGGAAGTACTGTATTGAAACTTAAAAGAAACTGGAAAGTAATTGTCGTTAGTTCTCTCTTACAAATGTTCTTATCACATCATGGGTTGAACCATCTTTCACTACTATATTATATGCTCTTGAGGCCCATGAGTTTTGTAACTGCCGAGGATGCCATCCCATGTCATATGATTCATGACTAGAGGGCTTGATGCTTTTTTCATCTCTTTTCGAATCCATTTTTCTTGCCATCACATGATTTAAAAGGCTTGGGTCGCCCAAGATGTATGACCCCTGATGCTCTTGTTTCCGCCCCAGTATGATTTGGTAGGTTGTTAAGGAGATTGTGACCCATCTTTCTCTTCATTAGGCCCTGAGATCCATTTCTCCATGATGGTTGGGTAACCTGCATGCTTGGTAGTGTTGGGAATGATATGTTGTCTTCATTTTTTTCTTTTCCTTCGGGTCTGTTTCAGTGTCATCCTTTAACACGGTAAGTTGAAAGACTTTAGAATTTTGCCATAATTGATACTGACAAATTAAATTAAAAAATGAAGAAATTTGTCAAATTTCATCATTACTTCCACTCTTCTTTCCAAGGATGACATGTGCAGCTTCTAGAGCTGGAAAGGAGATGTGAAGACAACCCGTCCCAACACTCTTGAACAACCGGGTTACCGGTCAATACAGAGAAATAGATTTTGAGTTGATGAAAAGGAAACAATGCAACTGCCACCTCAGCAGCCTATCTTGGAAACCTAAGCTTTTCGATAGCTGTCTAAGATAAATTACGTGAAAAGGATCCAACCCATATTCTTTTACTCGCCAGATGACCAACTCCTGAATATGCTGATTATAAAAGGGTGGGTCTTGGGATTATAATCCAGATCCCGTTTCATATCAAAATGTTAGAACATATTTATGTGGTTAATCGATAACTAGGGTCAGTTTCAAGATATTCACATTCAGTTTGCATTGGTATTGAACAAGCCCATTTCATTTTTATAAATAATCATGCTTGATCTATGACCTGTTTACTTCCTAAAGGAGAGGACCATGTGGACCTTTGTTAACCAAGGTTATCGTTGCAAAGCAAGCAACCGGTGGTGGTAAGGTTGTATATAGCCCTTAAATACAAGCAAATATGATTAGCTAGAATGCTGACACATATTTCTCAAACTCCATTTATTATCACTCGTCAATTATGCATCTCCTTCGTGAACATACATGCTCCTTTGATTGGGTCTTAAAATTTACGGGTTAGATGTTTAACTAGAGGAAAATGGTCCATGAATGAAGAAAACAAAGCATTTCATAGGTTCCGGACATTGAGTAGTCACAAGGTTTAACCGAACTCTAGAATGCTCAAGTTTCTTCTTATTTTGACCCTTTGCCCCTTGTTCCACATCCAACCTATAAATTAAAAAAATAAAATAAAAAAATCAATGCAATGTTTGTTCAGGAAATGTGCATCGAGTGGCAAAATTGCAATGTTTATAAATTCCTCTGCTTGCAATTATTAGGCTTTTTTAGAATATTGTTTTGAGGAGGTTCAATTATAGGATACATGTGATATTTGCTTTAATTGAGTGGCAAAATTGAAGAGTTCCATTGTGTATTAAAGTAGTTTTCTTTTCTTTTTTTTGGTGTGAGATTATGTGTTATTAGCGGCAGATCACTTAATTCTTGAAATGTCATCAGACAAACATTCTTTAATAAGGGGGCGGATGCTCACAGCCCAGAACAAAAACTAATCATGTACAATCTGTATATAAGTGAATGTTGATAATTATAAATGTGGATAATTTCACACTTATTTTTTGGCGACATATGTGTTATGCTTGAGCAGAACAAAAGCACCGGGGAGCTTAGCTTCTTGACTTCATTCATGAATTCTGCTGGCTCTATAGGTGAGTTCATTCCTTTTTATAACAAAATCTATGAAAAATGTTAATTTTAATATCTTACGCTATTTGTTTGTGGTTTTGCAGTAAGAGTTTTTACCAGCCTTCAAGAAAAAGCTCCAACAAGTGGTATCATTCTCATTTATCTATAAAACAATTGCTTTTCATTACTCAGAAAATAGTGTAATAATCTGCATTTAATCTAATATTTATTTATTTTATTGTTAAGTTGTTATGGGCTCTGTCATTGGCATATTGACAAACGGTGCAATCTTGAGCCAAATCATTATGTACCAGAAGCCAACCAAGAAAGCGAAGAAGTCAGATTAGATGATCATCTGACGATCTTTAAATGCAAAATTCCTCCAAGTTACCGTGTAGTCGTTGTAGTCCATACACAATCTTTCTTTCAGTTTGATACATTTCTGTTTATTGTATACCGAACCTATTTATTTAAATTTCTTTTCAGCCTAGCTAATTGTAGAGAATGCAAGACATGATAGTGATCAACTCAAATGGTTAAACCTTAATTGGGGGCATAAAGTGATTTAATGTCTTCAATGGTTGTTTATAGTAACGTTATGTGTTTTTTGTTGTGTTAAAGAGGCTTGTAGTAGTAACCGAAAAGCTTGGTCTCTTAATGTTTAACTGTGAATGTTGTGGACATGGTCACATGGTCAATTGCTCATTTATGAGGTTCGTGACGGACATGGAAGTACGTTCCATGTTAATAGTACGGATCGGATCAACGCTAGGACGTGGGTCATGAGCCCTAAAAGAAAGGTCCTAGGTTTGAGATTTTTGTCTGTTGAAATTTGCTAAACACGGGTCACAGTTATTTGTGTTTTAGGTTTTATACGTTTGGACATGTAGAATTTGTTGTTTCTACAAATTTCAACACTTTCAAAAGACATCTTAAACTGTGAAAGTGAAACAAATTGACACTTCCATAACGTGAAAAAAAGAGGGAAGAGCGCTTCTCGGGTAGGCTAGGAGCACGATATCACGCTAAGAATACAAAAGGTAATAAGCCAAATACTGAAGGGAGTTCTTGCTTGATTCTTACTGGATTTGATGTTGTTGATGCTCCCTGCCAAACAAATAATAGCGGAAAGCAAGTATATAACAGGATACACACCATTTCGGAAAATGGCACGTCACATCAAGATTTAGGAGAAAACTGCTTGTTGCTTCGGTTGAAAATGTGACGGTAAGCCAGATACTTTTTTAATAGGAATTGATTGGCACACTCTTATTTGTTATTTGCACACTCAAATGTACAAAGTGATAAAACAACAATAATAAATGTACAACTGTGAATGCACAGTTTAGAGTGTGTAAATGAAAATTTTAAGTGTGCAAATCATTAGTCTTTCTTAATAGTGAGTCGTGACACCCAGAGCTAGGATTGGCGCATAAAACAAGATCTTGTTTTAAAAAAATAAAAATAAAAATAAAAATAAAAATAAAATGAGCCCGTATCCATCATCACATTATATATATTAATTTTAGAGTAAAATACACCGTTCGTCCATAAACTTGCACTGCAGATATGCGATGGGACAAACTTCCTTTTCATCATTGGAGTCAAAACATGGGATTTATATGTCAAACTCGTCCCGACCATTAACGCCGAGGTCAATGTTATGTTGTTGAGGGCAAAACCGTCTTCATCGTAGCGTCTTTATACAAAACGTTGTGCGGTGTTTGTAAATGCTATATGTACGTAAACACGGTTTGGTCGTCGGTTATCATCCATCCCTAAACTATCCTACAAAAATGTCTTCTACAAAACGATAATCGTTTCAACATGATGCGTTCTTGGTGTGGTAAGCAGTTATAATTAACGACCCATGGACCTCTCGCCAACCAGGCGTCGATTCTTTGGTTGTCTTGTTGAAGTAAGTGCGTCTTAATATTTATTGTATTAGTTTGTTTTCGCAAGCGACAAAGTACATTGTAACAATGGTGGTTGTTTAATGACTTGTCATAATCATGAATAGGGTCTTCTTGTCGGTGGATATGATGGTATGATCACGAAATACGTGCTCGTTCAAGAATGATCATACCGAGCCTTTGAGGGGAGAAATGAGCTTGAGGCAAGATTAGAAGTCGCTCATGGTGATGTGTGAAGTGGAAGATTTAACTGGTGCTCAGTTGGATATTGTTCTTGATTGTTTATGCATTGGGATAACTTTTTAGCTTTTATGTAATGAGGCGAGATGGTTAATGTTCATTATCTTGAATTGTAGTAATGTTGTGTCCCAGAAGGTTATGAATCTTGTTATTATGATCGGTTTACCGTGTGTTTATGGCTTTATGCACATGGTTAAGATTAAAGTTGACTTTTAATTGTCAACATTGTTATGAAGTATTCAGTTTGGTTTGTTTTTGACTTTCAATGCCTTATGGGTATGCAGATGGTTAGCAATTTGTTTAGGTTTGACTTTTAATTGTCAACATTCTTATGAGGTTCTGTTTAGCTTTGGTTACTTTTGATGCAAATTATTCACACATCAAGCTTAGTGAATCTATAAAATACACAATAATGAAATGGTTCCATAGTTAATGCAAATGGATATAATTCCAAATGCATAAAATTGCATACTTTTCAAGCATGAGAACTATGTTAGACACACGTGACATATGTTTTTAGAGTACATAACTTGTCCATAGGAAATAAACTAGATGAAACATTGTCTAGCTAATTAGCATAATGTAATTGACCTATGGTGAGGCCATCATTCTTTCGGTGCAACCCTTTGCCTAGTCATTCTTCGTGTAGCAGTTGGGTTGAAGCGCCTTGCAGACATCACTGACCGCACCGAGAATCGAATGTGATTGATCATGTTGCTTGGATTGACACCGGGATTGCTCATGCATCTTTGGGATCGGCAATTGCTTCATCTTGATGTTGCCGGGATTGAGAGTGATTCATCTTGTATCCTGGGATCTTCTGTTGCTTCATCTTGATGTTGCTGGGATTGAGACATGATGCATCATGTATGATAAGATCTTCAGTTGCTTGATCTTGATTTTCAGATTGAACACCACTACCTTGAACTGCACTAACTTGAATTTCAACAACACCTGTACCTTTAGGATGTGTCTTTTTTTTCTGCTACTTTGTTACCTTTTGGATGTGTCTTTTTTGCTGCAGCTTTTGTAGGCACTTGTTTGACATTTACCTTATGGCCAGTTTGACTACTTTCAGCTCCACCCTACCCTAGACATGTTTTCCGTTGTGTCCAAAGAATGCCACAAATACTACACTTAACACTCTTCCAAGCCCTTGACGGTTTACCATTCTTCACAATCTCTTCACTTCGGGAGCTATCCTAACTTTTTCTACCTCTTGAGCTAGGCGGTTTGTTTCGGATTTCGATGGAACAATTGTTGTTGGCACAGCTTGATTTTTCCCAATGTTCATTTGCTAGTTATAGGCTCGACATGGTGTTTGTAGGTTGCCTCCCAGTGAGAAGATAGTAACAAGGATGAGCCCATGTTTCTACAACTCCTACTTGTTGCCCATTTAAAGCCATATTCCAATTGGTAGCAACAACATGTTTACATGGTAAACCTGTTATTCCCATCTTCTTGCAAGTACAAGACTTTTCTACAACATTAACTACACATTGGTCACCCCATGGTCCACTAACACGAAACTTAGTTCCCCCATTCCATAAAACAGTATACTTAACAACCTATTTCTTAATACCCTCTAGCATGTGTTGTGCAGTTGGTGTTAGTAGCCCTTCACTCTTCTCAATCACCATAAGAACATACATTATCCTCTTCATACAAGATTCACGATGTATTCTAAGGTCGTAATAATTGGTTTGTTTAAACCTCAATTATTTTGTCATGAAACACTTGACACATGTTATTAAGTAACACATCGAATTAGCTCTCCTAAGATAAACAAGAATAAACATGTTATAATCTGTTTATACGGGCAAGAATAAATACAAATTAATCGAAATGATAAATGAATTACATGAAAAATGTGACCTTGACCAATGGATCGGTGGTATCTTACTTAACCAATCATGGGTGGTTGATTAAATTTCTTGAAATCACCATAGCTTTACGGCTGCATACTGATTGAGGTCATTGCACATTCCACATATGCTCTTTGTAGGCCCTACCTTTCCATTGAAGTTTCATTTTCTCATGAATGCTTCTAATACGAGAATCTTTGTTACGCATCCGAAAAACATCTCTTAAAGCTCCACTTATATCCTACACAAATCAAATATGTTTATTGTCTGTTTCAAAACAGAGAGACTTAAATTCATGTACAGATTAAGGGAGTACCTTTTGCATGTCAGTAATAAAAATGATGCTTGAGATTGGCTCAAGTGCTATATCATCGGATAAACAATGAAGAAACCAAGTCCATGATCCTATGTTTTCGATTCAAGAAAACATAAGCTAAAGGGTATATACCATTGTTGCTATCAATTCCAGTTGTCATCGCTTGACCATTCAAAGGACCACGAATTGGAAAAGCATCCAGCCCCAACAACGATCTCCCACACGCTTTATATCCTTCCTTCAGTGCACCTAAACAAACATACACTCTCTTGAATTCTCTTGTTGGAAGAGCCTCATCTGCAGGTCGTTCCACATTCATCACAACTATTGTATTAGGGTTTCTCTTCTGCAACTCTTGAACATAATCTCTCAACATGGTAAATTGTAGCTTGAATTGACCCCTGATGGCTATTAATGCTAAGTTTTTGGCCCTTAAAACCTTCTGCAGGGACACTTCAAGCTTGTATCGGTTGGTAAGTTGATTATGCACAAACTTGACAGGAACCAGTGGATTGGTTTCAATTTGTGTTGTAATTTGCTTTGAGATATAGTTAAGATCAAAAGCTCGATCGCCTCTTGATTGCAAACAAGTGTGTTGCTCATTATATGTTCCGATGACCATGTACTGTCTACCATTTCCGCCGACAAATAATATCCATGGGCGAGTATTCTGAAGGGTCCTTTTTCATAAAGCAATGCATTTATACCCTTCGCTTAATGGACTTCTAGATGGGCCTATATCCGATCCAGACCTTCACTGGGCCCGAAAGTGGAACACAACCTTTACATCGACCCTTATTCTTGTTTTGTCATTCTTCGAAAAAACAACTCCTCCTAGTTTCATTGAATGCTCTCTTACCTTATTTTTGACATCCATTGCGTAGGAAAGTCCTGACCACAATAGAAGAATGTGATATAGACTCCATTTGCAAAGTTTGCATGTCGGTAAGAAACATACTCACTGTAAAAGACATCATGAACCATCACAGGTAAATCATTTTCCAAATGCATGTCATCACTTATATTACTGGTTGTTCCTGCTTTACCTAACTCATTAATCTGACCTACTTGGACCAAAGCAAGTTGTGCATTATTCTCCTGACAAGTATTCTATTCATTTGCTTGAATTGAATCATCAACTGCATTGCCTAAGTCACTAGTGTCACTCACTTGTAACAGAGTAACATCAACAATAGGATCCTCTTCCATGTTATTGGCATAAACAGATGCGCATCCTACTAAATGATTATCCTCAGTCAATTGAAATAGATTTACATCAACATCAGGCTCCTCAAACCTGTTATTCACATCAACTAGTGCTCTTCCTACTTTCTCTTAGTGCTTCCCCTGAGTCACTCGGAACAGATTAACCTTAAAATACCAGGCTCCTTAATAGCATTGTCCTCATCAATAAGTACTAAAGCACGCTCACTGTTATGAATAGGTTGGTTAGCAAATGATGTATCTAGGGTGGAAAAATACAGGCTCAATGTTTGGCAAATTGTTAGATTCACCAATATCATTGAGGTCCATAGGTGTTGGAATCACTCCTAAACCTAAATCAAGTGTTAGTAATTCATATGTAATAGTTAGCTTAATTATGGCCTTTATGTTTGTTACTAGCTTAAGCTTATGTAGAAGGCCCATGAGCTTAGGCCCAAGCCCATAGGAGAAAGGAAGGGACTAGGAAGTGTTGCCCTAGCTTCCCTCCTATAAATACTATGTAATAACCCTCACTTGAGGGTTGGTTGTTCAATTTATCCTTTCACTCACATCTATACGCATAATCGTCTAAGTCTAACGTGTGTGTGTGTTTGTTTATTGTTCAACCGACTCTATCTCTTCTCTATTTCTTCTATTGATGCTTGTGTTGTAAAACTAGTGACCTAACAGTGGTATCAATCGCCTACTAGTTGGGTGAATCGTTATTGCTTTTGAAGTGGGTTTTTGGTCCTACGCGTAAAGCTAACGAGATACTTTGGTTCGCTTAAAAACACGTTTTTTACACTTTTTAATCCAAGATTCTTGTACTTTCAATGTTTTAAGGTGTTAAAGTAACTGTTTTTGGCAAAAAGTTTCAAACTTTATGCGTGGATCATAGTTTTTAAGCTTGTTTTTATTCGAGGGTTTCGTTCTACGCGTAACCTATTTAGACGTTTTGGTTCATCAAGTTTCACACTTTTGTGTTATTTTGGTGATATTAAAGCTATCTCATCACAAAATCTGGTTTAGAAACATCTTTGGGCAAAATCATTTTACGAGTAAAGCTACGGCGTATCAAAACCCTATTTTACGCGTAACTTTATCCTTGGTTTGATCTTCGATTTAGTGGTTTACTCTGTGTTTTCTTGCTTGGATAAGCCTGAAAATACGTCGACTTTGGATATCTTTGCACCGTGATAGTGTAAAAGATCACTGAGATAAAACCTAAAATTACGCATAAGCATAAAGCTTGCGGCGTGAAGATTCTCGATAAGATTTATCTTACGCCTAAGCTTAGTCTTATGCATAAGGTAATCCTACGCCTAAGTTTTCTCGCCTAACTTCTTGTTTTACGCGCAACTTTAGTGCTTTTTCCTAACTTACGCGTAAGCTAAACCTATCGTAACTCTTCACATTACGCGTAACTTTGGTGTTTTTACGCATAAGTGCTACTTGGTTTATTGTGATTTCTACGCCTAAGGATACTTCATCAACAAAGGTTCATTCGACTACAAAGATCCATTTTTACCAACACAAGTCTTCAACATGTCACAACCACCATACTCTAACTATTTCCCTTACAATTATTCTCAACGACAACAACAACTAAGTCCACAACATCAACAATGGAATCAACAACAAGCAATTTATCAACAACAATTTAATCAACAACATACTCCACAACTTGGAGCAATTCCTCCACCACAAATGGTTCAAACACTACCAAGTCTTCAAGTTCAACCCTACACAATGATTTCAATCAACATCCATCAAGGAACACTATGAAGGAACCCACTTGGTTTGCAAAGATGTGTGAAGCTTTAAGCGACCAACAATCAATTCATGAGGTCGGATCACTGATAGACCTCCAATGCTCACTCCGAAACTACGATCAATGGGTAATTAGGTTCTTGGGTTTTGTGATCCGAAGAAGCCACATGGAAAGTTATTAAAGAAGGTTATCTTGGAAGGTCCATTTCGGATGCCTCTTGTCATTGTGCCGGAGATCCAAATGCTAATCCACCAAGGATGAACAATCAAACATTGCTCTTGTTGCGGACTGAATCCGAAGAACTTCTACACTATGAAGTCGATGAGCTTGCAGCGCAATATATCCTTTTAGGATTACCAAACCCAATTCTTGAAGTGTTGATGCTCAAAAGATCGCAAAGGCAATGTGGGAACACATTCATCTACTTATGGAAGGATATGCACTCAATCGGGAGGATATGGAATCCAAAATTTACTTGGCTTATGAACACTTCTTGATTGAACACGGAGAGACACTAGAGTCTTATCATCATCGATTCTCATACATCATCAATGATTTGGATAAACACAACATCATCATGCCAAGAATTGCGTTAATACTAAGTTCTGAGTAGTCTTGGTCCCGAATGGGAGAAGTATGTCATTTTCTCTGTCAAGCGAAGAACATGCATCATTCTACATACGGATTGTTGTACGATTATTTGAAGCCTCATGAAAAGGAAGTTGATAGGAAAGGATTCTCCGTGCTCAAATTGCTTCACCTTCACATCCGGAAAATCAACAACTTGCCTTGTATGCACAAAGCAGTTATCCTCCTCGACCAAAGAACTCAACCAGCGCCACTATCACACCAAATTATCAATCACAACAATCTCAACATAATCAATTGGTTCCATACAACAAGAACAATGCTCAAGCATTTGTCGATTGAAGCTAATGAGGAATCCGATCCATTGAATCATTGCAACAAGGATTTGTTATGATTGCTAATGCTTTTAGCCGTTATACCAACAAATCCAACAATCGTATTCGTTCCTCATCTAACACACGAAATCGGTTTGTTGTGAACAATGGACGAGTTGAAGTTCGAATCGTGGTTATGGTCGTCGGATGGGCGGTGGTCAAGGGTTTAATGCTATGGGTAGGAATAACAATGAGCTCAAGTGGTGGAGCAGGAAATGCTCGAAATGGGTTGAATGGTCTTGATGCTACAAGCGCAATGAGAAGGACACTGGCTAATGCATGCACAAAGCCGAGGACTAGGGGCGTGCTTATCACAAAGAGGCTCTTCTTTGGCTCTTAAGAATGAAGGCGGTGGAACTCTCACAGACAAAGAACGAGTTTTATGGCGATCACGACTCGATGATGATATGGAGGACTTGCGAGGCCAATGCATTTGTTATGTTGATGGCTAATATGCATGAGTTACATATGAGTGACACAGGCCCAGTGTATGACACCGATGGCTTGTCTCAGTGCCCGAACAAACCATATTTATCTACGATCTAATATCTCCGCCAACATCCCCGAATCCGCAAGGCTCGGAATGTTCAAAATGAGTCATCCACATCTCATTCCGCGATTTTCAATTAGACCCCGTGGTTACATTTGACGATCAAGATGACCTTATGGTTTCCATTGATAATCAAATTGACTCGTGGTTATACTTGAGGATCTAAGTAATGATCATGTTGTGACTCACGTTGAACTGTCGAACTTTGCCTCATCCAGTTTTGCTCGTTTAATTCAAGACCAACAAACCATAGTGGAAGAATGTCGTGCGATGAATCGGGACTTAAAATGTAAAATGCACTTTGTTAACCAAGGATTTTGAATGTTTACAAAAGCAACTCAACTTTTCAAAACTCAAGAAAACCGTGAAAAGGTTTTGAAGCAGCTTTGCTAAATCTCATCAAAGCGAAAAATATTTAGAGACGGATCGTGATCTAGCCGCTTGAAGAATGCTTTGTTATGCGAAATAGAACAACCGAAACATGAACATAAAAACAAATTGACGCTCTCACCTTGGAAAATCAAAAGCTAAGGTGAGTTGTTAACTTGTCAAAAGCAGTTCTCTGCATACAAAAAGCATTCAACGAAACAAATAGATGATCATCGTGAAGAAATTATTGGCTTGCAAAACAAACTTAAAGAGTTTAAAAGCATTGTTTACAAACATGGTGAGTCGATAGCGCTATTGAAAAGTTTACTTTAAAACCCAATCAAATGGATATGGACCAAATCTTGCGATTACAAACCTAAGCTTTCAACCAAAGCATTCAAACCAAATCACGAAGTTTCGATGCAGAATATAAAATTGATAATTACATTATGAGTGTTGTTGAATATCATCGTCAAGAGGAATTAGATGCGGAAGGCAGAGTCGATCAAAATTAAAAGCATTGTTTACAACAAACCTTTAATTATTCTAAACCGGTCACTTTCATCACACCAACGGATTCTTCTAACACACCAAGGGTTATCATAAAAGCGTCTGAATTTTCTAATGTTAATCCCAACGGATTATGCACAAATTTATGGTCCTTTACCTTCCATCGATGAAGTAAACTCAAAACCGAAAATCACAAAATTCTTAGATATTTTGACATTTTCATGGTGACCTCAAAACTTTACAACATGAGATAGAATATCATTAAAATCAAAGTTCAACATTTTCAATCGCCTCATCACGAGAACAAAGAGACATTTTCGGAAAAATCTTTTACCAAATGTTAAAAATTTGAAAAATTGTGCATTGTCTTGGGAGCAGGACTTTCATAAGGAACTTGGAGTGATGAAGGTGGTTTTAGAGAAAACGAAACATCTATTACCAATACTAAGCGTAAAAAGAAAATGTTGAGAAAAGATGTTGATCGACTCTTGAATGATGTTATACGTCTTGATATCCATAATATTGTGTTATTGAATTACATGTCATATGCATCGATTATATCTCTACGTCTTGTTGATAATGTTATGGCGGTGAGAATCTTGATAATGTGCTTCGGATCGAGTCTTTAAAAGTTGAAAACGAACGTCTCTTACGAGCTTTCAAATGCAAGCGTCGTCTTCAATGGTGTCAAAAGATTGTCAAAATCGTGAACTTGCTTTGCAAAACAAAATCCACAGTTGCAATTAAATCCAAAATTTGAGCAAGCGGATGATCAAAACGTGTCTTTGAAAAGTCAAATCTCAAAATATGAACAAGAACTTGTAAAGTTAAGCAGGAATATGGTGTCATATTTGATTTACTCAATAAGACTCATCATGAAGCATCAAACGAACTTGATCATTATCTTGCACACACTAGAAGTAATGAATTTTCTTTGGTAATATTAGCTACGAAAATCAAGATTTGATTCACACTATCTCTAAGTTAAGAGAAATGTTAGGAAAGTATGAAAACTTTACGCCTCACCGTGATTAAGAGAATAGCACCAATAACACTTAGTAATCGTGAACATAGAATGCCTACTACCAAAACACAAGTTGCTAACGTGCTTCCTTCTCTTGAAACAGAATAGTTGCTTCTTTTCCAAAATGCGCACTTCACGGCCTAGGAGCACTACATCAAAGAATAGGAAGTTGCGACCTAAGAAAAGATCAATAAGGAATGCTAAAGTGAAGAACACCCTAGGAACATGAATAAGACTCACGTTGCTTCCACTATAGATATTAAGCGTCGGCAAATGTAATAGAAATAGTGATGTAACGAATGCTAAACCTTTAAGTACGTTTGATATTCGATCGATGCACCTTGTGTTATTTGTCGTAAAAATATGAATTCGATTGTCATGACAAATGTGTTGCTAAAGCTATCATCTCTCGTTTAAGGAATCCTAAGAATCGGAATACCTCTAGGCCCACTAATCTTTCTAAGTGCAGCTTGCAGTAAACCGCCTCTTTAGATTCTAGGAAGCGCATTGCTATTCTGTAGCTCGGTTTCACCTCTAAGAATGTAGTACCACCTAGTGCATTCACTAAGACTAAAGCAAATACTAGTTGGAGATGGCGAAATGGATATATAACACACTAGGATTTAAATGGATTCCTAAAGTTATTGATGTGTGTATGTCTACTATAAGCTCCCAGGAACCTCTAACATTTCGGGTTCCACATCTACTTCTATTCCATCTATGTAAATGCATGTGTGTGCAGGTGTCTGAGATCATTCTACGGATTGTTGATAGCGGATGTTCCCGACACATGATAAGCGATCTTAAGCTGTTAACAAACTTTATTGCAAAGTTCATTGGCATCGTCGGATTCGGGAATGATCGCCCGCGACTATCATGGGCTACGGAGACTATATCAATGGGAACATCGAAATTAGCGGGGTTTATTATGTGGAAGGCCTCGGTCAAATCTGTTTTCGATGAGTCGGTTACGTGATGGAGATTTGGAGGTTGCTTTAGGAAGAAATCTTGTTTCATTCGTGATCTACAAGGAAAGCGACCTTATATGCGGGTCGCGTAACTCAAGTCTTTACACTATCTCTATGCAAGACATGGTTGCTTCATCTCCCATCTGCATACTTTCAAAGGCAACATCAACAAAATCCGGCTATGGCAATCGTCGTCTCACACTTAAACTTTCAAACTATAACCAATCTTGCTCGACACAAACTAGTTGAAGGTCTCCACGATTCCGATGATTCTAAAGATCACATTTGCTCGACACGTGAACAAGGGAAAAGCACTCGTGCTCATTTTCCTTCAAGGTGGAACACAACTCGACATGTGCTTCATCTTCTTCACATGGACTTGTGTGGCCCGATCGCGTGCAAGCGATTAATGGCAAATGCTACATCTTGGTAATTGTTGATGACTATTCACGATGGACTTGGGTCTACTTTCTTGAAGCAAAGACCAAGCCCGCAAATGATCATCACCTTTCTCACGAAAATTCAAGTTCGGCTCGGACACCATCCGCCAAATAAAACAGAAAAAGGCTGAATTTGTTAACCAAACTCTTGAGAATTTTATGAGAAAGTGGGAATTGAGCATCGACATCTATTGCACGTACACGAGAACAAAGCGGAGTTGTTGAAAGATGAAACCGAGCGTTAGTGGGCTGCAGAACAATGTTAATCAATGCTAAACTTCAGTTACTTATGGGCGAAGGCTGTATCTGCATGCTATACTCAAAACCGCTCTATGATTACTAAGCATACAACAAAACACCTTTTGAGCTTCTCACAACCATAAACCGAATGTCAAACACTTTCATGTATTTGGATCCCTTTGCTATCGAATAATGATCGTGATGATTTTAGGCTCAAAGCCAAAGCTGAAATTGAGTCTTTATTGAATATTGTGAGAATTCTAAAGGTTCTGGATGCGGAATCGTCGTACAAAGCGAGGTTATGGAAGCGATTCATGCTCATTTTGATGAACTTACGGACATGGCTTACGAGCATAACGACTTGGAACCCGGTGCAACAGCAAACTTCCTCAAACCCCATCATCACCGCACAAAGCCCCAGACTCACTCGTCAACAAATGGAAAGGTTATTTGCTCCGTTGTTCGGTGGCGATATTGATGAGCGTGCTCGGTGTATCCGCTTTTCATTGCTCAACTGATAATATTCTTATACGATACACACTACAACAACTCTTGTTGACGACGCTGATTGACTCCACCACAACAGATTGAACAAACCGCTTCCAACAATGATGAACCGGTGATGATGTTCTTAATGAAGTACCCCACTGCTGATTTTGATCCAAATCGTTCTTTAACCCGTTTGCTAATGACCTTGTTGCACGATGTGGCGAAATCATCAACAAACCATTTGAATCCTCGGAATCGCACAATGTATACCAACATCAACCCTCTACACATCGATGGACAAAGACCATCCTCGGCAAATATTATTGGAAACCCGAATCAACCGATCGTTCACGAGACAACGTCTTCACACGGATGGTGAACATTGCATTTATGCACTCACTGTCTGCCGATCGAGCCTAAAAACATTAAAGACGCAATGACAAAAGATAAGCTGGATTGAATCCATGAAAGAAGAACTCAACCAATTCAAACGACTTGAAGTATGGGGCGGTTGAAAGACCAACGGGTCTCGTCATTGGTCTCAAATGGTTTGGAAAAACAAATTGGATGCTTAAGGGCGTAATCCGAAACAAGTCACGTCTAGTTGCTAAGGGTTATCTTGAGGAAGAGAATAGACTTTGAAGAATCTTTTGCTCGGTTGCTCGTCTTGAGGTTTTGTTCGGACATTTCTCGCGTTCGCGGCTCATATGAATATGACGGTCTTTCGGATGGATGACAAAGCTGCGTTTCTCAGCGGACAAGCGAAAAGCGGTTTATGTCGACCAACCGGAAGGATTCGTTGATCCGAGTTCTGAACCATGTCTATAAACCGAACAAAGCTCTTTATGGTCTCGAACAAGCTCCTCGGGCATGGTACGATAAGCTATCATCTTTCCTCATTGCTAATAATTTCACCAAAGGTTCGGTCGACCCTACTCTTTTTATACAATATCACGGGCACATATCTTAATTGTTCAAATTTACGTGGATGACATCATTTTGGGTCTACACATAAAAAGTACTCAATCACTTTTGCAAAACTAATGAAGAAAATTTTGAAATGTCCATGATGGGTGAACTTACTTTCTTTCTAGGACCGCAAGTTCATCAATCACCCCATGGTATTTTCTTGAGTCGATCTAAATATGCCTTGAATTGTTAAACAAATTTGGAATGAAAACACATGACACTTATGCCACACCAATGACTCATACCAAGAAGCTAGATTTGATTTACATGGGAAATTAGTAGACCCTACCAAATCACCGAAGTATTATTGGGTCTCTCATGTATCTAACATTAGGAGACTGATATTGTCTTTTCAGTTTATCTATGCTACGAGGCTAAAATAATCCTCCGATACATCAAGGAACCATTAATTTGGGGATCGGTTTCCAGAAAGATTACGGTTTTGAACTAATCGCCTTTTGAGACGACCACGCGGGATGCTTAGATTCACGAAAAAGTACTTGAGCACTACAATTTCTTGGTGATAAGCGGTGTCTGGCAATCGAAGAAGCGGGATTGTACATCGTTGTCCTCAACCAAGGCGAATATGTAGCCATGTCGTGTTGTGCTCAAGTCATACGGATGAGAACACAACTCAAAGACTATGGTTACGTGTTTGAGAATCCACGATGTCTTTGCGAAATCGGTGCCATTGCGATCTCGTGAAACTCGGTTCAACATTGAAATCAAAGCACATCGATCTTAGCTATCATTTCATCAAGGACCATGTAGAGCAGTGCAGTTGAATTATACCAGTGGTACGAGAATACCAATTGGCGGATCTACTCACCAAAGCCTTGCCTCCCGCTAGGTTTAATGAGTTGGTCCACCGGTTGGTATCGGTGTTTGACTCAAGAGGAGCTGGATGAACTATTAAAATAGTCTTAAAACCCGTCAAACACCAAAATCTCTTTTGTAAATAACTTTTCAAAAACAAAATACAAAAATAGAAAATCGATAAAACAACAAAAATATTCTTCTATCTATATTTCTTCAAACATGGCAAGAACATTTCTTCGTCAACACTCAAATCTTTCAAAATTCATAATTTTTCGATCAAGTGTTGAGGGGAAAAATAATTTCTTAAGCTGTTTCAAAATAACCGTGTACTTGCATGTTACCTATCCCGGTTGTTTCTTTAATAATGGTGGTCACATTTACGGTTTCTTGACACTCCTCGGACTAAAATTTATAACCTTTCATTATTTCTTAAGTCGAGAGGGTGTCGTTAAAGTTATTTCCAAATATTCTTCGTTTGGTAACCAAAATGGAAGTTAAAAGGCTTTGGATGAAAATGGAAAAGGTGGAGGTACTAAGACTGTCAAAACCCGAAAGTTATTTTAATAAAACATCCCACCTAATTCATTTATTTCACTTCATTTATTACTCACCAACCCAATCCCACGCATAAGATTTCATCTTCAAATCCGTGTTTTCGATCATCATTTTGTAAGTGATTCTATGTTTATAACAAGTTTTTAAACAATGGTTTTGATTTTTTCATAAATCCAACGGTTAAATCTTGAGATAATGTGATGTTTGTGTTCTACGCGTAAGTGTAAGAACACTTAATCATTGGTGAGTGTTTGTGGTCAAATAGATTGTGTCAAAATGTTTTAAAGACATCAATGATACCATTTTTATCCTCAAAACTAACCCAGAAACACGAATTGATTGTATCTGGAAAACAAGGGTTTATGCGTGGTTTGGGTGTTTTCAAATGAGAGTGTTACTAGTTAAAAAGATTGTTATATGAGGTTGCTTTTATGTTGAATTGAACATATCCACTGCTAGAACTTGCCCAGAAACACCCAAAATAACAGAATTGAAATTTAGGGTTCTTGTTCACACGATTTGGGGATTTTTGATTCATAACTTGTTTGATGTTAAAACTTGCATAAGTCAACTTCATATGCCTCTAAGACTTCCCAGAATAAGTTTGGTACTATTTCCATGGCTAGATTTCTTAAGCGTAATTCTTGAATCTAGGGTTTAAGTCTACGCGTAAGTAATCTTACGCGTAAACTGTTCGAGGTGTTTTCTTGCCATGATCTGTTTTAGAATGGATGTATGTGTTAATATTGTTGCTATAATGACTTTATTTCGTGTGCGCTACGTAAAATTCGAATCAAGATCATTAGCAATCTACGCATAAGGATCACCTTACGCTGTAGAAGGTAATCGCGTGAGAGAAATCTTCGGCGTGGCGTTCGCATAAGGTTCTACAAAGGGACTACGGCGTATCACGTGAAGGATATGCATAAGCGATGACCTCTGCGCATAAGGTCTACTCTTTACGAGTAAGCCTTACGCGTGGGTTTAATATACGCCTCTGGCGTAAGCTTTACGCCAAGGTCCCCTGTTCCTCTGGCGTAATATTTCTTCACGTAAGTAAGGATCCTGCAAGCTTGCGTCTCTGGCGTATACTTATCCTGCTTACGCATAAGCTACAATTTCTACACCTAAGCCTTGATCAAACCTTCGTTATGAATTGTTACGCGTGCAAACTTGTAAATAAATGAATCATAACGTCACGAAACCAATAATGTCACTAATAAACTTAAACATTTAATGTGTTGTGAAAAATAAGTGATAACATAAACTTTAAAACTTAAAGTTAACTAACTCACGAAACTGCTCTCGACATCATTAGACTATTGAACAAACAAGTGACTTTGGACTCGTAACAATCATTGACATATCTCATTCAATAAATAGACAATAAAACCATCTGTTGACTAACATTATGTCTTTCGATATGTTGGTTCTTTTGGCTAAATGTGTTTCAGATCACGACATGGAAGCTCAAATGAATGTGGATGCACCAAATGTTCTCACCATTGCTTATATCTTCCCGCATGGCTATCCAATGAAGATTGGAAAGAACAATCTCGAGTTGACTTTGAAACTCTCACCGCTCGAATCTTCTTGTCTCATTGCGGTGGATATTCGAAGAATCATCCCTATCGAAACATGCTCACCCACTCGCCACCGATTCCGAGATCTACATACGACAATTACGGAATACAATGCGGATGGTCAAAGGTCAAAATGTTGTGGCGGTGGCGCTCAATCACAAGCAAATCACCATCACTCCTGCGACTTACAGGCGGTTCTCCTCATACCGACATCATACCAACTGAATTCTCTGCTGCACCCTCTTCAAGAGCCGTCTTGCAATTCTTGATTGATATTGGAGTGCGACGACGCTTGTGGGTAATCATCACATTCTCATGCGGATCTCAAGAACATTCCTCGACCTTGAGAACCCTTTATATCATCATCCCAAAATCATTTACGGTCGTGACAAATGACTATGAAAGCATCCCAAGCTTGTAGAACGCAAATCTTTTGGGCTCGATCAACATGAAACACATCGAAATTGAAGCTCGATATGGGATGACATGATGACATGTTAGATATTAGTTTTCACATACACATCAAACCATAACAACAAGGTGGCGAATAAGTGGAATTCTAGAGAGAAAGTTAGAGGTTTAGGGAACTTAGTGAGAGAAAGTGAAAGATATTATTATGAGCTCCAACTCTCTACCTTGGAAGGTAGAGTATTTATAGTCTTACATAAATCGCCACACATCGGGTGTGGATCGGGCATCGGTGGGTAAAGACCCGTCCGTCCTCCACGGTGTTACTTAACTAAATACTACTTAACTTAAAATAACTACGACTACGAGCTTTCTAACGATTACATATACTTGAGGTGACCGACTCTTTAATACACGGAATTTCTAATTCCTAACAATCTCCCCAAGGAGGTCACCTCAATCATGTACCAAAATTACATTGAATACAAATAGATATTACATTAAAAATTGTTCTTGCATTCTTGATGTAGTCCTTTGTTCCTAAGCTCGTAGTCATTGATTCTTCACATTGCATGTTTGGTTACTTCAAGTGGAGGTCTTTTCTTGATCCACGTGATAGTAAATTTGAGCCGACTATTGAGATCATCGGCAATCAAAGATCTACGAGACATCCATTGTGGTGTTGGTATTATTTGACTTGTGACATTCGGACCGACATGCTCACATTACGGATCATGATATCTTCTCATCGAGTAGCGGAAGCTTTAGTTGATTCATGATATTGGCGGCGTAGCGAAGCATGGAGTGAAAATATCGAGTCATTGATGCACTAATCATGATTTCTTTTGAGTTGAATGTGTTAAGTGAGCATGCGGCTATGGATTGACCGCTTCATTACGATCATTTGCAAGCGTCGGGCGTACACATACAGCGATTAGCAATAAATCGCACGAAAGTGTCTTTGATCACTTCGTTGAATTGAGGTACCACGGCCCGGGTTCCCGTTGATCGATACATGTCTTGCTGTGATCGGTATAATTCGAAGAATTTCCTTGACGGGGTTTCGCGGTGCTCTAGTTGTTCTCAAACGGAACATCTCAAAGAAGACAACACGGAGTGAGTGAACGGTAATTTTAAGTCCAGCGATTGATGAAAAGAGATTTGAAAAACAATCGTGTATTGCTCAATAGAAATTGTTTTTGCAATACAACGAAGGTTTTATTGAAAATCAATTATCAATCATAAAACACCTTTTGGTTTGAAAAATGAGTACACGGTCGATGTGCTAAAGAAAAGAGTTGTTAAGCACAAAGACCGGTTTTCAAAGGTATCCGTCAATCCATATCTGAACCGAGATTGATTCAAGAGATTGAATCGCCCCATTGTTTACATTCGGTTGTCACATGGTTGATCTATATAATAGATCTCACATGCCACCTACCGAGAGCTTGTTTGATGATGGCTCGAAGGCTTTCCATCTTCATTGTGAATATGATAACACATCACTCGGATGTTACGGCAATACCACAAGGATAATCGTGGGACTCAAGATATAATCTCTCTTTCCACATTGTGTGAAGCAGAGAGTCTTCATTGAAAGTGTCCTAATGAGATTTATTGATGATCTCGTGGCTCTAGACTCAATTTGTGCATATTTGGATCTGTGCGGGAGACTAGGGAGAGGTCTCCTTCTTCATATCAACAATCTCTAAGAGAAAGTCGATAGATAATGTCGGTTCCCGTGAGAATGAAACAAGTCCTTTTAAGAGGAACTTGAGTGGTTTGGAAAGTTGAAGTGCGATCGTCCTTTGGGTCCATGACGTCTTGTCTTCAATACCGATGTTACCATCGGTAGCATATGAATTGAACCGGTTTACGCCTAAGGTTGAATAAATGGAGGCTATTTGTTTTCACCCTTTTCTCATTCAATTCTTTTAATTCTTCAACCCCTTGATTGCTTACGAGACTTCATAACTAGAACCTTGTTGGGTTTATTCGATTACTAGCTCGGTCTCGATCGCACTCTTCCCATTCCTCATTTTCTCCTTTTATCATCATACCTAAGAACTCTACACTAACTAGTGGATAGTCCACAGGTAGATCCCTCCGGTTACGGCGGATCATGGGAACAAAACCTAACCTTATCATCCTTATATCACCGTACATAAAGTAAAGTTGGTCGGTCTATTTGGTATTGTTCATCGCCGTTGGAACCAATTGAAAACCATTTGAAAATCAATTCGGATACTTATGATATATTATCAAAGCATTTTGTACGACATTGTTTTGATAATTTTAGAATAAGAACTCCCCTCAACATGTGCATCAAGTATTAGAAAATGTTTTGCACACGGAGGCAAGAGAAAGAATTAACTTCTTTGATTACCATTTTCTAAAGATATCAACATCACTTCCTTGATCAAATCAAGTAGATAACGCATTTCGGGAAGGATGAGGTTTCCATAAGTTTGCTCCCCTCAATATGTGCCTCGAGGTTTGAAAAGAGTTTTGCACATACTAGAGGAACACACACATGAGATAAATGATCACGTTTCAAATCATAGGTTTAAGATAGATGCTCCCCTCAACATGTGCAATTTGAAAAATTGAAATCGTTTGTCACATGTGGGAAGGACGGCGTGAACATCCTTATAAAACCATTTACCGAATTATCGGTTTAAATCCAATTTAAATCACACATTCTCCCCGATCACAATTATCAAATCATTTGAGATTTGTGATCTCTTATGGTTAAATTTATTTTGAAGGCTTTTAAGGAGAATTGCGACTTGATTATGAAAGCGTTTTAAGCGATAAGGATCGGTTTTAAGACTTTAAACTCCATTGAAAAAAACATGCAAGTACATCTTTTGAAAACAATTTAATGCCAAATAACTTTTTAATTTAATTGAAATCATTCTCCCCTCAATCAATGACATAGGTTGTTGATTGAGAGATAGAGATTTTGACAAATAAGTCGATGATTATCAAAAATAGAGACCGAGTTATTTTTCAAAGCATTTAGTTTTCGTGGATGAATGTTAATAGAATCGAGCATGGAATATTGAAAGCATGATAAAACATGGCTCTGTTCTTTCTTTTAAAACGGGTTATTGCACGAAAATGACAATAAACCATTGTTTCTCTTTCTCCCAAAAATATTTTTTTTTTTTTTTTTTTTTTTTTTTTTTTTATAAAAATTCGAACAACATCTAAAGTCCGTGTCATTCTTTGAATGACAACATCAAGACCGTAGATATTATCGAATCGAGAGAAACATGACAAAATGACAATATTTTTGAAGATTTTTGAATTTTTCAAATTTTATGGATTTTGAAAGTTTTATATTTTTTTGAGGGTATTTTTGATTTTGATTTTCGAATAGATATATACAAGAGATAGATGAAGATAGACCTTTACTCCTCGTCTTCCTCACGAA
Organism: Chrysanthemum lavandulifolium; assembly: GCA_022545495.1. NCBI lineage: Eukaryota > Viridiplantae > Streptophyta > Magnoliopsida > Asterales > Asteraceae > Chrysanthemum > Chrysanthemum lavandulifolium. The sequence goes on along the minus strand of CM040239.1, from coordinate 238,253,006 downwards.
GGCGTTTGAGTGTTTACGGTTGAAGGCTTTTCAAGCCAAGGCGTGGAAGAATAAACTCAAAGCGTTCTCTTGGAAGAGCTTTGGTGAAGATGTCGACTAGCGGTATTGAGACCTCACAAAATAGAGTTCCACCACACCTTTTCAACTTGTTCCACGATGAAATGATGTCGAATGTCGATATGCTTTGCTCTTGAGTGTTGAACATTGTTGCATGAGAGAGCAATAGCACTTTATTATCACGATGCGGAGGATTTTGTTGAATACAAAGCCATAGTCGGATAATTGAGATCTCATCCATAAGATTTGAGCACAACGGGATGACATGGCTATGTATTCAACCTCTGTAGAGAAATAGAAGTACTCATTTGCTTCTTTGAAGACCAGCTCACAAGCTTATCACCCAAAAGCGAGCACCTCGGATGTACTTGACGAGTATCTTGACAACTGCATGATCGGCATCTGCATAGGCCGTTAGTGACATACCGGTGTCCTTGGTGCAAAGACCCATATTGATGGTTCCTTGGAATACCGAAAGACCCTTTTAACCGCTTCAAGGTGCTTTTTAGTAGGCTTAGCACGGTATCTAGCACACATGCAAACAATGAACAAGATGTACGGTCTACTAGCGTTGAGGTACATCGGGATCCAATCATACTACGATATTTCGTTTGGTCAATCATGATCCACGAGTGGTCCTCATCTAGTTTGGTTCGATCAATCATGGGGGTGTCAACGGGTCACTTGAATCAAATCCAAATTTCTTTAAGATCTACATTGCATATTTAGATTGATTTATGAAAATGCCTCGGGACTTTGTGAAATTTGTAATCCCAAGAAAAATGACATTTGTCCCATCATTGACATTTGAAATTTTGAACTCATTTCATTAGAAAACGATCACATTCCATTGGGTGCATCGAGGCAAAATAATATCATCAACATAAATTTGAACATGAATTAAATGTTTGCACGACTTCACGGTGAACAATGTAGGATCAAGCTGCTCCTTTCTTTGAATCCGGTTGATAGAAGAAACTTTGACGATGTATCATACCATGCCCTTGGAGCTTGCTTTAAACCGTAAAGAGCCTTCTTCAAGCGATAAGCGTGAGTAGGATGCTCTTGATTCACAAATCCTTGAGGTTGGGCGGCGTGAGCGACTTCTTTAAGATCTCCGTTCGAAATGCCGTCTTCACATCCATCGATAGACTACCATGTTCTTACTAGCGGCATTAGCGGAAAGATTACGATTGCCTCGATTCGAACAGCGGGGCAAAAGATTCTTCAAAGTCAATACCCTCTTCTTGGCGGTATCCTTTAGCAACTAATCGAGCCTTGTTCTTCAACACATCACCATGCTCATCAAGTTTCACTTTGAAGATCCATTTAAGAGCTATAATCATAGCACGATCTGGGCGGTACTAACTCCCATACATCAAGTCGATCAAACTCATGAATTTCATCTTGCATGGCATTGAACCGACTATCTTCATTCATGGCGGTTTTAACATCTTTTGGTTCGATCTTAGATAGTACGGAGTTGAAGAAGCACCATAAGGCATCGGTTGCAAGTTGTTTCGGGTTGATCTGAGACGAGAGGATTTCCAATGATGTTGTCTAATGGATGATCGTGAGTCCATTTTACGAGGTGTTCATGTGGCGGTTGTTGAGGGACCGAGGTAGGCGAGTCGATGTCTCACGAAGAAGATGGTTCGATGATGATTCGGGAGCAAATATGTTTTCAAATGGAGCATCTTGAGGTAGCAAAGGGATTAACTTCATCATTGATGCGAAACATTTCCATGATGTACATTTGAAGAATGATGATTTGTTGAAGAGGCGAAGGATCGTGACGGTGCTTCTTGACTTAAAGATATTGAGGCGAGGATTGCCTTCATTCACGGGAATATGAGTAGCCTCTGTTGTAGGAATCGACACCTCATTAGTACTTGGATCATAAAGTTCATCAAACATAGGATCAAACAATTTCCTTAAATCATCTTGGATGGAGGTACATATGGAGTTTCTTGAGAAGAGTTTGGAACAAGAGATGAACCAATGGGACTTTTTTTGAAGTGCGGGTCTGAGCTGGGTGTCCGGGAGCCATTTGACGGTCGACTCATCAAGCGTAACGTGAATTGTTTCCATGATATTTCGGGTTCTTTTGTTGTAGATTCGGTATCCCTTTTGTTTGAAGCATACCCTACAAATACTCCAATGTGCCTTTAGCTCTAAGTTTGCCTAAGTCTTGTCCTCATTAGTTGGATAACACAATGCACCAAACACACGAAGGAAAGAGATTAGGTTTTACTGTTGTGGACAAGTTCATATGGAGTTTTCCATGAGCAGTGTGAATCGAGAAACGATTTTGTGTGTAGCATGCGGTGGCTATAGCTTGACCCGGAGAAACATTGGAACCTTTGAGTAAATCGGCATTGTTCTAGCGGCTTCCACAAGGGTTCGATTTAGTCTTTCAACAACACCGTTACATTGAGGAGTTCGTGGAACACTTCTTTGATGGTGATTCAATGCTTTCATAGAAGTCACTAAGTTGTTTGTTAACAAACTCGGTTCCATTGTCTGTTTGGACAATTCTATTTATTTTGTTGAGTCGAACTGCAATTTGTTTGATGAGTTTGATGATGATATCGGGAGTTTCATCCTTTGTCCTTAAGAATTTGACCGGTGAATCTAGGTAATCATCAACCACAACCAACACATATTTCTTACCAAAGATGTTCTGCACTCTCATTGGTCCACACAAGTCCATATGAAGGGTATGAAGAACTTACGTAATTGAGTTTGTAGGTTTGGATTTGTGGGCATACTTTTGCTTTTACCCGGTTGGCATCTTGAACAAAGATGATCCTTTTCATACTTTAGTCTAGGTAAACCTACAACTAAGTCCTTTACGGAAAGATCGTTGATGGTGCGAAGTTCAAGTGATTGAGGCGGCGATGCCATAACCATGACTTTGTTTTGAAGCCTTTGATAACAAGCAGTTGGAGAAGCCCTCATCATGTCATCGATAGAGATGGTGTAAAGATTTGAGCCACGAGTTCCTTTTAACAGTTCCTTACCATTAAGATCTCTAACAAAGCGGTATGTTTTACGAAGGCTACTTCTAGATCGGAATCACGAATTGACCAGCGAGAGAGCAGTTATGACCCAAACCTTCCACATAGTAAACTCTAGAGATGACACTATCACCAACAACGTAATCTCCATAACCCATAATAGCACCGAAATGATCATTACGAATCTAACGGTCCGATGAATTTGCTCACGAAGTTCATGAGCGCGACCGGTCTCGGTCATATGCTTGGAGCGGCTGAGTCCGGTACCACGAGCGATTTGAGCGATCTGCGGTTGAACACGAGACAAGAATGGATAAGCGGATAATTGGGATCCCCATGCAAGAATGGGTTCCATTTGGTTAGTTACAATGGTTGGAACACCCGCATCGAAATAGAAGCATTCATATCGAAAAGTGAGGCAATGGAATCATTGTGAATAGATGCGATACTAGTGTGCGTATTAGCCACATTTATAGTGTGATCACTTCTTAAGGGAATAATTCTACCGTAGGCATCCATTTTCTAGTGGGCATTATCGATTAGTCTTATGACCAACGGTATCCAATAAAAGCCTATTTTCTTGAATGTTCTTCCTGTGGGTTTCCTTTGTTTTCTAACTTTCTTTCGTTTTGCCTTTTAGCCTTCTTAGCATGAATTTTAGCATTAACAATATTAGCGGACAATTAACATCATTAGGCGAACATTAACACCACATTCATGATTAGAAGCGAATTCAAGCGGACATCGATACAAGGTTTGCAAATAGTATCGAATTGAATTAATTACGATATGCCTATGGCTAATACTAGAATCAACACGATTCGTTTTATTCAATTCAAGCTTAAAGTTCCTAGATTGTTCTTCTCTCTTCCAATGCACATTCTTAGCTTGAGAGGTCCTATCATTCCTTGTATTGTCTTGAGACTTTGACACCTCCGTTTAATGTCATGATTACTCTGTAGAGGAATGGGAACATTAGTGGGTTTACAACTCTTTGCAACACCTGTTTAGATGTACTGGGATCTGAACTACATGTAGGCACACTAAGGTTCACTTTCTTAAAACTAGAAGTGCTGGGATTTGTACTCCTAGAAGGCACACTTGAGTTCTCTTTCATAGCATTGGGCTTAGAATGAATATCAGACTTGGCAATAGGCATCGAACATGGAATCAAAGGATTAACTCTCTCACCTAATGACTTTGGGCATATTGTGATCAAGCATTCTAAGATTTCTTGAGATCGTTTGGCATATAAGCATGCATGTCCAATTGCATTATCATGAGGTTTCTCTAACTTATCCTCTTCAACAATCTCACGCAGACATTCTAGGCAATCCTTAAGGGATGAGAAGTATGTTTGAATAGCAAGTTTGTTGTTCCTTAGATGAGGAGGGACATATGTCACAGACAAAGCATATTTATTACAAGTGAACCTTTGATCCACCATTCTCCCCATTGGTCATTGGCATTTTCCCTTTTACGACTCTTGATTCTCAATTTCCTTTTGCAATGAAGCTATTTGTTCGTTATTTTTGTTCTGAGTGACCTTAATTGATTCAAATAACTCATTGAAATGACGTTTAACCTTTTCGTTTTCTTCTAGAAAACTTTCGTTTTCCTTTTGTAAAGCATTTACTAGGTTTTGAAGATGAAACGTTTGAGAATTACGAGAATCTAAAGGAGGAGGCATTTGGGAGCTGTCATATTGTTCGTTTGACCCTTTAATTGAGAGATTTGGGCTTTCAACTTTACGATCGTGTTGCCTGAGCTTGAATCATTCATCACGTTTGTTAATTGAAAAGCGCATCAAACTCGGAGCATCGATGATGTCTTGATATTTGAAGTTTTGACATTTTCTTTAAGATGTTGATATTTTAGTTGTAAATTAAAATGCTCAACTTCTAGTTTAGAAAATGTTTAACCAAATTGTCGTGATCATCGGTTCAATTTTCTCGTTTAGTTTAGAATTAGTTTTTCAAGCTCAATGACACGATCATGGGAGACTTTCGAGAACAACAGATAGTTCATGAAATTTGGAAGCATTAATAGAGCAATTTGAGCGATGAAAAACATATCTTGAGCAACACATTCGATAATAAGAGTCTCATTTAATGTATGCAAGTTCTTCCTCTCAATCTCATTATATTTTAGTGCGCTCATAATCACTAACTTCAACTATCATTGCATCAAATTCCTTTTCCATTCCCTTGATATCGGTTTCTATCCCTTTTAAGACTCTCAAAGTGATCTTTCAAAAGTTTAAAGAAAGGCATGACCTCGGTTAAATAACATTCTTTCATTTGCTCAAAACCCTTTCTCCTTCCGTAATACCGGTGGGTGTGATCCTTTTCTTGCAAGTTTTCTCAAAATCAACAAATAGTTGAAATATAACATATTGGCTAATTAAGGTCTTGCTTTTAGTGGCAATTGTTCTAGGAACAAGATGCATTGGTGTATTAGGAGGATACACGATCGCTCTAGGCATTTTCCATAGGGAGGTTTGTTTCAACAATATTTTCGACTTTACGCTTATCTAAATCCTTTTTCGAGAAAACTTGTTCGGGAGTCAACAATGTCGAGGCTTAAACATGTTCAAGGAAATCCAGTTTTCCTTCTTGTAGTCATGGGGAGTGATAATTACTTTTTCTCTTTGCATTTAGGATCATCTAATTTTTGTTCATCCTTTCCTAGTGACTTCATCGATTTCTTATCTTCCTCGGTGCACTCAACGCAACTAGGTTTCTGTCTAGGTTTAAGGATTTCATTGCCATCATAAAGAACCTTATGAGCATTTCTAGCCCTTTTAATGACCTCTGGATTTGGTTCCTTAACAAGGGAATCTTGTGCTTATCGCTTAAGACCCTATGCTTAGTGATCATGTGAGCGATCGAATGGTGTTCCTTGTATGTACAACTTGTTTTCAAGTTTGTTTTCAAAGTTTTGATTAGAAAAATCTTTCAAGAGTTTTGATTCCTTTGCATTAAATTCTTGCTTAAGCATTTTCACATTTTCTTGAAGTTCTGTTTTGCTTAGCGGTTTTAGAAAGCTTTTCTTGTAAGGAATTTAATTCTTGTTTCAATACTTCTTCTCTAAAATTACTTTTCTAATGATTGTCGCACTTGGTCATCCATTTCACCTTCACGGTGGTCAACTCAAATTTTGCACGTTGTTCATAAATAGCAACACGTTCTTTATAGGCATTTAGTTGAAATTACGAATCATCGAGGGCACATGCGGTGTATTCATAAAAACATAGTCATTGTTGATGCGAAGATGCATCACTTGGTACAACTTCACTTTCACTTTGTTTCACGTATTGATCATATGGGACAATATCGATATTACCCATATTTTCAACATTTGATACACTAGTTTCGATTGATTGTACTTTGTCATGCATCTTTGCACATCGACATCATCGTATAGTTTTAATACCTCGAGATGAGTTTGTCTTTGGATGGGCCGACTTGTGGTGAAGAAGAGACCTTGGGAGAAACCATTGGAGAAATGCTAGCCATAAAATTGTGTGTGCGTGGGTCCATCATCCACATCAGTCGTATGCATCACAATCGGCGACTTGAAAGGCATTCGATGATTGTGACCTATCTCTGAATAAATTGCTCATCCACATCGCATCATAGGTCTTGGCATTGCCCTCGACAAAAACAACAATTCCTCTTCATCAAAGCGGCACCATTGTCACGAGCTTGTACAAGCGACATCTTATCTCTGAAATAATCGGCGTGCAGTGGGCGCTTTGGAGATGTGCGGTTTCTTGCAATGTGTCCTCACCACCACGGTTATAACATTTGATCGGCTTAGCTTGACCTTGGTTACCATTCCTTCCTCGATTACGGTTACCAACATAACCTCTACCGACTCCACCTCTTCCACGATCATCTTGTCTTTCTGAGCTGGTTGCACCACGATCCTTCCATCTTTAACGATAGCTTGATTGTGTGGGTTAGATGCGATTCGAGGTTGTTGTTGGTTTGTGGGAGAATTCATGTTTTGACTAATCGGAAGAGCTAGTTGATTAATGAAGTTACCAGCGTGTGCATCGGCATCGACTTGTTTGAACATAGGATCGGGAATGAGTTTGTGATTACCATTACCCAAGGGTATGACTTGTGAAGCTTTGGTTGTGATTCCGATGTTTGAGTAGAAGGCGGTTGAGTCATTGGACGAGCTTGTCTCTCCACAGTTGGTTTTGAGCGATTGAGAACCAATTTTTCAAACATAGCATGTCTCTCATTACGAAGGAGGAAGGCATAGAGTTGCTCATAGTTTGTATTCTTCAATCCTTTAGTGAGCTTCACGGTGACAAACTTGTGCCATTCGGGATTCATGTTGTTCACAAATTTTGAGTTCGGTGAATGTTAGGCATAGTCATTCGATGTTCCTCATGTCATTCACCAACTTATGAAATCTCACATAGTACTCATAGACACTCTCATCGGGTTTCATCTTGAAGTGTTCAAATTCATCATAGAGTTGTGATTCTCTGTCTTCCATAGTTAATTACGAACACGAGAGAAGCATCTTGACATTATCCCATAGCGCCTTTGCATCGGTGTTGTGATTGATCGACTTGTAGATGTCTTTAGGAAGACCTTGAAGAACAATGTTAGAAGCCACGATATACGCATCGAATCTCTTTTCTCCTTATCATCAAGCTCATCATACATTTTAGGTCATCCATTCCGTAAATAGGAGTTCCATCTTCATTAGTGTCAAGTATATCTCTAGTCGTCTCAACTCGATCGGTCCTTCATCAATGGATTTGAGAATGTTGACACCATTTTCCTTTCAAGGCGGTACAATCGATTCGTTGAGCCCAAGAATCGTAGTCGATTCTGTCAAGCATGGGTGGGCAGTATCGACCCAGTGCTTGAACATCCTCGGCAACGAGTGGAGATGATAGTAGGAGCGTTGGTAGACATGTTAACGAGATAATACGGGTTTTATAACTCTATGATTAAGCAGAAATAGATTCTTTCACGGTTTTACTAAATCAAGAAAACCGTAAACAATCACCCAAGTCGCTAGAAGATAATGCACCAAGTCGCTAACACCTAATTCGTTACACCACTAAGTCGCTAGAGTCCCAGTCGCTAGACAAATGCAAGTCGCTAAGTAGTAACTCGCTAAGCCTCAAGTCGCTAGCAAAATTTTGGCGACAATTAAGCTACTCAGTCGCTAAAGATACAAGTCGCTAAAGAGCAACTCGCTCTGAGACCAAGTCGCTACCACCAAGTCGCTACCCGTGGTGGAGAGTCCACTACTTGTCTTTGTGTCGCTAGATCTAAGTCGCTAGCTCCAAAGCGTAACTCGCCACGAAATTGCAAAGCAAGTCGCTACGAAGAATAAAGTCCGAATGTCAAGTCGCTAGCAAGAAAACCACAAAACATCACTTTTCAATCCAAAACTACCCAACCACGATGATTCAAGCTTACCAAATCAAAACCTAAACACTTGTGATGATTCTAAACATAAAAGTACTATCAAACTCCAAACTTTAACACTAGAAATCACCCAAATGATGCAAAACCACTAAACTTTTCAAACTCAAAACCACCTAAAACCACTAGAAATCCAAAGATGTGCAAGATATGATCTAACCATGGCTCTTGATACCAATTGTTAGATATTAGTTTTCACATACACATCAAACCATAACAACAAGGTGGCGAATAAATGGAATTCTAGAGAGAAAGTTAGAGGTTTAGGGAACTTTAGTGAGAGAAAGTGAAAGATATTATTATGAGCTCCAACTCTCTACCTTGGAAGGTAGAGTATTTATAACAAAATCTTACATAAATTCGCCACACATCGGGCTGTGGATCGGGCATCTGATGGGTAAAGACCGTCCGTCCTCCACGGTGTTGTGCTTAACTAAATACTACTTAACTTAAAATAACTACGACTACGAGCTTTCTAACGATTACATATACTTGAGGTGACCGACTCTTTAATACACGGAATTTCTAATTCCTAACAATTCATCTTCTCATTCCTCACCACCACCATCAAAAGGATCAACCAAAGCTACCTCCAAATCGTGAAGAAACCAATGAGACTCTTGGTTATCCGGGCTAAAACAAGGATTGTTAAAGTGCCAAGCAAGTACGGAAGAAGGATGTTACCAACAAAAAGCGAATCAACTTGTCGAGAATCAACTTTCTTCAAGATGGGATAAAGAGTTGTTGACGAAAGGAACAAATCAATGAGTTTATCAAAGGAGGTTTCAAAAGGAATTGGAAAAGCGGCACGAGAATATACTCACAAATTTCTTCTCGATCATCCCGGTGTGACTCGAGTATTCTCGAACAACTTACTCCAAACATCGTTGCATTGGTTAAAAATATAATGAGCAAAGAATCGACCTTTACGGCCGGGTTAATCGCTAAATTAGTGATGCAAATGTCAAAAAGTGGATCCTTCACTTGATGAAGCTAAGTTTTTGAGACTCTATTAGACTATCAACTCGGGACTTCATGCAAAGAATCGACAAGTCAACCAAAGCGACCAAGAGATGGCGATGATAAGGACAAAGACTACGCACCTAAGCGTCCAAAGAAATCGGTGAATCTTCCTCAATGCCACCTCCACCCGAAGGACCTCACCACCAAGACGATCTCCTCCTCGCTCTTCTGCTGAAAAACCTCGAGATTCTTCCGAGTTACCACCGAGTCTCAAAAACCGGTGATCACTTTGAGTATACGGTGGTGTTGTAGATCCCAATCGAAGATGGTTGTTGTTGTATGGATCTTTAACCTTTAACTTATAAAGGGTTTAGCAATCTTGTATAAATACAAAACTACTAAGTGGAATTCTACCGTAACTTTAATGAGTATCGGAATCTACTCGATGAGGCTAAGAAGAACACGAACAATAAGAATAGCGAACACGATAATAATATCGGACTAAGCCTCAATATTATTAATACGATCACTCTTAATAGTGATAGGGTTTTTCAACCTTGAAGCTATGAACTAACTAATAATATATGGGACGTGTATGTTTTTGTGTGTAGTTCTAATCATATCTTAAACTACGTGCCTGTCATCTCTTTATATAATAGAGGTGCTAGGGTTACAAACTTAACCTACAAGTAAAACAATATCTTCTGTAATCTTTAATAAAGATAAGTATTTTGCATATACTCCATCAGCTTGTAGAATCTCCATTATGCATATTAAGTCCTTCAATTATCTTCATTGAAGCATATGTAGTTTTGTTGTATCAAATCACATATACACGATTGTATATGGCCCAACAATCTTCCCTATTTGATATTACAAAACTATCTTCATGAATTGACAATCTTCAATGACGATAATCTTCATTCCCATTGTTTCATTCTTGTATTTATTTTGTCTTTTAATGATGACAAAATAAGCAGTCGTGTACTGAACTTCCCTTAAATAGAAGTTGAGATGTAATCATCTCCATGAATGAAACAAACACACATAAATTAGCGCAAATAATCTTCATGTTAACTTCTTCCCTTTTGTAATCATCGAATAAGGAACCTATGAAGATAAGCAACTCAGATACACTTCACTGAAATTTATATTAACCGGCTCTTGAATTCTCAAAATAATAACCATAAAGCATCAGAAATCAAACCATGTGTTACCCAATAGCGTACAAAGATAGCGATACTTTCGGGATATGTCGGTCAACACGAAGCGATGCGTACAAACGTCCAAACTAACAATCTCTAATTAGTGACACAAAATCTGCTGTCTTCCCTTAGCAAATTTCAATATTGTTTCTGAAGCAAACTTTGACCAATCATAACTTTCACTCCAGGACTTTTGATAAGTGCGGATGCTGAGCGAAGACATGGAATAAACACAATAAACCTTCATGTTCACGGACACCATACACCATAGCAATTCTCAAATCACCCACTTTCTATGAATTGCTATGCACACAATACATTAAGAATTAATGCCTTTTGAAGTCCCAAGCCAGAATAGACTTGAATCTTCCATAAGCATCAACATAATCATATCGTGTTAAGATCTTTGATGGATTCTTGTGTTCGAAACAACTAATTCTTCTTGTTTAGGTTTCCAAACCCATCTCGTGAAGCCTTAACAACACTAACCTCCGAGTTCGCCTAGCAAGACTTTCTTTTGGCCTAGCGATTTTGTTTCAATCCTTGTTTAGTAAATGCTGGCGATGGGTTAAAAACCTTCTTTGTTGAGGATATTTAGAATCGCTTGAAAAATTTCTATGGTTAATCCTCCTTGAGTTGTTCCATACACCGCTTTTGATCACTAACGGTTTCTTGAGTTTACATGTATACTGCAGATGATCAAAACGGCCACAAACATAGCAAGCTTTATTCTGAAACACAAAAGTCGTCCCGAGTTTTTGAGTTATCATCCCATTCCAGTTTCTTTGATTACCTCTAGGACTATTGTTGTTGTTCCTAGGGTTTTTATTTGACTTGTTGTGACTTTTAACAGGTTTGGTTTCTAAAGGTTCAAGAAACTTCACAGACTTCAAGCTCTTTTCCTTTTTAACCTTTGAAAACCTTGAGAACTACTATATCATCACGTTCAACCCAATCTTCAATGTTGACCTTATTCCTATCAATCTTATCGGTTTGTGTAGGTGAAGCTAGTGTAGCATTCTTCTCACCTAAACTTTCACTTTTCATAGATTCACAAGATTGACTAGCAAGTTTTGTAAAAGATCATCCCTTTCCTTGGTGAGCTTTTCAACTTCGATATCTTACAACCTAACTTCCAATCACTTAGTTTTAATTGATACTCTAGTTGGTTGTACTTTTACATCAAGCTTCTTCATTATCTTTATAAACAAGAACTTTAGCTTCAACGCTTCTAGATTAAATAAATATTCTAGTTTCTCATTCTAGTCGTTCTATGACTCTTTTTTCAAGTTCAAGATCTTTAAGCAAGGTTTGATAAGAATCATGATGCTTAACACATAATTTTACCTTCTTGTTTGGATCATCGGATGATGTGTAAAAAATGGCCATCATCGCAAACTTCACCGGATCGGTACTGCCTCTTATGTAGAATATCCCCACGCGTGATACCACATATAGATCCCAATTAGTGAGCGGTTGTTGTTGTATGGATCTTTAACCTTTAACTTATAAAGGGTTTAGCAATCTTGTATAAATACAAAACTACTAAGTGGAATTCTACACCAGAACTTTAATGAGTATGCGGAATCTACTCAAGAAGGCTAAGAAGAACACGAACAATAAGAATAGCGAACACGTAATAATATCGGACTAAGCCTCGATATTATTAATACGATCACTCTTAATAGTGATAGGGTTTTTCAACCTTGAAGCTATGAACTAACTAATAATATATGGGACGTGCATGTTTTTGTGTGTAGTTCTAATCATATCTTAAACTACGTGCCTGTCATCTCTTTATATAATAGAGGTGCTAGGGTTACAAACTTAACCTACAAGTAAAACAATATCTTCTTTAATCTTTAATAAAGATAAGTATTTTGCATATACTCCATCAGCTTGTAGAATCTCCATTATGCATATTAAGTCCTTCAATTATCTTCATTGAAGCATATGTAGTTTTGTTGTATCAAATCACATATACACGATTGTATATGGCCCAACAGTGACGATGAGGAATTCCATGAGCCCCAACAACAACCCATCTCTCCTAACACAGCCAAGAAACCAGAATCCTCCTCTAGGCCAAAGAAGATGAAGAAGAAGGCGCCTATGACTGACGTATTATCATGGCTAGACGAGGATGATATTGAATTGAATGGTTCTCTAAGCTTGTTGATTCCACTCCTACCAAATGAAGGTCAAGAGGTTCCGAATGTAGTACATTGGAGAATGCGAAACTCTCGCAAGAAAAATTCCGTGTGAAGAAGATGGCGAAATCCGAGTTGAAGCGAATCAAGAATGAAGCATTTCAACTTCTCAAAGACACTCGAAAGTGCTATTGAAGTTGAGTATCTCCTCGATAATATAGCACGAGCCATGTCTAACAACATGGATTGGCTCAACCGAAGCAAACATCGACTTCACCAAGCGGGACAACCCTCCATACTACACCGATTGGTCAAAACCTCTACCAACAATTGTGACCAGATCGACCTAGGATTCCATTCCGATATTTCTTCAACAAAGACTTGGAATTTCTTCTACACGGTGGCGATGGTTCAAGAAATCGCTACATCTCGACACTTCCATTCCGTGACCATATACTCAAACGCATAGCCATCGAGGAAAGAGCTAACCACATGTTCTCCAACAAGGTGGAAGAGTATGACCGTGATGCAGCGTATGGGATTCACCATTGGCCGAACGCGAAGAATCTACTACGAGTCGCCGAGTTGAAGTCTCAACATGAAGTGTTCGGACTAAGAGTATCGTTGCCATCAAACATGTTGATCTTTCGTCTAAATGGGACTACACTTTCCTCAAGAATATTGTGGTCAAAAGGCAAGACGAAAGGGATTATGCATTTTAAGCGGACTTTGAGAATTTGTCTATCAACGACATTAAAGACATGTACCTTGCCAAAGTATGTGGTCGCATGAGACAATTTTCAAGCTGAAGTACAACGTGAATTCATCAAGTCCTTGCTTATCTTCATCGGGCGCATAGTCATCACGAGCGTGTAGAAGATCTCCACTCACGGTTGAATCATATCGGACCAGCGTCAACTTCACTCCACCTCGCCTAGATCTTCCCGACATTAACGACTTTCACGGTACACACTCATCGACCAACCATTGAAGTGGTTTACCTTAGTGAAACACTACGCAATTGCTGATGGCGTGTAAAGATCTTCACAAGTTTGGGGATCACATTGAAGAAGGTTAGGGATGGATTAGACTATAGGTTGAAGGATATTCATGAAGGAATTGGGTCTAAAAGTGATGGAACTCTAAGGAAAGAAGAGATGTGAAGCGGATCATCACCATGATTGATGAAAGGTTGTATCGAAGGATCGATTCGAGCATTGGAAAGCTTTGTAGGCGGTCGTCCGGGATTGCTTTAAATCGGCTATCAACGCCCGGTTCGCATACACGAAACATTGATGGACTTCTGGTACCCCTTGAATCGCTTCTATTTCATAATATTTTGGATGTGTGATTATTTATGACTATGGCTTGTGCACATATCGATGTACAACCCGTTCTTGTCAAGAAAGGACCACGTAGTGCGCTTCAGTGCCACAATCCTTATAAAAGGAGTGAAAGCTTCTTACTTTTGAGTAAAACCTATCAAACCTTTCATTTTCAAGGTTTTGCTCAAAAGAACAAGTACTTCCCATATGATTTTCAAAACCTCAACCGTTTATATCACTTGTTGAGGGGAGTACTGAGTTAAAACTTTGTTCACAAATTGTTCACGATGGTCATCTTCCCATGACACTCAAAATGGTCATATTTATTCTCAACTTTTCAAAATAACATTTTATATGCCATTTTGAGGGGAGAAAATTATGTGATAAGAAAGATGTTGTGTAAATGCAAATGAACCTTTGTGCTATAGACTTAACAAACGAATTGACGATACTTAGCGTTAGTAACTCGAAAAGACTTGTCCGGGACGGGTAATAATTTCAAGCTAGTTCGCTCGTAATGTAAACGTGTCTCGCAAAGGACTTGTCCGAGTAGAATGTACCATTCAAAACTCGGTAGACATGAACTCGACGGGTTTGACAACCTTTCGAGGTTTGTCTACACCTTCAAGGTAGTTATTAGAGATAGTTGTCACCTAAAAGGCGACAATGTAACTCTTTAACTATGCAACGTAACCGTGTCTCATGGGATTGTCTATCTTGAGTTGATCAATTCATAAAGTGCGCTCTTTCCTCCCGTGTGCGATTTCCATAAAAACTCTTAAGCACATGTGGAGGGGTATTTCTACAAAGATCAAACTCTTCTTGTGGTATAAAATGTTTTACAATCATAACCGCAGTGAGATATTTTCTTGAAAATTGGTTTTATGGCAACATAGGTTAGTCATGGGTTATAAGGTGACTAAGGTTAGGAATAACCGTCCTATGATCCACGAGTAGGAAGGATCTACCCAAGGACATCACAAATAGTTAGTACTTAGAAGTCCTTAGGTACGATAATAAAAAGGAGAAATGAGAATCGGAGAAAGAAGGAGTTGAAGAATTAAAAGAAATGCAAAGAAAGGGTGAAAAGAAATAGCCCCAAATTATTCAACTTAGGGCGTACAAGGGTTCAATTCAGTATACTCTTGGTTGTCACTTTGTGACGTCGGTATTGAAGATTAAAAGCGAGTCATGGACCCGATGGCGCATGCACTAAACCTTCTTAGCCACTCAAGTTTCTCTCAAAAAGCTTGTTTCATTCTCACAGGGAACCCTACGTAAACTATTGGCTTTCTCTTAGAGATCGGCTGGTATTGAAGAAGGAGACCCTCTCCTAGTCTCCGCCAGAAAACCAAAACGCACTATTGAGTCTAGAGCCATGAGATTCATCAAAAGATCTCTTAGGTACACTTGGCATTTCATCACTTGATGTTCAACAATAAGAACATCGGTGAGTACGTTATCGAGTCCTTCACGATCTTAGCAATGTCGAGAACATTTATGAGAGGCTCACAACCGTGATCCTCGGTGATTGAATGGAAACTCTGCGAGGTCAACATCAAATAGCCTGTCGGCGGGTCACTTCGGTAACTCCGTGGATTACGCTTAGTGTGTCTCAAACGGTCTGATCGTGAGATGATGCTCGGTGTACCTCGGCGACTCATCCGAATCTGTAGGTGTACTTGATACATCGCGTTATCTCACTTGTGGGACTCTAGTTCGAGAACGGCCTTTGTGAGAATTAGAGTTGTGTTTTCACACTATCTTTGTTAACGCTCTCGAAGTTCAAACTTGTATGTGCGGAATCCGCTTATTACTAACCGTTTTAATGTTTTCTTCTTATGGAAGCTCGGAGCGGAATGATCGTCTGATTCTTTTCATGCTCACGCCAACATCATCACTAATGGAAGTTCTATCTTAAAGCAACACAAAGTCGAATGATTCTTCGTCAAATCAAAGAATCTACAAAGTTAAAGACTTAAAGAACTTCATCGATCTTGAAATCCAACGTCAAAGAGCGTGTGAGCATGTTGAAGAATGACGTGGAACCTTGTGAGCAAATGAAGCGCACTGAGGCGAGACTTGATGCGAACAACAACAACATACTATCACTACCATCACAAAGAACAATGATCAAAGAACAAAGTTAAAAGATGACATCAAAGCAAAATTGTTTAAAGAAAAAATTTCTCTACCGGGAGATTGTTCAAATCAAGGCAATTCTTCTCACAAGAAAGAAGAATGTCGGGAAGGCGTCAAAGCTACTATTACATCAATGCCTTCACTGTTCATATTCATTCATCACCAACACTTAGGGGGAGATTGTTGGAATCACTCCTAAACCTAAATCAAGTGTTAGTAATTCATATGTAATATTTAGCTTAATTATGGCCTTTATGTTTGTTACTAGCTTAAGCTTATGTAGAAGTCCCATGAGCTTAGGCCCAAGCCCATAGGAGAAAGGAAGGGACTAGGAAGTGTTGCCCTAGCTTCCCTCCTATAAATACTGTGTAATAACCCTCACTTGAGGGTTGGTTGTTCAATTTATCCTTTCACTCACATCTCTACGCATAATCGTCTAAGTCTAACGTGTGTGTGTGTTTGTTTATTGTTCAACCGACTCTATCTCTTCTCTATTTCTTCATTGATGCTTGTGTTGTAAAACTAGTGACCTAACAATAGGTACTTGTGTAAGTTGCATAAAAGGATCTAGTGCGGCTCATTATCAAGATCATCTAACACCAATCGTCTACAACAAGATTGAATAGCGACTAGCGACTTTTACGCTATTTTCATCCATCTCCCAAAAGACGGTCTTAATAGATTGTGGGGACATTTGAGCGACTCTAATCTTGTCTTACGTGTTTCCACATACACATCTATCAACTTATTGTCTTTGACAACATCTTTCAACAACTCAACATTAGCGACTTCATAAACTAAACAATCCGTCATCCAACGTACAACCGAGGCTTAAGAAAGTAGAAATAATTGGTTTATCCATTCTCATAACCGATTTGGGTCATGAGAGCATCCATTTCATCAACGGATACCTCTTTTATTTCCACATAATCAACAAGGCATTCCTTGCCTCCTTGATATATTCTACATGGAAAGTATTTGAATGTACCTTCATAATGGAACCTCATGCTAAAGGATCCTGGTTCATCCGCTGTATAAAAAATTTACAAAAACGATGTTACGATAAAGTTACCTAAAAGGGGAATAACTTAAACAATCGTACTAACATATAATTGTAATAGACTATAACCAAAAAACACTTACCATATCTCCTGATTGCATCTTTTTCCTCAATTTCATGGTCATCAAAGAAAGGATATTCTCTAATTCGCCATAAAGTAAATCCAAGGTTGGTGTTTGTTATTTTCTTACTTAGATTATTTGATTTAATGATTGACATTTCATTAGGGTTTTTTGGATAGGCTTTCAAAACAAGTTTGGGGATGAGCAATGAGTACAAAACTTAGTTATATTATACATTATGGCGGGAAATTGGACAAGACATCTGCTATAGTACATCAAGGTAATAAGACAATTCCACCCTCAACAGTAAAAGGATAATGGGGTTTTATGGAGTATAATGGAACATTGACCTCGGCGTTGATGGTCAAGGATGAGTTTAGCATATAAACTCCATGTTTTGGACTCTCGGCAATGAAAAAGGGAATTTTGGTTCAACGTGATGCGCATGTACAAGTTTAGGACTGACGGTGTATTTTACTCTTAATTTTAGGATACAAAATGGTGCATGTGTGTGTCGTTTAGGTTGTTTCTTTTCTCTAAGCCCATTGCTCTACCCAAGCGTTTGTCCACCCAAGTTCTTTACCCGTTATATAACGATGAAGAAGAAGATCTCACTGCCTCACTCATAGTCATACCTATCTGCACTCACAGAATCTACTCATACATATCCGGAGTCATATCCATCAAACCCATTCCTAACGTGCATAATCAGTTACTCATAGAAATCGAAAGGTATGTTTTGGTGTGATTTTGTTCCCTTTGTTTGATCAAATTGTGATTATTTAAATTTAAAATATATACATTTAATTGAGTTTTTTATATATGGACCTAATTAATAAACGATCTTTGGATATATGTAATTGAGTTTTCATTCATGGACCAATAAAGGATTCGGGATACATATATGAAGCATAGAGTAATGAAAACTTTTGATTAATTCCGACCTTCACCTTACATCTCTCTCTCTCTCTAATTTTTTTTTGAGATCTTGTGAATTGTTATCTTAGAAAGAATGGTTTCAAAACCTAATTTTAGGCTTTTGTTCTTTGAAGATGTGGTTGGTATGTTTGTGGTAAGTTTTATTTTATTTTGAATATAGGGTTCAAATATTCATATGTGTTTTAGTAATTTTGAAATATTTTTGTTTCCATTATAAGTATTGTTTGGTGTTTGTGTTCAAGCTCAAATGTTAGAATTTAAGTTTAGTTTTTTTAATACGTGCATGCAAACTAATAAGTGAAATTGATTTGTTGGTGATAATATAGGTTTTGTGAACTATTAAATAAAGTTGTAGACGGAAGCGACCCCGATTTGGATGCACACGGTTAACTTTTGGGTTTTTTTATGCCTCCAGCCTATCAAACTTGTGCCACTGGACGGTTATCTTCATATACCACTTCCACTGAATTGTTGTTGTATGTGAGTCAAAAGAATAAAAAAGAGCTTCATGTTCAAATGTTCAAGTCTTACCTAAAAGCCTTTAATGTCTTATATTGTTGCGACTTTTTTTCTCTAGGCTCGATAAAAAAGATGATGCGAGCAGATGAGGATACTGGGAAGATGGCTATGGCGTCCCTTCTGTTGGTATGTAAGTGACATCTCTCTATATTCGCATTATTTCTTCATATGATCTATTTACAACCAGTTAGGAGGGCTATAATTTTATACTTTCATTTATGAATGAAGCTAAAGCTTTAGAATTATTTTTATAACTTCTTTGGAAGCTTGAAAAGGCCGATTTGGCTTATAAATTTGGTTGTGCTCAAACCCTTGATTTATCTGTTTTGTAGACTAAAAAACTCTATCAATCAGGTTTCGTAGTTTTGAAAAAAAATTCTTTTCAAGTTTTTCGTTGCGTGT
This sequence comes from Chrysanthemum lavandulifolium, assembly GCA_022545495.1. NCBI lineage: Eukaryota > Viridiplantae > Streptophyta > Magnoliopsida > Asterales > Asteraceae > Chrysanthemum > Chrysanthemum lavandulifolium. The sequence continues at coordinate 238,233,700 of CM040239.1, read as the reverse complement.
AAATTCTTATGTGGTAACTTTCTTTTATATCTGAGTTTTCGGTCAAGCGAAATTGAATAAAATAGCAGTACTCTCAAGACTGTCATTTAACTCTTTCTACAAACTGAATTAGACAAGCCTCCTCATGTGGTTGCAAACTTCAACTTGCTTTTTATCAAAAACCACGTTCCTCTAGAAAAATCTTAACGAACGTCTAAAATTCTAGCCGATGTTTGATTGCGGATGCGGGAAAAGCTAACATAAAATGCAGAAAAACATTATGAGCATTCTTAATCCCTAAAATTGGTTTGGATCTACTTATGTGTTTCATGGATTCTTTCAATTTTATTTTGCTTATTGGTTTTAAACATTGGCGGCGGAACCTCTCATGAACAACGAATTTTTATCGACAACCAAAGTTATCATTTACATCCAAGATTAAAGGTATGTTTTGTTGTAAATTAGTTTGTAATCGTTGTTTTCAAGTGGTGGTTTAGGCTATGGTCGAAATCTTGATGTCCGGAGTTAGTGAAGCGGCGGAGATGGTTGTTGGCGTTGTGGTTTTGATAGGAACGATACGGTCGGTTCGGAAGGACAACGTTAGTGCTATGATTTTGTTGATAAAGTGTTATGAAATGTGCTGTTTTGAGTGAGCAAAGATACCGTTGAGGTATGGGCAAAGGCATAGGAGAAAGATGTTCCTGTTGTTGTGATGTTTCATACGATTCGAAGAATGGGGTTTGGTTGGTTCAAGGATGGAGGTATGTGTTTCGATTCATTTGTTGCAAAAGAAAGCTTCAAAATTTATGCAAGTATTCTAAGATTTTTGTTTTTACTGCAACATTCAGTTGGAGAGAAAACTATGTTTTCTTTATTTGAAGCTCATTTTTGTTTCCCTTTGGTTGAAAAAGATGATAAAAGTAATGTTGTTTGGCAGATTTAGGGATTATTGAAGTGGATTAGGTTTAAATGTAAAGCAGTATAAAAGAAAATCACATTTTTTTTCCTTTCGAGTAATTTGAATTTTGTTGTCGGTTGCAGGACATATGTATAAAGGGATAATGAAGAACTGCTCATGTTCAGGTAGACGAGGCATTGCTGCTGAGATTGTTGTTGTCGTTTTCGTGGAAAATTAATTACTTGCGTATTTGTGGTTTGGGATTGCTTATAGATTGTGCTTATGCAGTATTTATCTTGGCGGGGCAGCGTATGGTTAGTAGCTTATAATGGCAGCTTATAAGCTAGAGCTAAGAGCTATGGCAAGAACAAGTAAGGTAATATGATTCTAGATTATTTCTTTCATAAGTTTTCATTCAAATAAAAATGTGCAATTATTATAACAAAACAAAAGCATATCGAATCTTCGTTCTTTTTTATTTATTTATTTATTTATTATTTTTTTTGTTCTTTTATTCTAGTTACCAGGGTTCATCTCAGCCAGTGCCCTTCTTCATGGAGTGGATGCGAGGAGACTGCAATCTTATATTCTTTAACAGTAATTTAGGACACGAGCTACTCGACTGCAAATGTCTTAATAATATGTAGCTCAGTATCCAAAATGTTATGTGCAAGTACTGATTTTAAGGTAAAGTTTCAACCTTATTATCATTCCAGATTTAAATCTGTAATTAGTTTTTGAAAACATATTTGATCAATCTTTTGTTTTATATGGAGCAATGTTTGGTACCCGGTCTAGATAGCGAACTACTGTCAACATGGGTTTGGGTAATTTTATTTTTGATGAGTGTCTAAATACTCATCATTTTGTACTCATTTAAAATGCCAAAACATCCGAAATCACTCGAAATGCATCAAAATGATGAAAATATCACAAATAAGTGTTTTATGTGTTTTAAATGCAAACATATCAAAATCGGATGAAAAACGATCAAGTTTGCAAGATTGGCGGTTTAGTCCCCAGTTTCAAAAGTTGTCAAAATTAGTCCTCTGTAAATCAAAATAAAGAAAAATATCATTTAAGGTCCATGGGATTCAAAAGTTGTTAAAACAAACCCTTCAAAGTTTAAAATTGCAAAATTACAACTTTGGTCCCTCGAAGTTTGAAAAATGTCAAAAATAGTCCTTGGATATTTAAAAAAATGAAAATTATCAAATATTATCCTTGTACTATTAAAGTTTGTCAAGTTTGGTCCTTGTGATAACTTTGGAGAAATTACAGTTTCAGTCCTTGAAGTTTGCAGAAATTGCAAACTTGGTCCTTATGATAATAACAAACCAAACGGACCCTTTCTTTGTTATTAATCCAGTCCAAAACCCTTTGACCCCCTGTCATTATCCACTTGACCCCATTTGACCCCCTTTACTAATACCACGGTCAAAATAAGTCAAACCGGCCACTGTTCATCCCTTACCTCTCAATCCTCATGAAAACCGAAACAGTGGTTTCTCACCACTGCTCCTACCACCCTTTCCACTTGTTATACACCTGTCTACCCACTCCCCTCCACCTTCACAATATCCCAAAGTTCATTAATTGATTGAAACCTGCTCATGACTTTTTTGGCGCCAAAACTCCAAATGGATGGTTCTGATGAATTGTGAAGATCCAATGGTTCAAGTGAAGTGGGAAAGTCTCAGGTATGTCGACAGAGTCTCAAAAGTCTATAAAGATGAGAGGAGAAGCAATGTAGTGATATATCTAGTGTAATTTATTTTAGTTTTATCTCGTTTTTAGCTTAATTTTAAATTACAGTGTATGTTTTAGCTTTCAAGCTCTGTATTTCAAGTTTTCAGTGTACAACAAAGCTTTTGTGAACATCAATTAAAGTTTTAAGTTCTATTTTCAGTTTATGCATTTTCAAGTTCAAAATCTCAAAATGTTCTAATGTTGTTGTTAGTTGTTTTTATGGACTGAGTAAGATCATATAAGCTCCTAGAAAGCTTATTAAAGCTTTTAGAAACTTTTAAAATCAGTTTAGAATCAAAAAGCAATAATCACCAAAAATACAAATAAAATAGTTGAAAAATAAAAAATCCATGGAAATGAAGGTCAAAGCTGGATCAGGGTGAATAAAGGATTGCCCTTAGGTTTAGTGCTTCTTGGGAAGTTATAGGTTATATTTGTGTACCTCAGTTCTCAGTTCTGTGCTTGGATTAATCTTGTAAGCAATTTCTCAAAATTTGTAGTTCATAGTTTATCTGTGTTAAGTATGTTAATTTTAGTCTAATTCTATCTAAATATTGTTATTATGAGTTAATCAATGGCTTCTTTGGTCTGAACATCTGTTTTAGTGCTTAAAACATCAAAAGCAATTGTGATAAAGGGTGTTTGGTTTCACTTTGATAAGCGTGATAAAGGGTGTTCTACCCATTGTTCTTGTTCATTGTAAGTTACATTATGCTATAATAACTCAAAGACACAATAAAATCTTGTCCTTGTTAGTGTAAAAGTCAAAATAGTTTTAAATCTCTTCGATAAGTCATTTGTTAGGATTTAGTTTGTAAAATCATCATAGTTGCTTAAAACCTGGTACTCTAGCCTAAGTTTATCTTATTATAGCTTATAACAACTTAATCAGTCAGTAGATTTGATTTAAAGTTCATCAAAGTCAACTTGGTAGAGTAATTAGAAAAGTCAAATTTCAAGCTTAGTCGTTTTTGAATAAACTAGAAACTTTTCTATAGGACTTATTATTAGCTTTCAAGATTTAAGCTTTTGGGTTATTAAAATCTAGTTGCTCATCTTCCTAAAAATATTTTTTATAATTTCTAGTTCAGCTTTTAAATGGCTTATTTCTTAGCTTATTTTGATCACCTGTTTTAAAAAGTGCCCTGTGCCAAGGGAGTTTGTGTGATCTGCTCATTTTAATAAGCTCACACAGAGCTTATTAGTGAGACTCAGCTTTTGAATCTTGGCTTTTTGGAAAGCTAACCTAGCTGTCTTGAAGTTCCAATCTTAGTTTTTCACTTTGTAGCTTATTTGATAGGGCTGCTTGTAGCTTGTTCTTTGTCCCATTTCTGTGTAAAACTGCATAATCAGTGTTTTCAAGCTACTTTCACAAGCTCACATAGAGCTTAATAGTTGGTCAAATCTTGCACACTTTGGCTTTTTGGAAAGGCCACCAGCTCCTCTTGACACCTCAGTTCTTGTTTTGAGCTTGTAAGCTTATTACATAAGCTTAATTTGCTTGAGAATATAGTTGCAGGCCTGTTTGGTTAGTTGGCTTAGTGTTAGTGCTTATTAGCTTATTAATAGCTTTTCAGTGTTGATATTTGTTCTTTTTAGCTTCATATAAGTAGATTTAGCATGTTTACATCTTAATCTATCTTTGGTTTCAGCTTTAAAGCTTGTTTGAGCTTAAAAACTTATAATAAGCTCATTAGCTTAACTGTTGAGCTTATAAGCTCTTAAATAGCTTATTTTTAATTTGTAAAATTTTTGTGTTCATTAAAGTTGCATATTATTAGTAGTTAAGTAGTTTTCAAAATAAAACCACAAAACATCATTTTAAATATAGTGATAGCGTTTATTTAATAAATTTATCTTTTGATTTTCTTTTCGACTTATTATTAAGCAAATTACTTTTATAATTTTCTTAGTTTTCATCACCTTAGGATATTTTTAGAAAAAGTTTCATAATTTTTTACTGTTTGTTTAGTATTTATTATAATTTTAAATAGTTAAAAGTATTAAATAATTAGTAATAAATAATTAAAAAGCATAAAAATATCTTTTCAATTTTAAAATTAGTTTTATAATATTTTAGATTTTTCTAAATCATAATTTTATTTTTCTAGATTTATTTAACATTTTCTTATATTTTAGAGTATTATTAAATAGTTAAAAATAGTTTTTAATTAATAATAATTAAATAAATAGTGTTAAAAATAATTTTCTTTTTCCAATAATTTTCTTTTATTTTTAGGATTCCAAAAATATCATTTTCATATTTGTAGGTCTTTTATTTCTTAGATCTCACGTTTTATTTTGTACGTTTACGTATTTTAAACGTACGTATTTAAATTTGTTAAATCTGATTGTTGTGCTTTCCAATTCTGTATCCAAAATACCATTCCAATCAATCAGTAGTGTAGTTATCAATCAAAATCCTTACTGATCACTATCTTTAGTGATTATTCGACATCTGAATTTGTTCAAACACCATTCATCCTCCGTGGGACTTAACGACCTGTGGAAACACTATACTCTCCAGATCTTAATTGCATTGGTTTTAGACAGTTTTAATTTTATTACGGTTGACCATTCACAAGTGGTTAGCTTGTGTGATAAACTTGACTGTTTGGGAGCCAATCAAATTTTGGCGCCGCTGCCGGGGAGGCTGTAAGCGTGTTCTAAACCTTTTTCAGATCCATTCTTGCACATATACCACTTTTTGTAAACAATTTTTTTTTTGTAAAGTTAATCAAACTCAAAAAGTTCATTAACACTTTTCCTAAAGTGTTAACAACACCAAAAAAATATAAAACAACAAAACAATCGTAACGTTTTCTTGCTTGTGTTTCCTTTAAGGTGATTCTTAAAGAGATACGATTTGGTTAAGCGAGACGATACCAAAAATATTGTCCAAAAGTTTTTAAACCCTTAGCACATATCCATACCTCGTCTTTTCGGTGGTACTTAATAAATACATAAAATCAACCACATGAAACCAAGGCGGTACACCTACCAACCGGGGTGTGAACATTAATAAGTTCCCAACAAAAGATTTAAAACTTACCTTTGTGTCCTTGTGATTTGGTGTACCTTTTTCAAAGCCATTTCATTTGTGATTATTGGTTTAAGTTCACTTGTCGTTTTGCCTCGCATTTGTTTTGAAAACCGATTTTATACTTAGTGCATGTTCACTCGTTCTTCCAGCTCTACAAGTCCACTTTGCGAGCTTGCAAATATTCCTCGTGAGCGTGAGGGCGTTACGCCTTCACCGTGATGGTGAACGTCTACCACCACCACCCACAATCGTAATGGCGGAAGACAAACCAATGAATGAGCTTCTCCAAGCACCCATCGAGGGTTACGGAGATGCTATTGTTGTCCCAACCATCGTGGGCGATACCTTGAGCTCAAACCGGGTTGCTTAATCTTGTAACCCAAAGCCAATTTTATGGTTTTGAGCGGGATGATCCTCATGCACATATTCGATGGTTTAACAAGATTGCATCTACCATCAAATACAAGAATGTCCCACATGAAGCAATTAAGCTTCTTCTTCCCATTCTCTGAGGACAAGCCGGAATTGGCTTGAGAAACAACCCCTCGTTCCATTGAGACATGGGAAGATCTAGTCACTAAGTTTGTTAGCAATTCTATCCTCCATCCCAAACTACAAGTCTTAAGAATGAGATAATGAAATTTTCTCAAAGATTTGATGAATCATTCGGGAGGCATGGGATCGTTACAAAGAGTTGCTCCATGAGTGTCGCATCATGGTTTTACCGAGTTAATGCAAATGGATACTTTCTACAATGGTGCGAACCGAGACTAATCAAGACTCTTTAAATGCCTCCGCGAGGTAATTTCTGAGCAAGACCACAAAAGAAGCCTTGCAAATCATTGAAAACAAGCCCGGTCCGCCTTTCCGAACAAAGACATATCGGTCTCGCCTAATGCGGGACCTTCTACTTCATCTCCGTGAGTACATCTAGCATCGATGCTAAGATTGACAAACTCACGATATTGTTCGAGCTTTGGTTCTTGCTAACCAAAGAAAGTGACTTTCACGACACCATCACATGGTGAAGTGAAGAAAGTCGAGGTCATGTTACTTGTGGTGGCCCTCATGCATACTACAACTGTCATCGCCACCGATGGTAGTCCGTTTGAAGCTAATGCTATAGCCGGTACTTCACATCGGGGAGGTAATCAATCACCGTCCTCAAAATGAACCAAACTACCATGCTAACACTTATCGTGGACCACCCGGTTTTAGCGAATCCTAATACACAAAACCGAATCAAAACCAACCTAGAATGAACCAAGGTTATCAAAACCAAGGTAATTTCTATCCCGGACCAAATCAAGGTTTCCAACATCAAGGAAACCTTAATCAAAACAATTTCAATCGAGGAATCAATTTCGAAATGTGAATCCTAACCAAGGAATTTTCAACAACAAGGTCATAATCAATACATACGACCTCAAAATTTCCTCCGGTTCCTCCAAGACCATCATCGATGAGTTATTGAAGCAATTAGTGAAATCCCAAGATGAAATGAACAGGTTGTTGGTCGGTCGGATCGATCTAAAGAAGTCTTTAAATGATCAACCCTCGGGCTCGGGAAAACTTCCGAGCAACACGATCGCTAACCCGAGGCGATGCAAAGCGATCACAACCAGTGGTGTTTCATACAATGGACCCGCTATTCCTACTACCTCTTCTTCTTCTCCCGAAGGTAGTGGAAAGTGAACACGAGGCGACAAAGGACAAGGAAATTCCTACTAATAACGGAGGTACCAACGATGTCCATCCTCAAGTTGTCCGAAACCCAAATCCAATCCAGAGTTGTTTTGAACCTCCGGTAGCTCCGTTGAAAACCACAAATCCAAATCTTCTATTCCTTACCCATCACGTTTGAATGAGCAAAGCTCATGAAAAAGCCGGTCATCAAATGGACAAATTTTTTCAAATTTCCAAGAACTACATTTTGACATAAGCTTTGCGGATGCTATCATCTCGATGCCCAAGTTTGCATCAACTCTCAAACACATGTTAAGCAACAAGGAAAAGTTGTTTGAGATGGCAAAACTCCTCGAGCGAGAACTCTGCGGTTATCTTGAAGAAGCTTCGAAGCTTGGAGATCCCGAAAATTTCTCTTACCTTGTGTATTTCCGGGAATGGTTGAATGCTTTGCCTTAGCCGATCTTGGTGCAAGCATCAATCGATGCCTTATTCGAGATGGAAGAAACTTTCTCTTAGGATCTTACTCCGCATGCATGACTTTCGAGCTTGCGGATCGTACAATATCCGTCTTCTTGGCATTGCCGAGGACGTTTGTGAAAGTAGTAAAGTTCCATTTTCCGGTGACTTTGTAGTTGTTGATTTCGATGCGATCATCGGGTTCCTCTCATTGTTGGACGAGTTCACGAGAACGGTCGTGCTCTCATTGATGTATTTGAGCAAGAAATCACATTACGTGTTGGTAATGAAGATGTCACCTTTAACCTTGATCAAACTTGGGTACTCCGCAAACTATGATTACGAGTCGGTTAACCGAATAGATATCATTGATGTTGCTTCAAGAGTACTCTCAAAGTTCTTGGTTATGATCATAATTCTTGAGTGATAATCTCACTCATTCATCTCACCCCATCATTGCCAATTCTACTCCTTCTCTCACTCCATTTGAGGAAAGTGACTTCATCTTGGAAGAGATTGAAGCCTACTTGTCTAGTGATTACATTCCATGGGAAATTGATCACGCTCCATCGACATCGAGGGGACATACTTCTCATTGAGAAGTTGCTTAATGATGATCCATCATCACCCTCCCGTCGAGCTTCATAACAAGGAAGTCAAGTCGGTTGAGAAAGCGAAGAATTTCACAAGTCGAACTTAGGACTTACCACCTCATCTCAGTATGCATTTCTTGAAGGTGATGATAAATTACAGTCATTATTGCTCGAGATTTGAGTAAAGATGAAAAAGTTGCTCTCATAAAGGTCTTGAAGTCACACAAGCAAGCAATTGCTTGAAACTCTCCGACATTAAGGGTATCAACCACGAATTTTGTACTCACAAAATCTTGATGGAGGATGACTTCAAACCAGCGAGTTCAACATCGAGAAGAGTAAATCAAAAATCCATGATGTTATCAAGCAGAGGTTATCAAACTTCTTGATGCGGGATTAATTTACCCGATCTCGGATAGTCCTTGGGTTAGCCCAATTCATTGTGTTCCTAAAAGGGTGGCATAATGTTGTCACAAATGAAGATAACGAGTTAATTCCAACTCGGTGGTTACGGATGGCGTGTTTGCATTGACTATCGTAAGTTGAATAGCGCCACCGAAAAGACCATTTTCTCTACCCTTCATGGACCAAATGCTTGAGAGATTAGCGAGGAACGAATACTATTGTTTCCTTGATGGTTTCTCGGGTTATTTTCGATTCCCATTGATCCACGGGATCAAGAGAAGACCACATTCACGACCATACGGAACTTTTGCCTCTGAGACGTATGCCTTTTGGTTTATGTAATGCTCCCAGCACGTTCCAACGATGTATGATGGCAATTTTCCACGACATGATCGGAAACAATGGAGGTGTTTATGGATGACTTTTCGGTCATTGGGGACTCGTTTCAAACATGTCTCCCATTTAGATAAAATGCTTAAGCGGTGTGAAGACACCAATCTTTGTCTAAATTGGGAGAAGAGCCACTTTATGGTCAAAGAAGGCATAGTCCTTGGCCATAAGATTTCAAAAGCAGGATTGAGGTTGATAGAGCAAAAGTCGATGTTATTGATAAATTGCCTCATCCTACTACCGTCAAAGGTATTAGGAGTTTTTAGGTCATGCCGGTTTTATCGCAGATTCATACAAGATTTTTCTAAAATCGCCGACCTATGACCCATCTTCTTGAAAAGATGCTCCTTTTATCTTCTCACCCGAGTGCATCGAGCTTTTGAAACATTAAAGAAAAAGCTTCTCAAGCACCCATTCTCATTGCTCCCGGCGGGATTTACCCTTTGAGCTCATGTGCGATGCAAGTGATTTTACTATCGGTCTTTGTACTAGGGCAGCGTAGATCCAAGCATTTTCACCTATCCACTACGCAAGTAAGACTATGATGAAGCTCAAACTCATTACACCGCCACGAAAAAGAGCTACTAGCCGTGGTGTATGCGTTTGAGAAGTTTCGGCCGTACTTAATCTTGACCAAATGTGTGGTGTATACGGATCATTCGCTCTCAAATATCTCTTTGCAAAAAGATGCAAAGCGAGATTGCTCGTTGGGTTCTCCTCCTGCAGGAATTTGATATCATTATCGTGATAAAAAGGAGCCGAGAACACGGCTGCGATCATCTGTCCGTCTAGAAAACCCTCACCAAGATGTTTTCGAGAAAAGGAAATAAATGAAACATTTCCTCGAGACACTCAATGCGGTTTCTTTTAAGTGAAACTCTTCTACCCCATGGTTTCTTGACCGCAAATTACCATGCGGGTAACTTCATAGTGAAAGGATGTCGACCCAACAAGAACAAATTCTTCAAGGATGTTAAACATTACTCGGGACGACCCATACTTATTCAAAATTTGTGCGGATCAAGTCATCCGACGGTGTGTTTATGGACGGGAAGCTATGGATATTATCAAAGCTTGCCATCTTTGGACCAGCAAGGGGCCATCATAGTCAAACTACACCGCCAAAAGGTGTTTGATTCCGGGTTTTATTGGCCCACTATTTACAAGGATGCCCTCGAATTTGTTAAAACACGTGACGCTTGTCAGCGTCACGGAAATATCTCTCAAAGAAATGAAATGCCACAAAGCGCCATTCAAGTGTGTGAGATATTTGACATCCGGGTATTGACTTTATGGGGCCATTTCCATCATCTCGAGGAAACAAATACATACTTGTGGTCATTGACTATTTGTCAAAATGGGTTGAAGCAAAATCTTTACCTACCAATGATGCCCGAGTAGTTGTGAAATTTTAAAATCTCTTTTGCTAGGTTTGGAACTCCACGAGCTATAATCGGTGATCGTGGTACTCATTTCGCAATGATCAATTTGATCGTGTCATGCAAAAGTATGGTGTAACCCACCGTCTCTCTCGCATACCACCCCGAAACAAGTGGGCAAGTTGAAGTTTCCAACCGTGGTATAAAAGAATTCTTGAAAGGACGATGGCGAAAATCGTGCATCTGGTCGGATAAAGCTGGATGACGCTCACTGGGCCTTCCGTGCGACTTATAAAACACCCATTGGGTGTACTCCATACAAGCTAGTGTGCGGAAGGCATGTCATCTGCCGATTGAGCTAGAGCACAAAGCATCTGGGCCTTGAAGCATGCAAATTTCGATATTCGAGACGGTGGTGATCACGAGAAAAGTTCAAATGAATGAATTAAATGAACTCGTGATCAAGCATACGAGAACTCTTTGATCTATAAACAAAAGACAAAGAAGATTCATGACTCTAAAATCAAGAACCGCGTTTTCAACGTCGGTGATCGAGTCCTTCTTTTCAATTCAAGATTGAAGATATTCTCGGGAAAGCTCAAGTCCCGTTGGTGCGGTCCATTTACTATTGCTAAGGTTTATCCTTATGGTACCATTGAGTTATCTCAACCCGATGGTCCAAATTTTAAAGTGAATGGTCATCGGTTGAAGCACTACTTTGAAGAGGACATTCCACTCATGGTTGTCCGGATCTACAAACTTTCCCCATGAACCAATGAATGCGGGATCGAGTCAAGCTAGTGACTCGGGAATAAAAATAGTAGCACACACACATGGGTTTCACCTAGTGTGGGGAGTTGCCCCATTGTTGTATATAAAATCTTCTATTTAAAAAATATAATAAAAATAAATAATGGCCGTAGTATTTCCCTTTTCGTTCTATGTTTCGGCATAACCATGGTACTTTGAATATTGAGGGCAATATTCATTTCTAGTGTGGGGAATTCTCACGAATTTTATCATGTATTTATTCCACCTAATTCCCGTTTTGGCAATTTTTTTTTTTTTTTTTTTTTTTTTTGGGAGTAAGTGTTTTGCACTTACTCGACTTATAGTTATCGATCCGCCATGTCTAACAAACAAAATGATTGGCTAATCCAGAGCAAACGGCTCTTGGTAAAGATATCTCAATCCGTTTATGGCTTGCAATTTGCCCAAAATTGTATGGTGTTCAACTCACCATATCTTTAATTAGTGAAAAGTTGGCTAGCCCGCAAGTTTATGGCTTGTGGTAAAGGCGGTTGGAAATCCATAATTGGTAATCACTCACCAAAGATAATATTGATAATTTATCTAAGAGTTGGCTAGTCCGAAGCAACGGCTTCGGTAAAGACAAATCAAATCCGTTCTGTTGGTGATTTGCTCAAAATCATTTGGTTATCATTGTACCAAGGTTCTTACTTGAACCGAAACAATTGGCTACTCCGAGTGATGGCTTTTGGTAAAGAGTTCTTTAAAATCCATTAAAGTTTCAAAACATTGCTAGGGACTAGCAATATCTTAGTGTGGGGATTGATGAATGTCTAAATACTCATCATTTTGTACCATTTAAAATGCCAAAACATCCGAAAACACTCGAAATGCATCAAAATGATGAAAATATCACAAATAAGTGTTTTATGTGTTTTAAATGCAAAATATCAAAATCGGATGAAAAACGTATCAAGTTTGCAAGATTGGTAGTTTTAGTCCCCCAAGTTTCAAAAGTTGTCAAATTTAGTCCCTGGTAAATCAAAATAAAGAAAAATATCATTTAAGGTCCATGGGATTCAAAAGTTGTTAAAACAAACCCTTCAAAGTTTAAAAATTGCAAAATTGCAACTTTGGTCCCTCAAGTTTGAAAAATGTCAAAAATAGTCCTTGGATATTTAAAAAAAAGTGAAAATTATCAAATATTATCCTTGTACTATTAAAGTTTGTCAAGTTTGGTCCTTGTGATAACTTTGTAGAAATTACAGTTTCAGTCCTTGAAGTTTGCAGAAATTGCAAACTTGGTCCTTATGATAATAACAAACCAAACGGACCCTTTCTTTGTTATTAATCCAGTCCAAAACCCTTTGACCCCCTGTCATTATCCACTTGACCCCCCATTTTGACCCCCCCTTTACTAATACCACGGTCAAAATAAGTCAAACCCGGCCACTGTTCATCCCTTACCTCTCAATCCCATGAAACCGAGCACCAGTGGTTTCTCACCACTTGCTCCTACCACCCTTTCCACTTGTTATACACCTTTCTACCCACTCCCCTCCACCTTCACAATATCCCAAAGTTCATTAATTGATTGAAACCTGCTCATGACTTTTTTGGCGCCAAAACTCCAAATGGATGGTTCTGATGAATTGTGAAGATCCAATGGTTCAAGTGAAGTGGGAAAGTCTCAGGGATGTCGACATAGTCTCAAAAGTCTATAAAGATGAGAGGAGAAGCAATCTAGTGATATATCTAGTGTAATTTATTTTAGTTTTATCTCGTTTTTAGCTAAATTTTAAATTACAGTGTATGTTTTAGCTTTCAAGCTCTGTATTTCAAGTTTTCGATTACAATAAAGCTTTTGTGAACATCAATTAAAGTTTTAAGTTCTATTTTCGGTTTATGCATTTTCAAGTTCAAAATCTCAAAATGTTCTAATGTTGTTGTTAGTTGTTTTATGGATGAGTAAGATCATATAAGCTCCTAGAAAGCTTATTAAAGCTTTTAGAAACTTTTAAAATCGGTTTAGAATCAAAAGCAATAATCACCAAAATACAAATAAAATAGTTGAAAATAAAAATCCATGGAAATGAAGGTCAAAGTCGGGCGAGGGTGAATAAAGGATTGCCCTTGGGTTTAGTGCTTCTTGGGAAGTTATAGGTTATATTTGTGTACCTCAGTTCTCAGTTCTGTGCTTGGATTAATCTTGTAAGCAATTTCTCAAAATTTGTAGTTCATAGTTTATCTGTGTTAAGTATGTTAATTTTAGTGTAATTCTGTCTAAATATTGTTATTATGAGTTAATCAATGGCTTCTTTGGTCTGAACATCTGTTTTAGTGCTTAAAACATCAAAACAGTGTGATAAAGGGGTGTTTGGTTTCACTTTGATAACTGTGATAAAGGGTGTTCTACCCATTGTTCTTGTTCATTGTAAGTTACATTAGGCTATAATAACTCAAAGACACAATAAAATACTGTCCTTGTTAGTGTAAAAGTCAATATAGTTTTAAATCTCTTCTTGATAAGTCACTGTTAGGATTTAGTTTGTAAAAATCATCATAGTTGCTTAAAACCTGGTACTCTAGCCTAAGTTTATCTTATTATAGCTTATAACAACTTAATCAGTCAGTAGATTTGATTTAAAGTTCATCAAAGTCAACTTGGTAGAGTAATTAGAAAAGTCAATTTCAAGCTTAGTGGTTTTGAATAAACTAGAAACTTTTCTATAGGACTTATTATTAGCTTTCAAGATTTAAGCTTTTGGGTTATTAAAATCTAGTTGCTCATCTTCCTAAAAATATTTTTATAATTTCTAGTTCACTTTTAAATGGCTTATTTCTTAGCTTATTTTGATCACTGTTTTAAAAAGTGCCACGTGCCAAGGGAGTTTGTGTGATCGCTCATTTTAATAAGCTCACACGAGCTTATTAGTGAGACTCGACTTTTGAATCTTGGCTTTTGGAAAGCTAACCTAGCATCTTGAAGTTCCAATCTTAGTTTTCACTTTGTAGCTTATTTGATAGAATTTGTTTGTAGCTTGTTCTTTGTCCCATTTCTGTGTAAAACTGCATAATCAGTGTTTTCAAGCTACTTTCACAAGCTCACTTAGAGCTTAATAGTTGGTCAAATCTTGCACACTTTGGCTTTTTGGAAAGGCCACCAGCTCCTCTTGACACCTCAGTTCTTGTTTTGAGCTTGTAAGCTTATTACATAAGCTTAATTTGCTTGGGAATATAGCTGCAGGCTTGTTTGGTTAATTGGCTTAGTGTTAGTGCTTATTAGCTTATTAATAGCTTTTCAGTGTTGATATTTGTTCTTTTTAGCTTCATATAAGTAGATTTAGCTTGTTTATATCTTAATCTATCTTTGGTTTCAGCTTTAAAGCTTGTTTGAGCTTAAAAACTCATAATAAGTTCATTAGCTTAACTGTTGAGCTTATAAGCTCTTAAATAGCTTATTTTTAATTTGTAAAATTTTTGTGTTCATTGAAGTTGCATATTATTAGTAGTTAAGTAGTTTTCAAAAATAAAAACCACAAAAACATCATTTTAAATATAGTGATAGCGTTTATTTAATAGAATTTAGCTTTTGATTTTCTTTTAGCTTATTATTAAGCAAATTCTGTTTTATAATTTTCTTAGTTTTACGTCACCTTAGGATATTTTTAGAAAAGTTTCATAATTTTGTCTGCTTGTTTAGTATTTATTATAATTTTAAATAGTTAAAAGTATTAAATAATTAGTAATAAATAATTAAAAAGCATAAAAATATCTTTTCAATTTTAAAATTAGTTTTATAATATTTTAGATTTTTCTAAATCATAATTTTATTTTTCTAGCTTTATTTCACATATTCTTATATTTTAGAGTATTATTAAATAGTTAAAAATAGTTTTTAATTAATAATAATTAAATAAATAGTGTTAAAAATAATTTTCTTTTTCCAATAATTTTCTTTTATTTTTAGGATTCCAAAAATATCATTTTCATATTTGTAGGTCTTTTATTTCTTAGATCTCACGTTTTATTTTGTGCGTTTACGTATTTTAAGCGTCGTATTTAAATTTGTTAAATCGATTGTTGTGCTTTCCAATTCGTATCCAAAATACCATTCCAATCAATCAAGAGTGTAGTTATCAATCAAAATCCTTCGATCACTATCTTTAGTGATTATTCGACATCTGAATTTGTTCAAACACCATTCATCCTCCGTGGGACTTAACGACCTGTGGAAACACTATACTCTCCAGATCTTAATTGCATTGGTTTTAGACAGTTTTAATTTTATTACGGTTGACCATTCACAAGTGGTTAGCTTGTGTGATAAACTTGACTGTTTGGGAGCCAATCAATTTTATTCTAAGGACTCATAACTCTTAAGTTGTGTTTATATGGTATAATAATATAGTATAATTGTTGTGATCATTTTTGTAGGCATTGCTATTGGAGGAGATGTCTTTTCCTATTCTACTTTTTGTGATCATGTCTTGCGATTCAGCAAAACTGGACAGGTATACGTTACCCCCTCCATTAACAAAAAACTACAATATAGATGGTCAGGCGTGCTGGGCGACGGCTAAAAATCTTAATTACTATATTTCAAACCTGAATTTGTGATCGAGAAAAGACATCTGATACAAATGCGCGCATCTAATGTAGGAACAGAGTCTGCAGCAGGCACCGCAGCGACAATGTCTTATAATACAAGACGATTTTTAAAAGACTTCGATACGCAATGAAGCCTGATGAAGCTTATGGGCTTATTTTCTCCCGAGACAATGTCATGCTAAGCTGCAGTTTTTTTGTGTTTGTGATAATTGTTTGTGTTAATTGTTAAAACTTATATTGAGCAGGTTCTTTGAACGAGTCATAGTGATAAGGCTGTTAAGGTGGCGAATGGGTTTGAGCCTATGGTGACAAGTGACCAGGGGCGGTTGCACCTTAGGAATATACCTGAAGGCGTTTTATGGGTTCCAAATATCGTTCTCAGGTATAAGAATTCAGTATTTTGTGCGAAATAATGGTATAAGAAAAAAACAAAGCTCATAATATATACAACCATAAGTTTAACTGATTTTTTATAAATGCAGACCATAATTCATAAACAACTAAGCATGATAGTTTATATACATTTTGGTGGCCACATTTGCGGCATGGCCCTGCTTAATGTAAACTTTCTGATGCACAAAATGTGTGCTCTTCTTCACCTAATTGCGGAGACACATATGTGTTTGTTCATTCTTTATTAGGACTAGCAAAAAGTTTTAAAGTCTGCTTCAATCTTCTCTCATATTACATTTAATTTGATTAAACTATACTGATATCAAAAACTAATGTCTAGCATGACTTTTCGGTTCAAGGGTTTTGCTTCTGGAGATTTCGTTCAGGGGATTTTGCTTCATTGGATATGGTTCAGGAGGTGGTTGGACCTGGCATCGACTTACTACCAGTAACTTCTATGTAATTTGTATGGAATTTAATATTATGTTTTTATATGCTTTTACATTTTGGAGCAATTTTATTTACGTACCTTATAAATAAATATCAACCAGTGTACGAATATGTATTGATCTTGGCATGCGACAGTTGAACCTAGGTGGTTTACATATGAAGTCAAATAGGGTCTATTTGTGTAACCATTGACTTAGCTGTATGCTTGAGCAGCTCACATTCGTAACTAGACTTATAATGAATGAATGGGCACACTGATTTACTTGGTCAAATTTGTGGTCCTGACTCGACTCATATTTGTGATATAGGCTAATGAAGTGAATCTGAATGAGCTCAAGAAACTGTGAGGTCAATACATCAACAGGTTTCTTCACAGTTTAACGCGAAACAGGTATACCGATAAATATCAAGTACCCCGCCGCAACACGGGGTTTTGGGGCAATCCTTGTTCTTTTAAATTTCAGAGAAAGAACGATAACACTCGCATGAGGAAGTAGTTAATGGGCTTTTATACGAGATCGATTACCAAAGAAAGACCTTTAGCCCATAAACATATTTTATCTAAGAGTATGTTCTACGTAGGATTGCAGCTAGGGGTGTTAACGAGTCGAGCTTTTATCGAGCTACTCGAGTTCGAGCTCGAGCATGAGCTTAACAAGCTCGAGTCGAGCTCGAACAAAAAATAGTACTCGATTAGTTAAACGAGCAAAGATTTAAAAGCTAATACTCGGCTCGACTCGTTCGCAAACTCGTTTAACTTTTCGAGTCGAACGAGCCAAACGAGCTTAGCGAGTCAAACGAGCTAATCTTGCCAAACATTCAATATTTTTAAAATACAATGTTTTAGATATTTTAATATATTTAATAAAATATTGTTAACTGAAAGTATCCTAAACTTTCCTAGCATCATCAACAGTTCAAATTTAGATACTAAAGTTAATGTCCCTCGTATATCTGAGCTTTTAGTTTTATAGCCTATTCTTTTCTTTCTTTTTGTTCCATATTCCGATGTGGGATGTAATTTAGTTTTACTTTTCACTACCCTTATAAACACATTAATTATGTGACAAAAATAATATTGAATATGCATATTCTAAAATTTATAAAATTATAATAAAATACTATTATACCTAAATATAGACTAGATAATAACTTTAACTTAGTATTACGTCCATGAAATTTGTTAATATCAATTTACTAGCTACATGCCCGTTCGTTATATGGCTAGCTTCAAAAAATCTTCAAGATGATAATTAGTACAATAGTTTTTAAGATATCGGTACGAAACACAAAAAACATTTCTCTTCAAAACCTTAATTCTAACAACACCTCTGGCACTAAAAAGTAATTAAAATTTTAAAAACCATACATATAAGAATTATTCATAATCTATGAAGAACCTCTTGATACACAACATTTATTCTAGTATTGGTGTAGTTACTATCTTTGTCACAACACAACACCTTAAGACCTTTTTTTCTCTTTACTTGTAAGACGTCCATATAAAGTTGTCCATGTGAGAAATCGGACGTTCCAAATAAAGTCCAACCATTGCCAACGTTTGACCTTAACTTTTGTTTATTGTCATGTCAAATGAAACAGAAATTGAGAAATGCTTTCTTTTTATTACATTCTATTTACTTAGGAGAGTTTAAAAAAAATCAAAACTTCCAACAATAAAGATTAACAAAAGTAATCCCCATAAAGAATAACAAAAAACGGACAAAACATATGCATATCATAACAAAAAACGGACAAAACATATTCATATATATAAACTGACTCAACAAGTAAGACTAACACTCATGGGTAGTGTATTCGATCGTGTATAGTATAGACTTGGGAAAATGTAAATAACAGAACAATAATTAACGAAATATGAAATGGATGAAAATCAACGAACGAAGAATGTGCTAACCTAGTTAATTCCCTACTAATATGTATGATTTGATAACATGTGCAATGTCCAAATGTCTTCCATATTAGTGATCTTATATGAGCTAGGTATAGTGCGGCTAGAATCCTAGCTCGTATGTAAATTAATAGCCAATTCGAACGGGTGATAGAGGTTTACTAATCTACACTTATTAAGTCTTCAACTAATCATTGAGGTTTATTAATGATCTTAACAATCACTAGTTATCATATTAGCCATTTGTTCACTTAGGTTCACAAGTAGCTACTTTAACCTAATAGGCAAACTATCGTTTATCCAATTAGGCGTTGGTCCGACTCGCAATCAAACTACCAAATATGCATTAACTTTTATCTTGCATAGCAATCTTACAAGCCAACATCGTTTCATTCGTACGCGTCAACCATAAACATTAAAAACCCTAGGTGACAAAATAAAACACATACCCTAGTCAAGTTCTAATGTTCATATGGGTTTTAGTGAAGCGATAAAGCTGTTGTCTAGCTATTCGGTATTAGCCACGGTTGTAACTAAATAAAATACACGCCCAACAAGTAATCAACATTGTTAATTAATCATTAATTAATTTTATGCATTTCTAAATAACCACTAAAGAATTTATCCCGGCATAGCAACCTGAATAACACATAAATTTTAATCAAGACAAAGCGTGATAAACATACTTGAATGATTATTATAAAAGGGTTGTCTAATGGGTGCCTTATAAAGCAAGGTTTAAGATGTTTAGAAAAGGAAAGTCCGAGTTTATTAAATTACAAATCGATTTAATTATAGTAATTGGTAAATTTAATTAATGTGTATTAAATATAATTTACAATATAAAAGAATGTTTGTCTTAAAAATGTCATTAACTAATGCCTCGGAACTTGATTAGACAATCCCTTATTAAAATTACTAATCTTAAATGATAGTATCATCGATGTACTTTTGTAATAATTTGAATTAGTTTTATAAATCAAAGGCGATTAGAATAAATAACTCAAAGTTATCACAAGCATCTAAATGCATATTAAGTTTTTTAATTCGTTTAGTTGTTAAAATCTGATATATTCTCTTTGTTAACTGAAAATGTTAAAGAAAAATGATTCTTCATGTTAAAACAAAGTGTATACGAAAAAAGTCGAAAAAGATGAAAAAAAAAAACAAAAAAAACAAAGGACGATATAATAAAGAAAAGGGATAGAATTGCATTTGTCCCACATCGCTTGTGAATGAAAACCACCAACAAGAAACAACTATAAATTAGTCTCCCATTATTTTATATGAAAAAAATAGTTGTGGTTTTTCCTTTTTAGAAAATATATTCTAAAGCACTTGAGTTCAACATTTGCTTGGTTTCACCTGCTTCATCTAGCTATATCTTAATAGCAAGTTTTTTTTGTTCGTAAAAAATGATATTAGACGAGCTCGAGCTCGAACAATAATAAAATATTCGAGCTCGAGTTCGAGCAAGATTTTAAAAAATTTCGAGCTGAGTCGAGCTCGGCCGAAAGATAGTTAATCGAGCTCACCGAATATCTTAAAACTTCGACTTACTTCGGATCGTTAACACCCCTAATTGCGCTATTGTTTTCGAAAAAAAGTATCTCATTTCAGAAAGTTGACGTAACTATTTCAAAATTATTTGCACCTATCATAAACTCAATTTGAGACCTTCCAACTTTATTGATGATAGTTAGAAACCTTTATGTAAAAGGTTTGAGTTATCAACTTATCATTCTTTGTAATTTTTCCCAAACGTATTTTTTTTTTCTTCATATATATTACTAGCTTTGCATATAATTAGATTGAACGAAAATAATGATAATTATATATCATTTGACCTTTAATTAATTTGGTAATCCATCTTTGAAATCATTAGAAAATTGATTAAAATTTCCTAACGTGTTCTACTTAACTTGACCAGAGTTTTGGTCGTTAAGTTTGACATTATAATGACCAAATTATTACAAAGAATGGTTAGATACTTGGGTCATGTGTATTATCTTAAATAGAACTTTTTACAACGTTTTAACCTTAATTTTCATACTGTACTAATATAATTTTAAACTTTTAGTGACCATAGTAAAATTTACCGAGACAGTTTAAATTCAAGACAAAACTTAATTAATACCAGTTTAATTAATGATTAATCATATCCCACGTGTTCCTTCTAGTGTACAAATTACGTCCTATGGTAGCTTGAAAGGGCAACGTACGTGTGTGTGTTTGTGCAAACGTGATACGGAGTACATGCATATATATATGAGAATTCAAATTAGGATATATGATATGTTTGCATGCATGCATGGTTGCCTGGTTGTTTCATGGTTGTAGTAATTTGAAAATATAATGTTAGACTAATTCCAATCTCATCACATAAGGAACACTTTGCATTCTAATCTTAATCTTATATAATAATCTATATCATCCAACCAATCACCACCATGGATCCTTATCATCTTACTTTTTATACGTGTCTGTGTACATATGTAGCTATGCATATACGTATGCACATATGAAATGCATTATTTAATAAACTTAATTTGAAACATGGTTATGCATCATTTAGGATGTTGTTACATTGATATTAATTCGACGATCATAAAGAAAGCAAATAAATTTTGGGATAACGATAATCAATTATACGTAACTAATTAAATTAACAATACGTACATTTATAGCTCCATCAATAGGTCAAAATCAACATGTACTCAAATCATTTTTACTATATTTAAATCATTTATAAATCATTTTTAATTAATTTGAAACAATTTTTTTATTATTTTTAGCGAAGAAATATCATGACCAAAATTATTTATCTAAAACCTATATCTCTTAGTTAAATTTATGCTTTGCCCAAAAGCTGGTCTACACTTTAGCGAGGGCGTGTCTTGCTTATAGGGTTAATTTGAAAATCAACACCGTTTCTTCCTACCAATGTATACAACCGTGTCTTTTATTATTTTGTTTTGTAGCTTTTTGGCGAGGACATTGGTTTCCTCACCAAAAGTTTTGTCATGTGTTCTGCTTTTTTTTTTTCTTGTAGTGTGAATCAAATGTATATATAACGACAATCAGATATGTTTGGAGTTAAAATCTGTTAGGAATTTAAAATAAATGTATTTTTTTTATAAAATTGTACATAAGTAAAAAACATTGTAAGATTGGCCCCATTTTATTCGCAATTTGATAACCTTTTCAACAATAATTTTTATAATGAAATCGCTAGATATTTGTTAGATATTTGATAAATAAAGTTTGTTATATAAAAAATCCGTAAATAGCTAAAAGTATAAAGTAGTTATCGTTAATCGCAATATATTCCAAGAGGATGTTTTGTAAATGTCTTTTATTTCCTTCTTATGAAACAACATCACTCTTTCACAAAACGACAATGATTTCCGCAAAACGACACCGGCTCTTTCACAAAACGACAGTGACTTCATCAATACGACAACGTTTTCATTTTCATTTTCATCAAAATGGCAATGGTGCATCCACAAATGTATAAAAGGATAATGTCTTATTCTTAGAAAATGTAATAAGTTAAAAAAAATGAATGTTACTACTTCCGTCATATATTAAGTGTCCATTTTGACTTTTTAAAGTCTTTCTTGTTCAAATTTGACCTTAAATTCTATTATGTGTGTTATATAATACTTGATGCAAAAATATGAATGGAATGTGTTATAGCACAAATAAAAATATTTACAGTTAATGTTGAATAAGAATAACTAAAAAAAATCAAAATGAACATTTAATATGAGATGAAGTGAGTATATATTAATTGACCGCATTAAATGAATCATATTTTTGAACAATAAATTTAAGAGAAATTACATATATATCCCTCAAAAACATTAAAATTGCATATATATCTAACTTAAAATTATACCTACATATATATCATTTTTAAACATTAATTATATATCCAAATGACTAATTTATACAAAATTAAAATCTTGAAATTAGTGAAACTTATAATCTAAATATAAATTGACTATTATGTCCTTTTTCATCTTCTCTAATTATATTTATTCCAAACACAAACCAAAATAAGACCATGAAATCCTCACATGCTATTGCTAACGGTACTCACCCATTCATTTTTTTTTTACAAATTTGAGATACTCATCTTAGTTCCAATTTCAATTAAATGTACTACACCTTTTTTTTTCCTTTTTTATTTTTTCAATTTAAGGTACCCGACTTTTTTTTTGGGCCGGTTTAGGTTTTTTTCTAACTTCCGTTAACCATTTCGTTAGTAAATTACATGTTTGGTTCTTGAGTTTGTATAGACATTTCATGTTTGGTCCATTTTCGTCCGTTTTCATAGTTTGCATACGTTTTCGTCCGTTTTCATCCGTTTTTAAACGTTTCGTCCGTTTTTGCATGTTTTTCGCTGTTTTGCACGTTTTAATCGCTTTACACGTTTTCGTCCGTTTTGCGTTTCGCTATCTTTTGCACGTTTAAATCTGTTTTACGTTTTAGTCCATTTTACGTTTTCGTCCGTGTGAGTATTCATTTGTTTTTTACGTTTCGTCCTTTTTGCACGTGTTCCTCCATTTTTACACATTTTCATCCGTTTTTACACGTTTTCGTTTGTTTTTGCACGTTTCCATCAATTTTAACACATTTTCGTCCGTTTTTGCACGTTTCCATCCATTCTTACACGTTTTCGTCTATTTTTACATGTTTTCATCCGTTTTGCACGTTTTCGTCCATTTTTACACGTTTCGGTATGTTTTTACACGTTTTCGTCCGTTTTTGTTAGTTTTCTATGTTTCATCTGTTTTTACACGTTTTTATACACACATTTATACACAAGTATAAAAAGTGTAAAAACGGACGGGATTCGTGTAAAAACGAACAAAAACGGACGGAAACATGAGAAAAAGGATGGAAACGTGCAAAAACGGACATAAACGTGCAAAAATAGACGAAAACGTGTAAAAACAGACAAAAACATGTAAAGACAGTCGAAATGTCGAAAACAGACAAAAACGTGTAAGAATCGGCGAAAACGTGGAAAAATGGGCGATAACGTGTAAAAAACATACAAAAACGTGCAAAAACAGACTGAAGCCCGAAAAACGGATGAAAACGTGCAAAGACGAACAAAAACGTGCAAAAACGGATGAAAACGTGTAAAAACAGACAGAAACGTACGAAAACGTGTAAAAACAGATGAAAACGTGCAAAAACAGACGGAAACATGTAAAAACATATGCAAACGTACAAAACGGACGGCGTGTAAAAGCGATGAAACGTGTAAGCGTGCAGGCGTGTAAAAACAGACGAAAACACGCAAAAACAGACAGAAACGTGTAAAAACATGTAAAACGGACGAAAAACGTATGCTAACTTACGAAAACGGACGAAAATGGACCAAACATGAGTTTGTATAGGCATTTCATGTTTGGTCCATTTTCGTCCATTTTCATACGTTTGCATTTTAATACTTCAATTATATATCCTTACAAACCCATAAATTTATTGTATTTTAATATTTCAATTATATAATAATGTTTAATATTCTCAGAAAATGAATCATATATATTCAATAAATTTATTGTATTTTAATACTTCAATTATATAATAACATTATATATTAATTGACCGCATTAAATAAATAAAAAAAAGTAGTTTCTCTAAAAAATTACGAAAAAGAAAAAATTCATATAGTTTATGACATGATTACTTGTTCATTCAAAACAATTAACAAAAAGAAAAAAATTATTTGATTGGACAAATGATCATTCCACGTCATTGTGTAAAACATTTTTTTTTAATAAAGAGGAATGGTATATCTAAAAAATTAATACAAAATTAGACTCACAAAATGACTTGACATATGTAATGGTTCAATAATTTTGCATCATAACTTTTTTTTTCCCTTTCCTTACCCTCCGTAACTGATTGCCAATTCATTATGTAGATAAAATTTTATAAACAATTTGTTAATGTAGCATTTATATTTTATAAATGTTTTGTCGACATAACGTTCATTTTAAATAACATATATTAGAGGAATTTTCAAATGTTTATTCTTATTTTGATATTTACCAAGGGACAAATCATCACCATCTATTTAGTTTGATTTAATGGTGGGGATTAACCTAAAATTTAATATGTCTAGCACAAAGTACGTGTTTTTTTTTTCTTTTGTTTTTTTATACACATTTTTTGTCTTTCTTTCTTTCTTTTTTGTTTTCTAATTATTCACGTATTTTGTATATTCACTTTTTTTTTTTTTTTTTTTTTTTTTAAATTTACATTTTTATATTCACGTTTTCTTTTGTTTGTTTTTAATTCACGTTATTTACGTTTTTTAATTAGCGTTTTTCTTCCCATTCATACGTTTTCGTCCGTTTTCATACGTTTTCCTCCATTATTCATCCGTTTTCATACGTGTTTTAACGTTTTCATACACATTCGTCCGTTTTCTTACGTTTTCATCCGTTTTCATACGTTTTCGTCCGTTATTAAATGTTTATGTTTCACAAGCTTAATTTGCTTATTTTGAAACTTATAAAAATATGTAAATTTATATTTACCAAGTATAAAGAGAAAATGGTCAAGTTTTGGTTTAGAGTTTATACATATTCATCCGTTTTCATACGTTTTTGTCCGTTTTTAAAAGTTTTCGGCCGTTTTCATATGTTTCTGAATATCACAAGTGACATTCTATGATATTCAGAATATCACAAGTGATATTCTGAGTATCACAAATAATATTATGAATAATCACAAGTGATATTCTGTGATATTAAGATGATCACAAGTGATATTCTGAAAATTACTTGTGATATTCTGAGAATATCATAAGTGATTTTCTGAATATTATAAGTGATTTTCAACTAATGTTTTGTAACATGAAAATCACAGTGATATTCGAATACTGCAAAGTGATATCAGGAAAATCACAAGTGATATTCATAATATCACAAGTGATATTCGAGAATACTTGTGATAGTCGAAACATATGAAAGCGTGAAGCGGACAAAACGTGAAAATGGGCGAATACGTATGAAAACGGACGAAACGTATGAAAGCGTAAAATCGTTTGAAAATGGATAAAAGCGTAAGAAAATTGATGAAAGCGACGAAAACGGTGAAAGCGGACTAAAGCGTGTGAAAGCGGACGGCGTGTGAAAGCGAAAGAAAATAAGCGAAACTAAGAAAAACGTGAATGAAAAAAGCGTGAATTAATTATAAAAAGAAGAATCTAAAAACGCGAATTTAAAAAAAAAAAAAAAAGCGTGAATTATATATTTATAAAAAAAAATAAGACAAAAAAAAAATATGTGAATAAAAAAATAAAGACAAAAAGACAAGAAAAAAAACATGGACTTAGGTTTACCATTTAAATCTTAGGTTAATCCACATCGTTAGATCAAACTAAATGAATGGTAGAGATTTGTCCCTTGGTAAGTATGAATTCATGAGTAATCTATTATTCTAAAATAAACATAATATAATATGATATCTTTTGAAACTACGATGATGATTAAAAAAAATGTTATACTTTAATTCAAAATAACATTTTAAAATATAAATTACAGTAATTTAATATAATTGCGGTATGATATATTATAATATAAAATAATCAAATAGTTAAATTAGCAAAACCTACAACATTTTGTATGTTAAACTCGACTTTTTAATTTAATTTACTTTTTTAGTCAGGTAATATAAATAAGTCTCTTATATGCAACGATTGTTGTAATAATGACTTATTCTTTAAAGTAAAGACAACTAAATTTCATGCATGGAATCAAAAAAATTTCCTCCATTTTGCTACAGAATTATAAATTTCAGGTTTGAAGGTTTTTGTTTTGATTTTGTTTGTCAACTAAACACAAATTAGTCAAGAATTTAGAGTCAGCATGATAAGAATGAAATTAGACTTTTAGCTTTCATGCATTTCCACAATTAGTCACGTGCCCGTCCCCTTTGCGTTTGCTAGCTATTTCCATTTAATGTAATAGTATCTCGTTGGAAATAAACAATTATTAAATATTACGGAGTATCATTACGATCATTACCACAAATTAATCCAATTTAATGTTGAACTACTTTTGACATCCAAAACCCCCTATAAATACCCCCATCTCACCACCTT
This sequence comes from Chrysanthemum lavandulifolium, assembly GCA_022545495.1. Classification (NCBI taxonomy): domain Eukaryota; kingdom Viridiplantae; phylum Streptophyta; class Magnoliopsida; order Asterales; family Asteraceae; genus Chrysanthemum; species Chrysanthemum lavandulifolium. The sequence continues at coordinate 238,206,872 of CM040239.1, read as the reverse complement.
TCAGATTACACTTTACCTCATTCGTAGACACACAAATTTGCAAGTGGCAACCATATATTCTCAAGAAATTCATTTAGCATACACAAAACACAAATAAAAACACAAATGGCTGGTTGGGCTATAGCCGTGCATGGTGGGGCCGGAGTCGACCCTAATCTTCCTACCGAACGACAAGAACAAGCGAAACAACTTCTCACTCGTTGCCTCAATCGAGTATCGAAGCTCTTCGTTCTTCTGTATCTGCCATTGATGTCGTTGAGCTCGTTGTAAGTACTTTTTTCTATATATTTTCAGATTTCATGATGTGCATGATTTGTTTCTTTGGTGCATTATTTAGTTTTATGATAATGAATTGGTGGACATGCCTTGTATAGGTTCGGGAGTTGGAATCAGATCCACTGTTCAATTCTGGTCGTGGGTCAGCACTGACCGAGAATGGAACAGTGGAAATGGAAGCTAGTATCATGGATGGATCGGGAAGACGATGTGGTGCCGTTTCAGGACTCACCACCATTAAGAATCCGATCTCATTAGCTCGTTTAGTCATGGACAAGTCCCCACATTCATATCTCGCTTTTTCAGGAGCAGAAAAGTTTGCGAGACAAATGGTACGACATATATATCTTCAGTTTTACTTATCTAGTTATTACATTCTCATATAATTCATATAAAGTTGCTAACAATGAAACTGAATATTAAAAGTTTTTATTTTTATTTTGAAGGGAGTAGAGACCGTGGAGAATGACTATTTCATTACTCAGGACAATGTTGAGATGCTAAAATTAGCAAAAGAAGCCGATTCCATTGTGGTAAGTATGTCCAAAAAATGATTTTGTTAGTAATTTGGTTTGCAGAAATGGAATTGTGTTATTTAAGCTGGTATTTAAAAAGGCTATTCTATTTCCTTTTTGACTTTTTAATTGGCATTTTCGCATTTCCACAACGTGGAATGAATTAAATCTCACTAAAAAGTTGCAGTGTTGCTCTATCCTTAATAATTTCCAGTTTTATACATTGTAACTTATTGATTTATCCATATAATTTATTAGGTATATAAAACAAAAATGTAAGCTATTTATGACCAAGTGTGCCATTAAAGAGAGAATAATTATCGGATATTTTCTGCTCCCTTTGTTTTAAAACAATTGCACTGTTTTAATTTTTCGAAGTTTTTTTTTTTTTTTTTTTTTTTTTTCAATTTTGATTTTAAATATTTTTGTTTTTTATATAATATTTGATGAAAATTATAATGATGAAAATACATTAAAAGCTTAATTCATGCATATATTTTGTATTAAGTATTATATAACACAAATAAAAATAGTTAACGTTAAAGTCGAAATGTTTTTTTTTTTCTTTTGAAAAATTTAAATCAAAACAATTATTTTCGGACGAATGAAGTAATGTTCAAACATCACAAATTGAATATTTGATTTAGTTTATCCTTTATTTATTTGTATTTATTACAAGATATGATATGGTAATTAAGAGTATGAAATCCTAATAATGTTTTTGATATTCAACTCCATTTCCATTCACACGAGGTATTCCAAATAAAATATGAACTAATAAAAACCTCACCATCTTTGCAAACCAGTATTTATAAACCAACCCAGTTTTGCAAATAAACCTTGATAGTAACAATTATATGCAATAAAGTTTCAATATCTTTTGTTTCCTAACCAAAACGAATTTCTTTTGTTCTGGCAAATTAACAGTTCGATTACAGAATCCCAAAGGCTAATTACGAGTCATGTGGAACACAAGTCGAAAGTCCGATAAAATGAACGGTCTCCCAATAAACATCTATGCACCGAGACAGTAGGGTGTGTAGTAGTCGATAGCCAAGGCCATTGTGCTGCTGCAACTTCAACAGGGGCCTCTAAACAAAAGAACAGGCGAATTGGTGACTCACCCCTTATAGGTGCTGGGACGTGCGCATGTGACCTATGTGGTGTCTCGTGCACTGGTGAAGGTGAAGCTATTATAAGAGGGACTCTTGCACGTGAAGTTGGCGCGGTTATGGAGTACAAAGGGTTAGGGCTGCAAGCAGCAGTGGATTTTGTGATCAAAGAAAGGTTAGATGAAGGGAAAGCTGGCTTGATTGCGGTGTCGAAAACTGGTGAGGTGGCTTATGGGTTCAATTGTGTTGGGATGTTTAGGGGTTGTGCTACTGAGAATGGGTTCATGGAAGTTGGCATTTGGGACTAATTTGATTGACATAAACACATATTGTGTAGGACTTTGGATAGTTCATGGGTTAAGTTCTTGGATTTTAATTATTATATATTGGTATCAAATAAATGAAGTTTCAAGTGTTTAGATGTTGTCCATCAGTTTTAATTCTTGTATAATTTTCTTATGTAAATTTTATTGAACACAGCTACACAAACATGAACACAAACACAAACACAAACACAAACACAAGCTATGAAAACACATAATATATAACCCAAAGGATATTTTAGTGGTAAGTGTTTTGGGTTTAATTGAGATTCTCTAAGCCATATGCTTTCTGGACAACAAATGTTAGATTATACGAAAAGCGTGACATAGCTTTCAACTTCTAAGAGCATTCGCTTTCCATCTAATCTAACTATGATTCCTTTCTGTTTTTGTTTAAACAGCAAGTAGCTAGAGCCATCAACAAGTCCCCGCGGTAGTCCTAATCGCCCTTTCCCGTGCCCAACAGTTCCCCTAAACAAATGGTACCACTTATCGTCTTCCATTTTACACCACAAGTGTAACCATCACTTGTTATTCACAAGGGTAATAATGGACATAACACCAGTGAATCTTTTTCAAGATTCTTTGTTTTCTTCTCAATGGCAGAAACTATGCACATGCATTATATTATTTCTCAAATCTAGTATTGAGTTAACGAAAAGAAAACAAATCATATACAATCTCTTTTGGGAGGAACAATATAACAGATTTAGTATATAAATTATTCACACAAGAGTAAATTGCAAAATATCTATGTGGTTTGTCGAATTTGACACTAATCATCCCTTGCCGATATTTTTTTACAAATATCATCCTGAAAAGCCAAACGCCTTTCACATTCCATCCCTCCGTAATCAAGTTAAGAATAATATTCTCATTTCATCTTTAACCTGCACCGTCCCGTCTAATTCTCGCCCTCACTTCACCATCCTCACGACACCCCATTTTCTATTTCCTATTTTTTCCTACCTCTCCATCACCTACCTTTAAAACTAATAACCCACATCAAATTATCATAATCTACACCAATTTTGCACCTCATCAGCCACTCGATGAGATGGATGGATTTTTGCGTGACCACGCTCAAGATAAGTTCTGACTAACTGACAAATTATTTTGATGATCACATTATTTCAAGATCGAGAAACTAAGCAATCACACAAGAAAGTTATCCATGTCATTGTCAACTGGTATTGAACAAAGGAATGACCGACTTATTAACCATAAGATCATTAGCAAGCGATAATCACTATGTACTTGTGTGACAAATGTGGTTGCTATATTGATGTACTTGTAGGTTAATACCCAAAAAAATCATTCATGATGCTCACGCAAATCACCTTCTTAAAGCAATCAAAAAAATACAGATGGTGCAAGGCATGTCAAGGACAGACCCACATGGGAGCCGGACGATTAAAAGTTAAGGAGTGCAATTGTTTTTGAAATATGTTTTTCTGAGCACGTTGTCACGACCCGCCTATTTTTACAAGTGTGATCGGGATTCCGGATTATTCTACACTTCTCATGAAAGGCCTTGGATAAAGCTTGGAAGAGTTTAGAAGCCCATGGAAGATTATGGATAATCTTGGAAGCTTTTGGAATAGGTTGGAAGCTCTAGAAACTTGCTAGAAGCTTATGGAAAATCATAGAAGCTAGAAGCTTCAAAGAACCTTGTAGAAGCTTGTATAGAGTAGTATAAATAGGTGTTAGCTCATTTGTAGAATTCATCCATAGAAACTCATTTGTAAAGCTCTCTTGTAAAGCTCTAAGTAATACAAAGCATTTCCTTTCATTCCACTTGTTCCTTTCTTAGAAACTATCTTCGTTGCATACATCGTTGAGTATTCGAGCAAGGCTGAGCTTAGTCGAGACTAAGTGCCGCACGGGAGACCTTGTAGAGACAAGTCCGTGACAAGTGGTATCGAGGCGGCGTTGATTCAAGGCGATGGCAAACGAGACCGATAAGATTGGTGCTAGTGGAGTTGCGATTGTTGATGAGAGGCAAGGTCGCGATGACAAGCGTCGAGACCGAAGAAGAGAAGTGCGTCTAAGGGCGTTATGTCAAGCTTTGATAAGAGATTAGCGGGTGTTGAGACATCCGTGTCGAGTTGAAGACCCAAGTTGAGGACTTGGATGGTCTAGACACCGAGTTTATGACCATGAAGGATGACTTTCGGGAGGTCATCAATACGCTTAGTGGTGAATTTAGCGTGAAATCAATGGTCTAAAGAGAGTTGTTCGTAGGCAAAATCTCCAACATTGAAGACCATCGAAGACTTGCAAGCCGATGTAGTGCTATGCAAGCGATCCATAGCTAACGGAGGTGGAAGCGTTGGTAATAATGCTCAGAAGATTGATGTTCCAAAACCATCACCGTTCGTGGGAAGCGGGAAGCTAGGGCGGTTGATGATTTCTTATGGGAGATGGAGCAATACTTGGGCGTCAACATTACGGATGATGATATCAAGATCAAGATGGCGACCCGATACTTGAAGGATACCGCGGGCGTTATGGTGGAGCGTCGATATGGAGATATCGGCGAGTGCGTGTACTATCGATACTTGGGCTGATTTTGTTGCGGAACTTAAGAAACAATTTTACCAGAGAATGCTAAGAGCGAAGCAAAGAGTCGGCCGTAAACTTAAGCATTCGAACGATCCGGGATTATGTTAAGGAATTTACTACACTAACCTTGGAGATTCCGGATCTTTCGAACAAGACTCTCTTTTATTTCCTCGATGGTTTACAAGGATGGGCTAAGGCGGAGCTAGAGGCGTGGAGTTCAAGACCTCGCTCGGCTATCGCCCATGCCGAGGGCCCGATCGACTTTAGTTCGAGAAGGAAGCGTCTAAGCGAAGGATCGAAGGTGAGCCACGATAAAGGTGGGGAGAGAAAGTCGCTCAAGCAAAGCCCGACAATACGTAAACCACCCACGGAAAGAACAAGGAAATAAAGGCGGCCTTCAAGAGTGGTGGATGCTTCGTATGTGATGGACCTCATAGAGCTCGAGATTGCCCCAAGAAAGCAAGCCTTAATGGAATGATGGCTCATGACGACGAAGGCCCAGTGATGGCGGATGCATGAGCTCGATGAGGATCTTGAATGCAATCAAGGCCAAGGCGGAGTACCGAAGTTGTAGGGAAAGGATTGCGGTTTGTGGAAGCAACCATCAATGGGACCAAAGTGCGTGCTTTAGTAGATTCGGTGCCACTCGTAATTTCGTGTCGGTTGATGAAGCCAAGCGGCTGAGGATTAGCACTACGAAAGGGTGGAGCGTTCAAGCCGGTAAACTCAAAGGCGAGCCTATGGAAGGAGTGGCCAAGGATGTTCGAGCCAAGATTGGAGAATGGGAAGGGCGGTTGACTTGTCGGTGGTCCCGATGGATGACTTCGATGTGGTTCTTGGGTTAGAGTTCCTCGATAAGGTCGAGCTTTCCCTATGCCATTTGCTAATTCTTTATGTATCCTAGGCGGTGGAAAGACTTGCATGGCTAGCACGGGCGGGATTCTAAGTGTGGAGCGAAGACCCTTTCGGCCATGCAATTCAAAAAGGGTACAACAAGCGAGCCTTGCTATTTGGCGGTGACAAGGCTAGAAAGCGGATGGCGAGTCGGGCAAAGTAGAGGTACCAAAGAGATCGGCGGGTACTTGAGGAGTTCAGGGCGTGATGCCCGAGGAGTTGCCAGCTACCACCTGGAGGAGGTGGATCATACCATCGAGTTGGAGCCGGGTTCCAAGCCACCCGCTAAAGCCCTGCCGAATGCCACCACCGAGTTGGAGGAGTTGCGAAAACAACTCAAGGATCTTTTGGATGCGGGCTATATTCGACCCTCGAAAGCCCCATATGGTGCGCCGGTGCTATTTCAAAGGAAGAAGGACGGATCCTTGCGGATGTGCATAGACTACAGGGCACTTAACAAGGTAACGATTAAGAACAAGTACCTATTCCTCTTATTGCGGTTTGTTTGATCAACTTGGAAAGGCGAGATACTTCTCAAGTTAGACTTGAGATCGGGGTACTACCAAGTACGGATAGCGGAGGAGAGCGAAGCTAAGGCGGCGTGTGTCACGAGTATGGTTCTTCGAGTTCTTAGTAATGCCTTTTGGCTTAACAAATGCTCCGCTACATTTTGCACCCTCATGAATAAGTTATTTCACCCGTTCCTCGATAAGTTTGTGGTGGTATACTTGGGCGATATTGTTGTTTATAGTCATACCTTGGAAGAGCATGTCTTGCATTTGAAGCGAGTGTTTCAAGTGTTACGAGAAAACGAGCTTTATGTAAAGTTGGAGAAATGCTCTTTACGCCCAAGGCAAGTCGAGTTCTTGGGACACAAGATTAAAGGCGGTGGATTGATGATGGGCGGGCAAGGTAAAAGCTATCCAAGAGTGGGAACCACCAACCAAGGTAGCGAATTACGATCTTTTCTTGGCTTGGTGAACTATTATCGAAGGTTTATCAAGGGTACTCGGCAATAGCATCTCCGCCAGCGGACCTATTGAAGAAGAACAAAACTTGGAGTTGGGACGAAAAGTGCCAAGTGGCGTTCGAGAGTTTAAAGAAAGCGGTTATGGAGGAACCGGTGTTGAGACTACCGGATGTAACCGTGCCTTCGAGTTACATACGGATGCATCGGACTTTGCTATTGGAGGAGTTCTAATGCAAGAAGGACACCGATCGCATTTGAGAGTCGGAAGTTGAATGAAGCAGAGAGGAAGTACACCGTGCAAGAGAAAGAAATAGCGGCGATCATCCATTGCTTACGGACTTGGAGGCATTATTTGTTGGGTTCGAGATTAAGTGATCAAGATGGACAATGTTGCTACAAGCTACTTTCAAACCCAAAGAAGTTAAGTCCCAAGCAAGCTCGGTGGCAAGACTTCTAGCGAGTTCGACTATCACTTGGGTACAAGCCGGGAAGGCTAATGTGGTAGCCGATGCATTGAGTCGCAAAGGCGGAGTTTGCGGCAATCACCCAGCGCAATTCTTCCTCGAAGACCAAATCAAGGAAGGATTGGAACATGATCCTTTGCCAAGAAGCTCGTGGCCCTAGCAAGAGAAGGAAAGACTCGGAGATTTTGGCTTAAAGGAGACATGTTGTTCACGAAAGGAGATCGGCTACGTGCCTAAGTGGGGTGATCTTAGGCGGTTAATCTTGAAAGAGTGTCATGATTGAAGTGGGCGGTCATCCGAGGATCAAGAGGGCGTTGGCATTGGTCGAAGGCACTTATTATTGGCCAAGGATGGAAGGCGATGTAGAGACATTCGATGCGAGCGTGCCTTATTTGCCAACAAGACAAGATAGAGCAAAAGAAATCCGGAGGATTGTTGGAGCCTCTACCGGCGCCGAGGACCATGGGAAAGCGTTTCCATGGACTTTATCACATGCTTGCCGAAGTCGGAAGGAAGCAGGAGTATTATTGTGGTGGTCGATCGATTCTCGAGTATGGAACTTTCATTGCCGCACCACCCGATGTTACTGATGGATGAGGCAGCTAAGCTTTTCTTTAAGAATGTGGTGAAGTATTGGGGAGTGCCACATGTGATCGTTAGCGATCGAGATCCAAGATTCACGGGCGCTTTTGGACGGAGTTGTTCAAGATCATGGGAGCAGTTTGAACTTCTCTGAGTTTCCATCCCCAAGCAGACGGGCAAGCGGAGAGGTGAGCGCACTATTGGAGCTCTATCTTGGCACTATGTGAGTGCCAACCAACATGATTGGGCTAAACTCCTTGACGTTGCTCAATTCTCGTACAACATGCAAAGGAGTGAAGCCACAGGAAAGAGTCCTTTTGAGTTGGTCACGGGGCGCCAACCATTGACTCCGAATGCCTTAGCCGCATCATACGAAGGGAGTAGCCCGGCCGCTTACAAGACGATGAAGGAATGGCACGAGCAAGCGGACTTGGCCCGGGCTTCGTTGGATAAAGCGGCTAAGAAGATGAAGAAGTGGGCGGATGGAAAAAGAAGACACGTTGAGTTCGAGGTAGGAGATCAAGTGATGGTGAAACTCTTGCCTCAACAATTCAAATCACTAAGGAAGGTGCATAAAGGCTTGATACGGAGGTATGAAGGCCCTTTCCGGTGATTGGGCGTGTTGGAAAAGTTTCTTATCGACTTCAACTACCGCCCAGTTGAAGATTCATCCGGTCTTCCACGTTAGTCTTCTCGAACCCTATCATGGGGCGAGGAAGACTCGGAGCGAGGGTGTCAGCGGGCACCAGCGGTTGTTACCTCGTGCGATCGAGAGGTTGATGAGATCTTGTCGGATCGTGCGATCACGGAGGCGAGTGCCAAGCTATAAGGAGTACTTGATCAAGTGGCGTAATTTGCCGAGTGAAGCAAGTTGGGAAGCGAAGACTTCTTGTGGCAATTTGCAGACAAGATCAAAAAGTATCACGAGGATGGCACGGCGAGGGCGTCGCGAGCTTAGGTGGGGAGGATGTCACGACCGCCTATTTTTACAAGTGTGATCGGGATTCCGGATTATTCTACACTTCTCATGAAAGGCCTTGGATAAAGCTTGGAAGAGTTTAGAAGCCCATGGAAGATTATGGATAATCTTGGAAGCTTTTGGAATAGGTTGGAAGCTCTAGAAACTTGCTAGAAGCTTATGGAAAATCATAGAAGCTAGAAGCTTCCAAAGAACCTTGTAGAAGCTTGTATAGAGTAGTATAAATAGGTGTTAGCTCATTTGTAGAATTCATCCATAGAAACTCATTTGTAAAGCTCTCTTGTAAAGCTCTAAGTAATACAAAGCATTTCCTTTCATTCCACTTGTTCCTTTCTTAGAAACTATCTTCGTTGCATACATCGTTGAGTATTCGAGCAAGGCTGAGCTTAGTCGAGACTAAGTGCCGCACGGGAGACCTTGTAGAGACAAGTCCGTGACAACGTGCAACCCTTTATTTTACTTAATAAATCTTTATAGAGTAATTTTAATACTCAGAAATCAAATCATCAAAAAAAAAGTGCAACATCCTTTAAAAAAATCCTTAGTTCGTCTCTAGGCATATGGGTGGTTTATTAATGCAGATGTATATTCATGTAAAATTTGCAATTTTAATTTACACACTGAATGTCCACTCTTATCACCTAGAACAATTTGGTACATGTACGATACGCATCCCTGTCACATAAGATATACTTAGTGGCGGAGCGAGGAAATTTCAGCACATGAGGCAACAATTGTTAAGCGGTGTTAATTAACAAGATGGAATGTCTTTTTTTTAGTGTAACTCAAAACAAGTTAGGACGGGTAACGCAACCTCTGCGCCATTCCCATGTGGCAAGGGAAATGGTGTCGTCATTCCTGCGCCACCACCATCGAGGTCCAGCGCCATTTGGTAAGTGAGTGTGTTAATGCTCGCCATGCTATTTTTTTTTTCTTTTTTTTTTATGAAGTGTGTTGATTGAAGAAGAAAAAGACAGGCAAATGATGGTGGTTGCAAGAATTTTTAGGGTTAAGTGGCTTTGGGCTTATCCAAATTTATTACTAACAATTTTTGGGTGGTGGGCTAGTGAATATTCTTGGACTCTTAATTTTTATGGGGTTGAATATATCACAAGATTATTTATTTTTATATTTTTTGTATTATAATTTGTATTTTTATTTTTATAAATGAAAATTTAGTTTGTTTGAAAAAAAAAAGGTAGTGTTGGGGCCCAAAAACCGAGAAACGACACACAAGCGGCATGTGAAACGAGGGAGGGGTATCTTTAGTGTGTGAATGTGAAATACTGATGTTGCGCTGATTTAACAAAATGACATGAATAACGACATGCCACCACACCCCTTACTGTTACCTCATGATTATTAGAGGGCAAGGTGTCATAACAAGGCATATCCTCTTCATCAGTGTCACCTCAGCGCCACATCAGCATCCCACTTCTCCACAACTAACCACAACAAACCTCCCTCACTCATAACAAACCTCAACCTCTTCATTTGGGGCCCACCACTACCACTTTATTTTTTTTTATTCAATTTTCCTAATAAACTAAACTCATTTCATTCAAAATAAAATACAATACATAACTTAATAATAAGAAAAAAAAAAAAACAACACTTACTAATAAAAGCGATACGAAAAGAAAAAAAACAACACGGGTAAAAAAATACAACACATACTAATGTCTGAAACCTAGTCATCTCTTTAGTGATATTTCTTGATTAGGCGTTCACTGCATGCGGATGATTTACGCTTTTAGGGTCATGATTCAAATTGGATCTATCATCGGAAAATCCATCTCGATCTTCTCTTGGAGAGCTTTTTCCTTCTCCGCCTCGCCTCGTAACAAGCCATTTGAGCGTCGGCTTTTGAGCATATATTTCAATATATGTCCCGAAAACTACTCGATTGACTTCCACCGGAGCTTGCGGCGCTCGGCGTTGAAGTCGACTTACATTCTTCTTGCTCATTTGCCTCCATCTCTTCCGGGCCGAGGTCGTCCGTCCTACTGAATATATCCTCGAGACATGTAATGTCGATGGGATATTCGGCATCCCACTGGGATAATTTTCAAAACATTCAACATTTTCATCACGAAACTCCTTCCCACCACCCAATTGCTGCGAAAGCTATCTTTGGCATTCTAGACATGATCGTGGTCATTTTCACCACCGATCTTGAAGATGTTTGTAAATAGCGTTGAACTTCTGGCAATCCAGGTTAATCCTCGACCATTTACCAGTTATCATATTCTTGCCACTTGCGGTTATCGGTGGTCTTAAAATTGAACATGTCGAGAATGTCGTTCCAAAAGAACTCTTGAGACGGTCATTTCCCATATCTCTATCTTGGGAAATTTCTATCCAACACTTCTATGAAATAACATTTCTTGGACTTGCTCCACTTCCTCCTGCCTCGCTCTTTATGACTTCCACATCTTCGTCGTCGTCTGCGTCGAATCCACAACATGTTTTTTGCCTTCGTCTTTTTCCCTTGCCTTTTCTTGGGTTCGCGTGCTTTTGAAACTTTGAATTGTGAACCGGACGGTTGTGATTCCATTTGGAGACAGCTGTGGAGGTTGTGACGGGTTAAAAAGCTGTGGAGGTTGTGTGGGTTAAAAAGCGTAGTGATTGAAATCGGTAACTTAACTGCGAATCCTTGTTGAGCCGATATTGTTGGTTAAGAAATATTTCTTGTGGAGCAGGTTGGAATTTGTCGAGGAGGGGTAGGCGGGTTTAAGAACCCCGTATTGTGGTGGGTTTGAGTTAAGTAAGTTTGTAATCTGCTCCGTCGTTTGGGTTTTGAGGCGTTGTGAGATATTTTTTGGAAGATGATAAAAATAATGGAGATGAAGATGATAAAAATAATGGAGCGAAGATGATATAAATAGGGGTGGTGGGTTTTAAAAAAAATAAAAAAAAATGAAAAAAAAAATAAACATTTAATATATATCCGTTTAATAACGGCTATATATCCATTGCCTCACCTTTTATCAATCCATCTCGCCGCGTCGAGCAGCTCCAACTAACGACGACCGGCGGCGAAGGCGGTGTGTCAGCGGCCGGCGGCGCCACGCTGGACGACGAGGGGTCACGAAGAAGCGACACCGTCTGCTTTTACGGTTTCTTTTTTTTGGTTGTATACACTTCGTACTCATTTTAGGCACCGATGGAATGGAACAAACACAAAAACCTAATGAACAAATCTTAATTTTGTATGGTGTTGGGCTGTATTTTGTGGGTATATAAAATGGGCTTTTCAAAAAATGGAACAGACATACACCGTCATATTATTTTTTTTGTGAGCGGGGTCATTTTATCACGAGTGTTTAGTCTTGTTTTGGTATAGGAGAAAAAAAGCTGAGGCGATGCTGATATGGTGTAAGAGAAAGAAAACTTTGTGAGTGCGATTATCTTATTACGAGTGTTTGATTGTGTTTTAGTCTAAGAGAAAGAAAGCTGAAATGATGCCGATGATTTAACGTAAAAAAAAAAGAAAACTAAGATGACCCTGTGTCAGCATTGAGCACCAGGCATTGAGTTTGATCTTGGTGCGGTCTTATTACATTATGTGTCAAACAAGGTGAAGAATGGTTTAGCACTTCTTCCTTGTAATTATAGAAGAGATATGCATGTCAAGCAGTAAGAACGAGAACAAAAGATTATCAAAAAAAGTTATTATCACACTCCCAAAGAGTACCCCCACAAGACATAATAACAACTAAAGAATTTATTCAGATTGTTTTATATCAAACAATCAATTTCATAATGAACATCCAAAACATTACTTCTCTTGCTTATTAGAAGCTGTTTCTTCTCCCTTAGGATCGATCACATGAGTAATTTCAACCTTCTCCTTCACCGGCTTATCTTCGTCTTTGGATCCTGCCGGCGACCTATAATCGACAGTTTCGACCTTCACTTCCTTTTCTCCATCCTTGTTCACTTGTTCAGTAACCTAATCTCATAATAAGAAACACATAAGTACGGTCACATAAGAAAAATAAAATAAAAAGCTAAATAATCTATTACTCCGTATATTTGCACACCTTTGATGTATCCATCTTTTGAATGATTTGGGTTTACGTGCACTGGTTGATATATAAAGCTCAATGAATTAGTTGTTGTGACACGTTGACGCTAACGTGGCGGACGGTGGTGGTGTTTAAATTAGATATTTTAAACTACGGAGTATATATCTCGCGAAAATAGAAAGGTTAGGCAAAGAAGCATGCTTTTAATACTCGCCGCACACTTGTGCTTTTAATATTCATCATACTTTATTACACCATGTCGACAAGCAGGTCGATCGCTTAGCCGGCCACTATTACACGCCAGGGGCGGACTCATGTGGGCGAAGCAAAAAATTTTATTCGAAGAGTTATATTTTAATAATTTTTTAAAAACTACATTACAAATTAGTTTTTAAAAAGGTCAAATTAAAAAAAATATTTTTCAAAAAATTTGCATTGCAATTTTTTTTTAAGATGGCACGTAACTTTTGTGACCCCTCCTTGTCTCTACCTATGCTTATGCTTTGTGTATGGGGTGGCAGTGCCCCCATGGCTCGACAAAAAAAAAAAAAAATGATATTTTAGCTTGTTATTTATTTTTCAATTTTGAACTTTTCTTATAAATGTCCCTCATTGAAAACTCAAATTGCTCTCACCCACACATTAAAACCAAACATTCAACACTATAATACCTTATAAATCCGTCTTCTCTAAATAACGATATTTGATTTATCATTCCGATTCTTGATTTTTTTGCCGCATTTTAATAGTATTGTAAAAAAAGAATTGCCCCCACAGTCGATTCCGCTACTGATTAGTGCATTCTAGGTGACGAGCTTAATGTGTATATAGCCTACAATTAAAACGACTGTAAACAGCACTGACTCATAAAATTCAATAACTTACACAAACATGGGATCAGATTACTATGGGTTAAATCCAAAAATCAAACTATAATATTCATATGAACTTTGTAGAATACTTCTAAACTACTGTAACCAATGCTCCAAATATTGCAAATTGAATATCAGTTAATACAGGTCTACTATGTAACTAGAATTTTCAACCAAAATAGTGTTTCTTTGTATCTTGCAAAATTATCACAAGTATGCGTATAAAATGTGACGTATTAAACTTATTATGCATGCCATTTATCTTGTATCATACTTGTCATAACCACAAATATAACTAATATCTTGGCAACTTGTTACATGTGTGTTTGTATACATTAGCATCTATCACAACTCAAAGTGCTTGAAAATCATAGAAGTCTTAAACTGATAGGATCTCAGTTTCTCCTTTAGGTAAGAAGGCAATGAGTAGTAAAAGTCAGTGGATTTAGGCGCATGCGTGTGTCTTATTACGTTGCACACCCTATAACAATATCCGAATATCCGCTACAAAAGTTGTAATTTTGTAAGCCTTTTTTAGCCGGTCAATAGTAATTGTCAATTTTTTTTTTTTTTTTTTTTTTTTTTTTTTTTTTATCTTGTGTATTTTCTGAAAATGATCCATTGGATTTCCCAAAACTACTAACAATTAAAATTTATAATCATAAAGATCAACAATCATTATATTTGTAATAGGTAAAACCAAGGTTGTCAAGATCGGGATCCTACAGGGATCGTTTTGTCTTTGTAAGATCGTGATCGTAAGATCGGATCGGGATCTTAAGATCTCTTCTCTAATGTTATTCTTAATAGTTTTATGTAATTTTTACAAATCTACAAATTCTAATACATTATAACCACAAAATACTATGAATGTTTCGTATAAATATTGTCATAAATTATGATTATAAAATGTTTAAAAGATTAACATTTTGTTTTTGAATTCTATGAACAAACAACCCATAAATTTGTAATTTTTAGTTTGTAATCCGAGAAGTGTAAGATCGGATCGGATTAAATCGTAGATCGTATGGTCGAGATCGGGATCCTATAAGATCTTAAAACTGCGAAGATCACATGTAGGATCCTGATCGTTTTCTTTCTGATGTCGTAAAATCACAAGATCACAAGATCGAGATCGGGATCACGACAATGGGTAAAACATCTATTATTAGACGATGTAACTTATCATTATAATATTCCAAAATAAAAAATACAGCTTATATCTATGGCTATTTTGGTTATTTTGACTTTTTTAGTAAAAGGATGCTAAGTAAAATATTTTTAAAATATGGCTGTTTGACAAGTTATATACTGGAGGGGCTAAATTTGAAATTTATCATATAAAAACAAAATTTTGGGTTTTTGTGTCATCTTCTTCCATGGGACACAACCCTTCTGTACTTGCTCCACTGTAAACGAGTTTTTAAGTTTATATATCAACTGTGACTCAAATAACTAATTTCCAACATTGTAAAACGTATTCATTCCGTCTAAAAACGTCATTCACTTGGATTAAAACATGCAAAAATGAGTTTATAATCTTATATCAGCGATACAGATCTAGAAGTTGGAGGCCCCAAGAAAATGGGGGCCCTGTGCCGTAGCACACCTTGCACATGCTCAAATCCGGGCCTGGAGACAACCCATAAGGCTGCCTCAAGTAAGGAAGGTCAATCATCCCATTTTTCGCCCGCCACGTCACTCTTTGACCGCCAGTGATTGGGTCTTGGGAAACACGACCTTTAATGAAATTAATTAGAAAGTGAGAGTTTTGTTTTTATGTGTGTATTTGTGTCGATCGCTCCCACGACCAAGATATACAAAAGGTAACCCACGATCGACTTTCCACACTAACAAGATCGAGTGAAGATCGATCGATCCAGTCGATCGTTTACTCTTACTGGGGGCAGCCTAAAGATAAAATTAAAAACTAATTGGAACAATGTTCCAAATACGCTATCACTTTACTAAAACATATTTATGGTGCATAAGAAGTGATTTTTGGGCACCAAACTATAAATGCATTGATCATCTTTATTAAATATTCTGGTGCACAAGTAATGTGTTTTGGGCACCAAAGTATAGGTGACACATTTTCATTTGTTTATAAATTAATTTTGATGCTTTAAAATGAAGAATCATCTTTATTAAATATTTTGGTGCGCAAAGAATAGGTTTTGGGCACCAAAGTGTAGGTGACACGTTTTAATTGGTGTATAAATTAATTTCGGTGCTTTAAAATGAATATTCAACTTGTTTAAAATTTTTGGTGAGCAAGGAATGGTGCGTGAGCACCAAAAACGGCCAAAAATACTTATACGGTTCAAATACATCATTTTATAAAAATACTTTAATAAATACGACCATTTATCCAAATTACAAAATTAAACTCATATTTCTTGTCATTCGTGCGTCAATGTTTTGCCTAAATACTACTTTCAAGCTCGACTTATGTAAGATATAACTTTTCACATACACATCAAACCATAACACAAGGTGGCGTATAAGATGGAATTCTAGAGAGAAAGTTAGAGGTTTAGGGAACTTAGTGAGAGAAAGTGAAAGATATTATTATGAGCTCCACTCTCTACCTTGGGAGGTAGAGTATTTATAGTCTTACACAAATCGCCACACTTTGGGGCATGGATCGAGCATCTGATGGGTAAAGACCGTCCGTCCTCCACGGTGTTACATAACTAAATTACTACTTAACTTAAAGAACTACGACTACGAGCTTTCTAACGATTACATATACTTGAGGTGACCGACTCTTTAATCTTGGAATTTCTAATTCCTAACAATCTCCCAAGGAGGTCACCTCAATAATGTACCAAAATTACATTGAATACAAATAGATATAACATTTAACAATTGATCTTGCATTCTTGATGTAGTCCTTTGCTCTAAGCTCGTAGTCGGTGATTCTTCACATTGCATGATTGGTTATTCCAAGTGGAGGTCTTTTCTTGATCCACGTGATGATAAGTTTGAGCCATCTTTGGAGATCATCGACTATCAACAATCTCGACACATCCTTTGTGGTGTTGGTATGTTGTGACTTTGGGACCGACATGCTCACATTACGAATCATGATATCTTCTCATCGAGTGGCGGAAGCTTTAGTTGATTCATGATATTGGCGGCGTAGCGAAGCATGGAGTGAAAATATCGAGTCATTGATGCACTAATCATGATTTCTTTTGAAGTGAATGTGTTGAGTGAGCATGCGGCTATGGATTGACCGCTTCATTACGATCATTTGCAAGCGTCGGCGTACACGCATACAACGATTAGCAACAAATCGCACGAAAGTGTCTTTGATCACTTCGTTGAATTGAGTACTGGCCGCGGTTCCCGTT
This sequence comes from Chrysanthemum lavandulifolium, assembly GCA_022545495.1. Lineage (NCBI taxonomy): Eukaryota > Viridiplantae > Streptophyta > Magnoliopsida > Asterales > Asteraceae > Chrysanthemum > Chrysanthemum lavandulifolium. Next base: position 238,189,930 of record CM040239.1, on the reverse strand, counting down.
GATCGATATAAATCTTTGTGATCGGTGGGATTCAAAAGAATCTCCTTGACGGGGTTTCGCGGTTTGTTCTAGTTTGTTCTCAAACCGGAGCGTCTCAAAGAAGACAACACGGAGTGAGTGAACCGGCGACTTTTAAGTTCAGCGATTGATGAAAAGAGATTTGAAAAACAATCGTGTATTGCTCAATAGAAATTGTTTTGCAATACAACGAAGGTTTTATTGGAAATCAATTATCAATCATAAAAATACCTTTTGGTTTGAAGAATGAGTACACGGTCGATGTGCTAAAGAAAAGAGTTTATAAGCACAAAGACCGGTTTTCAAAGGTATCCGTCAATCCACAACTGAACCGGGATTGATTCAAGAAAATGAATCGCCCCATTGTTTACATTCGGTTGTCACATGGTTGATCCATATAATAGATCTCACATGCCACCTACCGGGAGCTTGTTTGATGTTGGCTCGAGGCTTTCCATCTTCATTGTGAATGTGTAAACACCTCACTCGGATGTTACAGCAATACCACAAGGATAATCGTGGGACTCAATATATAATCTCTCTTTCCACATTGTGTGAAGCAGAGAGTCTTCATTGAAAGTGTCCTAATGAGATTTATTGATGATCTCGTGGCTCTAGACTCAATTTGTGCATATTTGGATCCTATCTGGGAGACTAGGGAGAGGTCTCCTTCTTCATATCAACAATCTCTAAGAGAAAGTCGATAGATAATGTCGGTTCCCGTGAGAATGAAACAAGTCCTTTTAAGAGGAACTTGAGTGGTTTGGAAAGTTGAAGTGCGGTCGTCCTTTGGGTCCATGGCGTCTTGTCTTCAATACCGATGTTACCATCGGTAGCATATGAATTGAACCGGTTTACGCCTAAGGTTGAATAAATGGAGGCTTATTTGTTTTCACCCTTTTCTCATTCAATTCTTTTAATTCTTCACCCCTTGATGCTTACCAAGACTTCATAGCTAGAACCTTGTTGGGTTTATTCGATACTAGCTCGGTCTTAGTCCGCACTCTTCCCATATCTCATTTTCTCCTTTTCTCATCATACCTAAGGACTTCTACACTAACTAGTGGATTGTCCTGGGTAGATCCCTCCGGTTACGGCGGATCATGGGAACCAATACCTAACCTTATCATCCTTATATCACCGTACATAAAGTAAAGTTGGTCGGTCGATTTGGTATTGTTCATACGCCATTGGATCAATTGAAAACCATTTGAAAATCAATTCGGATACTTGTGATATATAATCAAAGCATTTTGTACTGAATTGTTTTGATATTTTAAACGAGAACTCCCCTCAACATGTGCATCAAGTATTTGAAAATGTTAAGCACATGGAGGCAAGAGAAAAATTAACTTCTTTGATTACAATTTTCTAAAGATATCAACATCACTTCCTCAGCGGATCAAGTGGGTATAACATTTCCGGAAGGATGAGGTTTCCATGAATTTTGCTCCCCTCAATATGTGCCATGAGGTTTGAAAAGAGTTTTGCACATACTAGAGGAACACGCACATTGGGATAAATGATCACGTTTCAAATCATAGGTTTAAGATAGGTGCTCCCCTCAACATGTGCATTGAAAAATTGAAATCGTTTGTCACATGTGGGAGGGACGACATGTTCATTCATGTGAAACCATTTATCTTAATATCGGTTTAAATCTAATTTAAATCACACATTCTCCCCGATCACAATTATCAAATCATTTGAGATTTGTGATCTCGTATAGATTAAATTGATTTTGAAAGCTTTTAGGGAGAATTGTGACTTGATTGTGAAAGCGTTTGAGCGATAAGGATTGGATTTTAAGACTTTAAACTCCATTTATAAAACCATGCATGTATATCTTTTGAAAACAATTTAATGCCAAATAACTTTTTAATTTAATTGAAATCATTCTCCCCTCGATCAATAGCGTAGGTTGTTGATTGAGAGATAAGATTTTGACAAATAAGTCGATGATTATCAAAAATAGAGATTGAGTTATTTTTCAAAGCATTTAGTTTTCATGAGATAGGAGTTTATAGAATCGAGCATAAGATTTGAAAACTTGGTAAAACATGGCTCTGTTCTTTCTTTAAAACCGGGTTATTGCACGAAGATGACAATAAACCATTTAACTTTCTCCCAAAAAATTTTTTTTTTTTTTTTTTTTTTTTTTTTTTAAAGAGTTCGAACAACATCTAAGGTCCGTGTCATTCTTTGAATGACAACAAAAGACTATAGATATTTTCGAACCAAAAAAACATGACAAAAATGACAATATTTTTGAAGAATTTTGAATTTTTGATTTTATGGATTTTGAAAGTTTTATAATTTTCTATTTTGTTTTGAATAATTATTTACAAGAGATAGATGAAGAAAGACCTTTACTCCTCGTCTTCCTCACGAAGGCGTTTGAGAGTTCTGGTTGAAGGCTTTTCAAACCAAGGCGTGGAAGAATAAACTCAAAACGTTCTCTAGGAAGAGCTTTGGTGAAGATGTCCGCTAAGCGATATTCGGACCTCACAAAATATAGTTCCACCACACCTTTTCCACTTGTTCCACGATGAAATGATGTCGAATGTCGATATGCTTTGCTCTTGAGTGTTGAGCGTTGTTGCATGAGAGAGCAATAGCACTTTATTATCACGATGCGGAGGATTTTGTTGAATTCAAAGCCATAGTCGGATAATTGAGATCTCATCCATAAGATTTGAGCACAACAAGATGACATGGCTATGTATTCGACCTCTGTAGAGAAATAGAAGTACTCATTTGCTTCTTTGAAGACCGACTCACAAGCTTATCACCCAAAAACCGAGCACCTCAGGCGTGCTTGACGTGTATCTTGACAACTGCATGATCGGCATCTGCATAGGCCGTTAGTGACATACCGGTGTCCTTGGTACCATAGTCCCATATTGATGGTTCCTTGGAATACCGAAAGACCCGTTTAAGCGCTTCAAGGTGCTTTTTAGTAGGCAGCACGGTATCTAGCACACATGCACACGAGAACAAGATGTACGGTCTACTTGCTTGGAGGTACATCGGGGATCAATCATACTACGATATTTCGTTTGGTCGATCATGATCCACAGAGTGGTCCTCATCTAGTTTGGTTCGATCAATCATGGGGGTGTCGGCGGTCACTTGAATCAAATCAAATTTCTTTAAAATCTACATTGCATATTTAGATTGATTTATGAAAATGCCTCGGGACTTTGTGAAATTTGTAATCCCAAGAAAAATGACATTTGTCCCATCATTGACATTTGAAACTTTGAACTCATTTCATTAAAAAGCGATCACATTCCATTGGGTCGGTCGAGGCAAAAATAATATCATCAACATAAATTTGAACATGAGTTAAATGTTTGCACGACTTCACGGTGAACAATGTAGGATCAATTGCTCCTTTCTTTGAATCCGGTTGATAGAAGAAACTTTGTGATGTATCATACCATGCCCTTGGAGCTTGCTTTAAACCGTAAAGAGCCTTCTTCAAGCGATAAGCGTGAGTAGGATGCTCTTGATTCACAAATCCTTGAGTTGGTGACATAGGCGACTTCTTTGAGATCTCCGTTCGAAATCTTGTCTTTACATCCATTTGATACACCACCATGTTCTTACTTGCGGCATTTGCGGAAAGATTACGATTGCCTCGATTCGAACCCTTTGGAGCAAAAGATTCTTCAAAGTCTATACCCTCCTCTTGGCGATATCCTTTAGCAACTAATCGAGCCTTGTTCTTCAACACATCACCATGCTCATCAAGTTTTACTTTGAAGATCCATTTAGAGCTATAATCATAGCACGATCCGGAGCGGTACTAACTCCCATACATCAAGGCGATCAAACTCATGAATTTCATCTTGCATAGCATTGAACTAGCTATCTTCATTCATAGCGGTTTAACATCTTTTGGTTCGATCTTAGATAGTACGGAGTTGAAGAAGCACCATAAGGCATCGGTTGCGAGTTGCTTCGGGTTGATCTGAGACGAGAGGATTTCCAATGATGTTGTCTAATGGATGATCGTGAGTCCATTTTACGAGGTGTTCATGTGGCATTTGTTGAGGCGAGGTAGGCGAGTCGATGTCTCTAAAGAAGATGGTTCGATGATGATTCGGGAGTAGCAAATATGTTTTCAAATGGAGCATCTTGAGAGTCATAAAGGGATTAACTTCATCATTGATGCGAAACATTTCCATGATGTACATTTGAAGAATGATGATTTGTTGATGAGGCGAAGGATCGACAGCGGTGCTTCTTGACTTCGAGATATTGAGGCGATGAATTGACTTCATTCAACGGAATATGAGCATCCTCTGTTGTAGGAATCGGCACCTCATTTGTAGTAGACTCATCTGAGTTCATCAAACATGGGATCAAACAATTTCTTTACATCATCTTGGATGGAGGTACATATGGAGTTTCTTGAGAGGAGTTTGGAACAAGGGATGAACCAATAGAATTGTTTTGAAGTGCGGGTCTGGTGGAGTGTCCGGAGCCATTTGACGGTCGACTCATCAAGCGTAACGTGAATTGTTTCCATGATATTTGGGTTCTTTTGTTGTAGATTCGGTATCCCTTTTGTTTGGTGCATATCCTACAAATACTCCAATGTCGACTTTAGCTCTAAGTTTGCCCAAGTCTTGACCCTCATTAGTTGGATAGCACAAGGCACCAAACACGAAGGAAAGATAGATTGGGTTTCTGTTGTGGACAAGTTCATATGGAGTTTTCCATGAATGGTGTGAATCGAGGAGCGATTTTGTGTGTAACATGCGGTGGCAATTGCTTGACCCGGAGAAACATTGGAACCTTTGAGTAAATCGGCATTGTTCTAGCGACTTCAACAAAATGCGATTTAGTCTTTCAACTACACCGTTACATTGAGGGTTCGTGGAACACTTCTTTGATGGATGATTCCAACGCTTTCATAGAATTCACTAAGTTGTTTGTTGACAAACTCGGTTCCATTATGCATTACGATAATTACGGCGGTTTTGTTTAGTCTAACTGCGGTTTGTTTGATGAGTTTGATGATGATATCGGGAGTTTCATCCTTTGTCCTTAAGAACTTGACCGGTGAATCGGAATAGTCATCAACCACAACTAACACATATTTCTTTCAAAGATATTTTGCACCCTCATTGGTCCACATAAATCCATATGAATCATATGAAGAACTTACGTGACGAGTTAGTAGGTTTGGGTTTATGGGCATACTTCTTGCTTTTCCCAATTGACATCTTGAACAAAGATGATCCTTTTCATACTTTAGTCTAGGTAAACCTACAACTAAGTCCTTTACGGAAAGATCGTTGATGGTGCGAAGTTCAAGTGATTGAGGCGCGATGCCATAACCATGACTTTGTCTTTGAAGCCTTTGATAACAAGCAGATTGGTGAAGCTCTCATCATGTCATCGATAGAGATGGTGTAAAGGTTTGAGCCACGAGTTCCTTTCAGCAGTTCCTTACCATTAAGATCTCTAACGAAGCGGTATGTTTTACGAAGGCTACTTCTAGATCGAGAATCACGAAATTGACCAGCGAGAGCAGTTATGACCTAAACCTTCCACATAATATACTCACGGAGATGACACTATCACCAACAACATAATCTCCATAACCCATAATGCACGAAATGATCATTACCAAATCTAACGGTCCGATGAATTTGCTCACGAAGTTCATGAGCCGTGACCGGTCTCCAGTCATATGCTTGGAGCGACTGAGTCCGGTACCACGAGCGATTTGAGCGATCTGCGGTTGAACACGAGACAAGAATGGATAAGCTGGATAATTGGGATCCCCATGCAAGAATGGGTTCCATTTGGTTAGTAACAGCAGTTGGAACACCCGCGCCGAAATAGAAGCATTCACATCGAGACGGTGAGGTAATGGAATCATTGTGAGTAGATGCAATACTAGTGTACGTATTAGCCACATTTACTGATGTGACCACTTCTTAAGGAATAGTTCTACCGGTGGGCATCCATTTTCTAGTGGGCATTATCGATTGGTCTTATGACCAACGGTATCAATAAAAACCTATTACTGATGAATGTTCTTCTGTGGGTTTCCATTGTTTTCTAGCTTTCTTTCGTTTTGCCTTTTAGTCTTTTTAGCATGAATTTTAGCATTAACAATATTAGCTGGACAATTAACATCATTAGGCAAAACATTGACATCACATCCATGATTAGAAGCGAATTCAAGCAAACATCGGTACAAGTTTTGCAAATAGTATCGAATTGAATTAATTACGATGCGCCTATGGTATACTAGAATCAACACGATTCGTTTTATTCGATTCAAACTTAAGGTTCCTAGATTGTTCTTCTACTTTCTTCCGGTGCACATTCTTAGCTTGAGATCCTATCATTCCTTGTATTGTCTTGAGACTTTGACTTCGAATGTCAATTACTCTAAGGGAATGGGAACATTAGTTGGCTTAACTAGCATCACTGTTTAGATGTCTTGGGATCTGAACTACATGCGGTGCACTAAGGTTCACTTTCTTAAAACTAAGTCTTGTGATTTGTACTCTAGAAGGCACACTTGAGTTCTCTTTCTTAGCATTGTGGATCTGGAATCGAAATTTTTTAAGGCCCTCTTGTTCACTTTCAAAACATTGGGAATCGAATCGTATCATACTTAGCTTTAGGCATTGAGCATGGAATCAAAGGATTAACTCTCTCACCTAATGACTTTGGGCATATTGTGATCAAGCATTCTAAGATTTCTTGAGATCGTTTGGCATATAAGCAAGCATGTCCAATTGCATTATCATGAGGTTTCTCTAGCTTATCCTCTTCAACAATCTCACGAGACATTCTAGGCAATCCTTAAGGGATGAGAAGTATGTTTGAATGGCAAGTTTGTTGTTCCTTAGATGAGGGGACATATGTCACGGATAAAGCATATTTATTACTAGGCGAACCTTAGATACAACATTCTCCTCATTGATCATTGGCATTTTCCTTTTACGACTCTTGATTCTCAATTTCCTTTTGCAATGAAGTTATTTGTTCGTTGTTTTTGTTCGAGTGACTTTAATTGATTCAAACAACTCATTGAAATGACGTTTAACCTTTTCATTTTCTTCGAAAACTTTCGTTTTCCTTTTGTAAAGCATTTACTAGGTTTTGAAGATGAAACGTTTGAGAATTCGAGAATCTAAAGAAGGAGGCATTTGGGAGCTGTCATATTGTTCGTTTGGCCCTTTAATTGAGAGATTTGGGCTTTCAACTTTCGATCGTGTTGCCGAGCTTGAATCTGTTCATCACGTTTGTTAATTGAAAAGCGCATCAAACTCGGAGCATCGAAGATGTCTTGATATTTGAAGTTTTGACATTTTCTTTGAGATGTTGATATTTTAGTTGTAAATTAAAATACTCAACTTCTAGTTTAGAAAAATGTTTAACCAAAGTGTCGTGATCATCGGTTCAATTTTCTCGTTTAGTTTAGAATTAGTTTTTCAAGCTCAATGACACGATCATGGGAGACTTTCGAGGCCACGGATAATTCATGAAATTTGGAAGCATTAATAGAGCAATTTGAGCGATGAAAAACACATCTTGAGCAACACATTCGGTAATAAGATTCTCATTTAATGTATGCAAGTTCTTTCTCTCAATCTCATTATATTTTAGTGCACGCTCATAATCACTAACTTGACAACCATTGCATCAAATTCCTTTTCCATACCCTTAATATCGACTTCTACCCCTTTTAAGACTCTCAAAGTGATCTTTTAGAAGTTTAAAGAAAGGCATGACCTCGATTAAATAACATTCTTTCATTTGTTCAAAACCTCTTTCACCTTGATTATACGATGGGAGTGATCCTTTTCTTGCAAGTTTTCTCAAAATCAACAAATAGTTGGAATATAACGTATTGGCTAATTAATGTCTTGCTTTTAGTGGCAATTGTTCTAGGTACAAGATGCATAGGTGTATTAGGAGGATACACGTTGCTCTAGGCATTTTCGAAGGGAGGTTTGTTTCAACAATATTTTCGACTTTACTTTATCTAAATCCATTTTCGAGAAAACTTGTTGGGAGTCAACAAAGTCGAGGCTTAAACTTGTTTAATGCAATCCAGTTTTCCTTCTTATAATCATGAGGAGTGATATTTATGTTTTTCTTTGTATTTGGGATCATTTTGTTTCTTATTCATCTTTTCCTAGTGATTTAAATCGATTTCTTATCTTCCTCGGTGCATTCAACGCAACTAGGATTCTGTCTAGGCTTAAGGATTTCATTTCCATCATAAAGCACCTTATGAGCATTTCTAGCCTTTTAATTACCTCTGGATTCGGTTCCTCAACCGGGAATGCTATGCTTATCGCTTAAGACACGATGTTTGGTGACCATGTGAAGCGATCGAATGGTGTTTCCTTGTATGTACAACTTGTTTTCTAGTTTGTTTTCAAAGTTTTGATTAGAAAAATCTCTCAAGAGTTTTGATTCCTTTGCATTAAATTCTTGCTTAAGCATTTTCACATTTTCTTGAAGTTCTTGTTTTGTTTAGTTTGTTTTAGAAAGTTTTTCTTGCAAGGAATTTAATTCTTGTTTCAATACTTCTTCTCTAAACTTACTTTTTACGATTCTTGTACTTACTTGGACATCCATTTCACTGCTCACGGTGGTCAACTCAAATTTTGCACGTTGTTCATAAATAGCTACACGTTCCTTATAGGCATTTAGTTGAAATTATGGAATCATCGGGGAGCACATGCGGTGTATTCATCAAAGACATAGTCATTGTTGATGCGGAAGATGCATCACTTGGTACAACTTCACTTTCACTTTGTTTCACGTATTGATCGTATGGGACAATATTGATATTACCCATATTTTCAATATTTGATTCAATAGTTTCGATTGGTTGTACTTTGTCATGCATCTGTTGCACATCGATATCATCATATAGTTTTAATACCTCGAGATGAGTTTGTCCTTGGATGTGCCGACTTGTGGTGAGGAAGAGATCTTGGGAGAAACCATTGGAGAGATGCTAGCCATAAAGATTGTGTGTGCGATGGGTCCATCATCTACATCAGTCGTAAGCATCACGGTCGGCGACTTGAAAGGCATTCGATGATTGTGACCTATCTCTGAATAAATTGCTCATCCACATCGCATCATAGGTCTTTGCATTGCCCTCGGCAAAAGCGATAATTCCTCTTCATCCAGCGCACACCATTGTCTGAGCTTGTGCGGCAACATCTTATCTCTGAAATAATCGGCGTGCGAGGGCGCTTTGGAGATGTGCGGTTCCTTGCAATGTGTCCTTCACCACCACGGTTGTAGCATTTGATTGGCTTAGGTTGACCTTGGTTACCATTTCTTCCTCGATTACGGTTTCCAACATAACCTCTCCCGGCTCCACCTCTTCCACGATCATCTTGTCTTTCTGAGCTGGTTGCACCGATCCTTCCATCTTTAACGATGGCTTGATTATGTGGGTTAGATGCGATTCGAAGGTTGTTGTTGGTTTGTGGGAGAGAATTCATGTTTTGACTAATGAGTAGAGCTAGTTGATTAACAATGTTATCCACGCGTGCATCGACATCGACTTGTTTGAACATAGGATCGGGAATGAGTTTGTGATTACCATTACCCAAGGGTATGACTTGTGATGCTTTGGTTGTGATTCCAATGTTTGAGTAGAAAATTTGTTGAGTCATTAGGCGAACTTGTCTCTCCACAGTTGGTTTTGAGCGATTGAGAATCAATTTTTCAAACATGGCATGTCTCTCATTACGAAGGAGGAAGGCATAGAGTTGCTCATAGTTTGTGTTCTTCAATCCTTTAGTAAGCTTCACGGTAACAAACTTGTGCCATTCGGGATTCATGTTGTTCACAAATTTTGAATTCAAGCGAATGTTAGGCATAGTCATTCGATGTTCCTCATGTCATTAACTAACTTATGAAATCTCACATAGTACTCATAGACACTCTCATCGGGTTTCATCTTGAAGTGCTCAAATTAGTCATAGAGTTGTGATTCTCTGTCTTCCATGGTTAGTTACGAACACGAGAGAAGCATCTTAACATTATCCCAAACGACCTTTGCATCGGTGTTATGATTGATCGACTTGTAGATGTCTTTAGGAAGACCTTGAAGGACAATGTTTGAAGCCACGATATCGCATCGAATCTCTTTTCTCCTTATCATCAAGCTCATCATACATCTTAGGTCATCCATTCCGTAAGCAGAGTACCATCTTCATTAGTATCAAGTATGTCTCTAGTCGTCTCAACCCGATATGGTCCTTCATCAATGGATTTGAGAATGTTGACACCATTTTCCTTTCCAAGGCAATACAATCGGATTCGTTGAGCCCAAGAATCGTAGTCGATTACATCCGGCATGGGAGGGCAGTATCTGAGCCATTGCTTGTACATCCTCGGCAGCGATGGAGATGACGGTAGGGGCGTTGGTAGACATGTTAACAGTTATACGGGTTTTATAACTCAATGATTAAGCGGGAAATAGATTCTTTCACGGGTTTTACTAAATCAAGAGAAAAACCGTAAGCAATCACTCAAGTCGCTAGATGATAAAGCTCTAAGTCGCTAGAAACAAATCCACTAAGTCGCTACCACTTAATTAGCTAGACGACCAGTCGCTAGAATCCCAGTCGCTAACCGAAAAACAAGTCGCTAAGTAGTAACTAGTAACTCGCTACGGACCAAGTCGCTAACCAAATTTTGGCGACAATTAGCTACACAAGTCGCTAGAAACACAAGTCGCTAAAGAGCAACTCACTCTTGACCAAGTCGCTACCACAAGTCGCTACCAGTGGTGGAGGTCCACTACTTGTCCTTTAACTCGCTAGCTCTAACTCGCTAGCTTTTAACACTTGTAAGTCGCTACAAAATAATGAAGCAAGTCGCTATGAAGAAAGATTATCCGTGAACTAACTCGCTACCATGAAAACCATATAAACATCACTTTTCAATCCAAAACAACCCAACCAAGATGATTCAAGCTTCCCAAATGAAAACCTAAACACTTATGATGATTCTAAACACAAAAGTACCAACAAAATTCAAACTTTAACACAAGAAATCAACCAAATGATGCAAAAACCACTAAACTTTTCAAACTCAAAACCACCTAAAACCACTATAAATCCAAAGATGTGCAAGATATGATCTAACCATGGCTCTTGATACCAATTGTAAGATATAACTTTTCACATACACATCAAACCATAACACAAGGTGGCGTATAAGATGGAATTCTAGAGAGAAAGTTAGAGGTTTAGGGAACTTAGTGAGAGAAAGTGAAAGATATTATTATGAGCTCCAACTCTACCTTGGGAGGTAGAGTATTTATATATCTTACACAAATCGCCACACTTTGGGGCATGGATCGGGCATCTGGTGGGTAAAGACCGTCCGTCCTCCACGGTGTTACATAACTAAATTACTACTTAACTTAAAAGAACTACGACTACGAGCTTTCTAACGATTACATATACTTGAGGTGACCGACTCTTTAATACTGGGAATTTCTAATTCCTAACATGATACCCTAACAACCCATGGGCCTAATGTGCTAACTAAAAAGAGCAATATATTAGACATAGTCTTTGGCCCAGTAAGGTCTTGTATTGAGTCTCTTGGGTCTAGTGGTGTTCATCGGTTCGGTTATCGAGTTGTTCGGTTCAGTTTGTTCGGTTAATTTTTTTTTCTGGATATAACCGAGAACCGAACCAAACCGAACTTAAATTGATTCAACCGAACCGAATAACCGAAAACCGAACCCCCATAACCGAAAACCGAACCGAATAACCCGAATTACATAAATATAATTATTTATTTATTTATTTATATAAAATTTAAAAAATAAAGCTTAAAAATGTTATATTTAAAAGATTTTTAATATTATTTTATATAATTATATAAAAAATATATATATTTATTTAAATTCGGTTTTGATTCGGTTTTAACAAGACGATTCGATTCTGAGTTTAATTCGGTTATTTTCGGTTCGGTTCGGTTTCGGTTTTCGGTTTATTCCCTACTTGGGTCTGTCTCTAGCTGGTGTGTCACTTGGCTACTAGTTGGGGCCGTATCATAAACACATACAGGTCTCATCGGACAAGCTTAAAATGTTTCTCAAATTACATTTCAACCTCTCGCAACTTACTCGACTCAAGCTCCTCAAATTGAATGATTGCAAACGGCTTGTAGAATTGCCCGAGCTCCCATCAATATAGCTATTTTCCAAGCAGATAACTGTGATTCACTTACTACAGCTGGAGATTTTAACAGAAATTGTAGATGGTTATACATCGTCTCAATTTTGAAGGGAGTATTGTAGTTGATGGCAACACGTTACTACAATCCATGCTTGAGGTATGTATGGCTCTCTGTTTTTATATCAATTTTATATAGACTATATAAAATGGTAATTAAATAAATGACGAACTTTTTTTCTTTTCTTTTCTTGTTTTTTTAGAGCAATGAAAGTATCTTCTGACATTCTGTATAAATCTATCACGTGTCCTGGCGGGGACTTGAGCCATAACCATTTGGTTGGGGTTTCTCACAACGTGAGATCTGAATTAGACACAAACGAATTTGTGTCAATGAATTAGGAAAGGCGATTGAAAATCACAGTATCGTCTCGAACTTAAAGGCCTTGAGATTGCAAAGGAATTTAGACCTCATCTTCGTGATGGGGATGAATGTAGTTGCAACTTCCTGAGAACTGGTGCAATGACTACTGTGGATTCTTGATATGCGCTGTGTTGGAAGATCTCGGCGGTGGTTGGTATATTACTCTATGGATAACTATGAAGCAGGTGACGGGTGGTTCGATGGTGGGTATGAATTATGATAGTGATACAACATGGGTGTGGTACGTTTCATTTAGTTCATTAAGAAACAGAAAATGGTGGAACCCAACATACAACCAGCTTTCATTTACCTGTAGGAATTCATATACCTGCAAGACAGGAAAACTGGAAGTAGTCCAACAGAAACATCAACATCTTTTTTCTGATGATTATACACCTAGAATCATGATTGAAAGCGATTCAACATATGAACTAAACCATTTCCTGTAATGAGTTACATATGTAAAAGGTAATTGGTTCTTTCTTTAAATTTTATCCTTGTCGGCATCGTGGTAATGCATAGGATAGAGGTGTTAACGCGTCAAGCAACGGCGTTTACCTAGGGCTCAAGCTTGGACATAAGTTAGTGTTTCATGAACCAAACTTTGAAACTAATATCCAGCCTAACTCATTTGAAAGCTCATTTATTTGTTTCAAGCTTAACAATCCAATGTATCGCATATGATTGTGATTGGTGCAGTTGTGTGGCATGTTGCGAACGCAGTTATGGGTTAGGTTAGGCATACTGATAAGACATCCAATACTGCACCTTAGCATGTCCAATAGATCTCAAAAGGCTTCAGCCAACATAATGTGACATTTAGGCAAAATGCATGAAAATGTAATGAATAACTGTACTTGTGTATACTTCAGAAATCACCTTTTGCTATAACATAATTTAGATTCTTAACCGTTTGTTTTACGATACACAAGGTAATTTCTTTTCTTTTTCAATTTCTATTTATGGCCAAGTTAGATATAACAATCAAACCTATGTCGAGAATCACAAATGTGTAGTTTGAGTAAAACGAACCGAATTTCTTGATGATGTATACATTTCAAATGGATAGAAGGTTATTCGACACTTGGATCAAAATAGGGGTTGCCATAATCATTAAAGTTTCTAGTCCCTATAAGTATCATAACACATAAAGATTTTATCACTTGAGAACAACTGCTGCATTTCTAAGAGCAAGATAACTTTGCACATACTCGTTTGGAAGTGATCTAATGACCTTGAAGACTTCCGTGTTTGCATAACGCATATGGGTTCTTGGGTCACTATAAGGTGCCTGCATTCAAAATTATAAATTATGAGTAAACTGCAAAAACCATCCTTGTGGTTTGTCAAATTTGGCACTAATCATCCATGTGAGAAACTATTCGTATTGCAAATAACATGTATATATTGATGGACAGACCGCACAAATGCAGAGTCAAGAGTTGACAATGTTAATGCACTTTGGATAAAATGGGTCAAATGGCACAAGCAGATTAAAAGAGATGCCAGTCACCTAGAGTTTATTTCTAATACTTTAGATTATACGTTTGATAAGATAACTTTTTGTAACTATATTTAATACATCAACTATGTATAAAGTTTACAACGAAGTTGCGGGTCAACCCAACTGACCAGTTTCTAAATTTGCTCAAAAAAGACCTTTTATGACTTCAACCCATTTGATCAGTTACCCCACCTGCCGGGTTTATCCCCTCTAATTTATCAAGAAACTAAGTTAACTAAATTGCAATTTATCAAGAAACAAAGATTGATTCCCAGATAATGAGTCCCTTAGGGGGAAGTAGAAACATAATGTATGCATTTGAATTATTAAAATTCATCTGAGCATTTTGTGCTATACTTAACTAAATTGCAATTTCAACGTCCTAAAAATCGCTATTCGAGTTTCTTTATAATAATACAAGGTCATTAACGAAAATAGGAGAAAGGAAACAGTCAAGGAGGATTGAAGACAACGTTACACGTCAAAACCATCAATTTGTTTTAAGATATTCAATAGACTTTGAGTTTAGGAATGAGTTTGTACTAATGTCATTGGATTCACTAGGCTTCTAAATCTCTTTAAAAATATACATACTTCAACACTAAAGAACAGTGACAACCTTGGTCAGTTGGTCCTATGGATAGAACCAATAATTGGTATTACATAGAGGAAGTCAAATGGGCACGTTGGGTGAGACGGGCAGCAAACCAGCGTGACTAAACTTTGTACGTGTAGGGTCAGGCCTTGTTGACCCAAAACACTTTTTCGTTCAAAGAGTCTTTATGAATAAGGTGGTGTGCCAGATATTATTGGAATAAGAATATAAATATTTAGAAATAGAACAATCAAGGAGGCTGTTTGCATTGAAAATGCGCATTGGCTGGTTGACCCACTTGCTCCATTCGACCAGTTATCTTTTATTAAATGTCTTATGTCTTGATTCAACCCATATGATCAAAGAACACGTAACTTTCCTGGACTTTTGTAATTTGACCTATGATCTTCACGGCAACATGCCACTGTCATAGCAAGTGATTATTCAAAAACAGACTAGGATCCTTTGTACCTTTTATAAATTAGAAGATAATCTTGTCACGTATGTGTGTAAATAAACTGATACACACATAACCACAATATTGGCTATCTGGACTTCATTATATGACAACCCCAAGTATGAACATTTATTGGACAAAATACTGAAAATAGTCGCAATATCCAAGAAGTACATACCTCAAATCCAGTTATATCACATATTTGCTTCCGGGGGTGCATTGAGGGTGGTGACTCAATATTAACATCTGCAAGATGATATGAACACCCATGTGAATAGAAGGCCAATATTGATAACCCCACACAACATATCTTGAAAGCAAAACTGAATTTATGTAAATCCTAACAAAAACCGATTCTTGTATCTCGATATATAAACAATATCTGGCAGCACACATGATCTACTTGAAGTAGCTTGTTTGACACTCAAAGTGAGCATCTTTCATTTCCATTGATAACAAAACCAACTGTCATTTGACTAGTCAAAGAACAAAACTAACACTGGTGCTATAAGAAAAAAGGCTAATGTAATACAGTAGATTAGAGAATTACTTATCTGTGTGTTCTACATTCATCATTGTACAAATTGACATGCTAGTTAAGTCACTGAATAAGTGAATATAGTAAAAGTGACATTTGGGATTGTACAATGCATCTTAACTAATTTAAGCAGTTTACACAAACAATCAAAACTGCTTATATTCTAATAACATTTGTAGACAAACACTTATATAAGCAATCCCAAACAACCTCTAAAGGGGTGTCTGGTATTGCTTATCTGAAACTACTTATCGTAGCAACATACCTATTTTTAGGCTGAGTTACACTGAAATAAGCAGATAAGCAGATTCATCCAAACACTTAAAACTGCTTACCTGCTTAAAAAATGAGCACTTACAAAAACAATCCCAAGATTTACAAAGCGATGATGATGGGCGGTTGGGATTGCTTAATGATGTTTTTCTTAATGTTACAGTTCATAAAAGGGTTTTGGCGTCTGAATAGCAACGTACTTTGCCAAGTGTACCGATCTAGTCTGCGTACTTTTTTGTTCCACTTAATGTAACGAACTTTCTTTTTGTTCCATTCTACCCAAAGATGACCGGCTACCGGAAAAAAGTTTGGAAACCGCTATGCATCATTCGACATTTTTATTAAAGGTTTTGGTCAGTATAATAGCGTACGTACTTTTTCAAATGTACCGATCTAGTCTGCGTACTATTTTTATCCCACTTAATATAACGTACTTTTATTTTCACACGCTTTTGTCCATTTTTGCCCGTTTTCTCCGTTTTGCACATTTCACACGTTTTAGCATGTTTTCATCCGTTCTCACGTTTTGATCGTTTTACACACTTTCATTCGTTTTACATGCTTACGCTTTGTTTTGCACATTATCATCCATTTTGCACGCCATCCGTTTTGCATGTTTTAGCGTTTCGCCCGTTTTAAATACATATCGCTTACGTTTTGAACGTTTTTACTGCTTTTGCATGTTTCGTCCGTTTTCGTCTATTTTGCATGTTTCGCACATTTTCGGATGTTTCGACGTTTGAGCGTTTTACGCGTTATCGTCCATTTTGCGTTTTCGTCCGTTTTGCTCGTTTCACCCGTTTTACGTTTTGTTCGTTTCGCATTTTATTCATTTTACATGTTTCGCTGTTTTGCACATGTTTTCCGTTTGTGCAAAATGTGCAAAAACGATGAAAGCGGGCAAATGGACGAAAACATGCAAAACGTAAAACAGACGGCGATGCAAAAATAGATGGCGTCCAAAACATAAAAAATAGGCGAAACGGACGAATATATGCAAAAAATAGCCGGCGTGCAAAGGCGGCGTGTAAAACATGCGGCGGACAAAACGTGCAAAATGAGTAAAAGCGCACGGCGTGCAAAATCGGAAAAAGTGTGCAAACACGGTGAAAACATGTAAAACGAATGAAAATGCGTAAACGAACAAAAGCGTGTAAACGGATGAAAATGTGCAAAATGGGCGAGCGGGCAAAACGGATGAAACATGCAAAAGGGGCAAAACGTTCAAAACATACAAAAAGCGGCGTGCGAAGATGAGCAGCGGGCAAAAGCGGATGAAACATGCAAAAGGGCAAAAGCGTTCAAAAACATGCGGCGCGTAGGAAGCGTCGCGAAACGAGCAGCGGGCAAAAGCGGATGAAAGCGTGTGATAGCGTGCAGCGTGCAAAAACATTTAAAAGCGGCGAAAATGTGTAAAAGCGGATAAAAGCGTGCAAAGCGGACAAAAGCGTGCAAAATGGGCAAAATTTTTTGGTGCTTAGGTTAAACAAGTTTCATGGGGTAGATTGGTACAAAAGCGAAAGTTCGTTACATTAAGTGGAACAAAAAAGTGCAGCGTACTAGATCGGTACTCTTGGCAAAGTGCGTTGCTATTATGCGGCCAAAACCTTCATAAAAACATAACTAGTAAAAGTGTATAGATGGAGGCAAAGTGATTAAAATTATCTGATCATTGAAGGGTGAAACATTCAAATTTAGCTCAATCAATTTCCAAATATAATCGAATCGCTAAACACCCATTATCCAAACATAGCTACATAAGCAAATCCATTATTGTATAACGGGTGTGTGAGATTCCTTATTTAAACTGCTTTCATAAAGGTGTATGAGATTCCTTATCTAAACGCTTATAACAGCATAAGCAAATCCAAACACTATCTCACGTTTGTTACAGTTTAACAAACAAAAGCACACCCCAATATTGTATAACGGGTGTGTGAGATTCCTTATTTAAACTGCTTATATAAACAAACATGTAGAAACATGCTCATTTTGAAGTGCTTAATCATACTAGGATAAACAATTATACCTAAACACTAAAACTACTTATCTAAACAGCACCAAAGGTGGCTAGCGGTCGGCATCGGTCTAAAGCTCACTCGGTACACATTTTCGGGTGACCAAAGAAAAGGGTCGGAAGCAGGTCACGGGATACCATGGTCACGGAATACCATGGTTAGGCCACGTCATCCGAGTCAAAGACCCGCCTCCTAGGTAACCTGAACACGGAAAACCTCCTGCGGTAACCCGTTTACTCAAAACTACTTATCTAATTACGAAATATTAACCCTAAAAAATAAGCAATCCTAAACCCTTACAAATAAGCAATCCCAAACACACACTAATCATCTAATATTGTATAACGGGGTACTGCGATTCATTGTTTTAAACGAGAATATTCCAAATTATCACAACACGACAACCGATAAATCACAATAAGAAAAAAAAAGGCTAGTATCATATAACAACCACGTACTTACCTTGGTGTTCCACATTTGTCATTGTACAAACTTGCACGCCACTTTATTCATTAAACTTAGCAAAAGGAGTCCATTTTCATCATTTAAAATGTTTACTTCTTCACAAGCCACATGTTCCACATTCGTCATTGTACCATTCATCAAAATTATGAAAATGTTTGCATTTTCCTAAGCTTAAGAACCATATTCGCATGGAAACTTTGTACCCGGACCAATTTGGGACACCTAAATAAGCATGTTGTTGTTCTATCGAGTGACATTAGCCCTAAGAAGGTTATCACATATCTCAAAGTCTACAAATTAAGGATAATGTAAGGCGATGCTGGTGTAAACTACTTATCAATTAGTCTGTTAGATGTTTGACTGTTAGTCCTAAGGGTAGTTTAGTAATTTTGGTCTAAAAGATATTTACTAAGAATAATCTAGAAATAAGCTAGATACTTTGGTGGAATAATCTAGAATAAGCTAGATATTAGCTTATAGGAAAATCTAAGATATTTGTATTAGAATCTTACAGAATCGATAAGCCCTAGTATAAATAAGGGCTTATCCCCCGTTGTAATCATCTATTTTATGCACAACACTTCTCGTCTTGTATCCTTTTATTTGTAATACAAGAAACTTTTGTCGATCTCCTTTTGTTTTGCTCTTGATTATTCTCCCGATCTAACAAATTGGTATCGAGCTAACCGATCAATTTGAAGCAAGCTACAATTGTTTTGGGTTTCGATCGACATCGACTTTTGGTTGATTTCAAGAATTAATTTCTTGAAACCATTTGATTATTTTCGTTTGTGTTTGGTGGTCACGATTCGATTAGTTGAAGGCACCAAGTCCGAATTTGTTTGGTGTTTGGTGGTTGTTGTCGGTCGAGTTTGAAAACATCGGGTTTGTTTCAATCTTTTGTTGCTTACGCTAGTTTGATATGTTGAAGGTGTTTGTTGATTGGGATTAGGGATAGTTAGAACTTGTGTTGGATCAATTTCTGTAGGGATGTATTTTAAAAAATCTCATCTTTGTGGATCCATTAGTTATTGGGTTAGAATTTGGGGCTTTGGCTAAGAGGGCTTTGAATCAGAAAAAGGGTATTTTGGAAGAATCTAGAAAAGGAGATACTTAAGAAGAATTATCTAGAGATACGTGTTATTATTGCCATAAGGAAGGCGGCTGGAAGAACCAATGTCTAAGCTCGAGGAGAAAGGCCGGTGGCCGCGGTTCTAGAGATGACTCGGGTTCGGAGCGAGTTAGTATTGTCGATTCTTGACTATAAAGGTACACCACTTGCTTGGATCATGGATTACGCTTGTTCTTTCATATGAGTCCCAATCGGGATTGGTTCGTGACATATGAAGAGTTTGATGGCGGGCGTGTCTTTATGGGCAATGATTCACCATGCAAAGTTGTTGGAATCGGAACAATTCATTAGAATGCATGATGGAGTTGTTAGAGCGCTCACCGATGTTAAATCATGTTCGGATCTCAAGAAAATCGATCTCGCTAGGTGTATTCGACTCGAAGGTTTGAAATACACCAGTGAGAATGGTGTCCTTCGTGTTTGAAAGGAGCTTTGGTGGTTATGAAAGCAACTAAAGGTACTTCTTCTTTACACTTTACAAGGTGAAACAATCACAAGTTACGCTCATTTTAGGTATGGAGAAGAGTAATTGGATTGACAAAGTTGTGGCATATGCGTCTTGGTCGCATGGTGATAAAGGCGTGGTCATTTTGAGTAAGCGAGGACTCCTCGACAACCACAAAGTTGCGAACTTGGGTTTTGTGAGCATTGTGTTATGGGAAAACAAAAGCGGGTTAGTTTCTCGAAAGCGACTCGTCGAACAAAGGTACTCGATTATCTTCATCTTTGATTGTTGGGGGCCTTCCGAGTACCTACTCGGTGGTGCTCGGTATTTTCTCTCAATCATAGATGATTTCTCAAGAATGGCGTGGGTGTTTATGATGAAACACAGAGTGAGGCGTTTGAGAAATTCAAGCATTGGAAGATTACGATTGAAAACCAAACCGGAAGGAAGATTAAGCGTCTTCGTCTCGATAATGGTTTGGAATTTTGTTCAAGAAATTTGAAGCCTTTTGTCGAGATGAAGGAATTGCTAGGCATTACCATTAGCTCGTTACACTCCTCAACAAAACGGGGTGGTGAGCAGATGAGCAGGACATTGTTAGAAAAACTCGGTGCTTCTTGTTGAATCTTGGGATTAGATAGAAGTTTTTGAAATTTGAAGCTTAATACAACTTGCTATCTAGTCAGCAGTCTCTCTGCACCGCTATTGATTACAAGACTCAATTGAAGTTTGGTGGGAAAACTGCAGTTATTAAAGCTTCGTGTTTTGGATGCCCGCGTATTATCATGTTAGTGACGGTAAGTTAAATCAGAGCCAATAAAGGCATTTTATGGGATACGGTGGCGGGGTTAAAATTATCGAATTTAGTCACCATCGGAAGAAGAGTCATTCTTAGCGAGATGTGACATTTGACGAGATCACTTGTTTCGCTTAAAGCAAGATTCGGTTGAATCGAAGCTTGAAGAAGCGCCCGAAAGGTGGAGCATGTTGCTAAGCAAAGGGCGTGGAGCATGAAGTTCGGAAAAGCGGACCACGATGTTACTCCACTAGATGATCCTCCAATTCAAACATTTGGAACATGAGCAATATAGGTCTATAGCCCTCGATAGACCTCGTGAGATGCAAAAGCTCTAGTCGTTTTGGCTTTCGGGACTATGCATATGCATTGCAAGTAGCGGAAGAGGTAGAGTCTCTTGAACCGGCTACTTATCGAAGCTATTACTTAAGGATTACGATATGTGGAGTGCGGCTATGAGAAGAGATTGAATCTCTTCATAAGAACAATACATGGGCATTGGTAAAACTTCACGAAGGAAGAAAAGTTATTGGTTGTAAGTGGGTTTCAAGAAGAAACCCGGTTTATCGAGCTCGGACAACATTCGATTCAAGGCGCGTTTGGTCGCGAAGGATTTAGCGAAAGGAGGAATCGATTACAATGAGATTTTCTCCCAAAGGTAGTCGTCATACATCTATTAGGTATGTTACTATCCTTAGTAGCACATCATGACTGAGTTGGAACAATTAGATGTAAACCGCATTTCTTCATGGTGACCTTGAAGAAGAAATTTATATAAGCCAACCCAAGGCCGTTGTTCGAGGCAAAGAAGACTATGTTTGTAAGCTCGAAAATCTCTTTATGGTTTGAAGCGATCGTAGGGGCGGTGGTACAAGAGATTTGTGACTTTATGGTGAAGCATGGTTTTAGTAGAAGTCTTATGATATTGTGTCTATCGTAAAAGACACAAGTCGGGATCACTTATCTACTACTCTTGTCGTTGATGATATGCTCATGGCGGCAAAAGATATGGAGGAGATTAAGAAGTTGAAGATCCTTCTCGTACGGAGTTTGATATGAAAGATTTGGGAGCAACCGAAAGATTTTGGGCATGGAAATAATTCGAGGCAGAAAACATGGTAAGCTTTTCTTATCACGGAAAAGTTACATTGAGAAGATTATTTCTCGTTTTGGCATGAGTTCGGAAAATCGGTAAATACTCCTTCTCGCCAATTTTCGTTTATCCACCGCTTGTGCACCTCAAAGCGAGCGAGATAAGTATATGTCCCGAATACCCTACGCTAGTCTTGTTGGGAGTTTGATGTATGTTATGGTTTGATGCAGTAGGATATAGCTCACATGATGAGTGTTGTGTCACGGTATATGGCTCGTCACGGAAAGAGCATTGGAATGCGGTGAAACGATTTTCGTTATTTAAAGGACATCGATGTTGGCCTTATTTACGGTGGTGAGCGTGAATATTTGGTTCTTGGGATACTCGATTAGGACTATCTTCTTGATCTTGATGC
Source organism: Chrysanthemum lavandulifolium (assembly GCA_022545495.1). Lineage (NCBI taxonomy): Eukaryota > Viridiplantae > Streptophyta > Magnoliopsida > Asterales > Asteraceae > Chrysanthemum > Chrysanthemum lavandulifolium. Next base: position 238,167,551 of record CM040239.1, on the reverse strand, counting down.
TAGAAGATCCTTAAGGGCTATGTATTCATTGGAAGTTCGGTTGTGAGTTGGAAAGCTACATTACAACCATCGATCGCTTTATCTACTACTAAGGCGGAGTATATGGCTTTAACGGATGCGACTAAGGAAGGAATTTGGTGAAAGGTGCGATTGAAGATCTTGGTTTCCCTCGATCAGCGATCGTGTTTTGTGATAGCATAGTGCTATCTGTTTGGCTAAAGATCAAGTTTACCATGACCGGACTAAACACATTGATGTTCGTTATCACCCGTTCGTTAGAAAGAAGAATCAAAGTGAAGAAGATTGGCACCAAAGACGATCCTGCGGATGTGTTTACTAAACCTGGTTCCTTTGAGCAAGTTTAAATCCCGTCTCGGATTTGCTCGATATTGATAATTGGAAATATGGCGCTCTTGGGAGCTAAAGTCGAGGTGGAGATTGTTAGATGTTTGTTGTTAGTCTAAGGGTAGTTTAGTAATTTTGGTCTAAAAGATATTTACTAAGAATAATCTAGAAATAAGCTAGATACTTTGGTGGAATAATCTAGAATAAGCTAGATATTAGCTTATAGGAAAATCTAAGATATTTGTATTAGAATCTTACAGAATCCAATAAGCCTAGTATAAATAAGGGCTTATCCCCATTGTAATCATCTATTTTGTACACACACTACTCATCTTATATCCTTTTATTTGTAATACAAGAAACTTTTATCGATCTCCTTTTGTTTTGCTACGATTATTCTCCCCCATCCTAACATAGTCATTTTCATACAACTGATAATCTCCAAAGGTTTGAATTTCGACGGGAACCACCGCCTGCATCTTTTGGGTACCAACCAACCCTTCCCAAGGTCCTAGACCTAGCCCCAAGCAATGAGCACCCATTGGGTGACTTTTTAGCAAGGAGTTGGGATCGCTTAACGCCTCCTTGACCTATTTCGCCAAACGCTAGTAGAGCTAGTGGGTGTTTCCAGAAAGCCCATAACCCGCTTTCTTTCATATGTTTCGCCAAATAGTTTTTTTTTCTAGTTATTTGTGTTTCCCAAATTCAATAATTACCCGAAACACAATCCCAAACACCCTCTAACTATATCTTACACACGGCGTTTTGTAACAGTTTGAACAAACAATCAGTTGAGCTAAAACCCAATATTGAATTATTAGAATAAGTACTTACAATTAGGTTGATGGGGAGGGTAGTTTTGGTAATTCTCAGCAGGAATAATCTGCTTCAAATGCTTCCATTGCCTGCTTCTAGCTTGGCCTTTGGGATACTTTTCGTGCATTTGAATTTTCTTAAATCGAAAATGAGTTGGTAATATCATCTCTGATTCCATCACTTCTCGTTCCATTTTTTCCAATCCCCTAAACCAATCAGTTGTTGTTGTTGGTATATTATTTCACTTCAGGTAAAAAGTATAAACCCTAATTTGAGAAGAAAGAAATTATAAAAAAAACTAGGGGAAGAAGTTGAAAAGCAAACCTTTGATGTTAATATAATTTAACGGATTGATCCAAAACTAGTGACTTTCACCCTCGGATATCAAGTTATCAACGGATGGAAGGGAGGATGTTTGGTATTTTAAACTACTGTGCCAAAATAAACTTTTCACAACAAGTATAAGCCCTGATTTTTCGTGTCTACGTTGATGCTTATTTGCTAATATAAATTTATTATGATATAATAAGCTAATATAACCTCAAAAGTTACAAAATAAGCTAGAAAATCAAGACTTATAAAATATTTGCCAAAATCATATAAGCTTAAACAAACATCCCCTGGAAACTCCACCTTAACCAAAGTCTTCACCAACAAAATATTATTTTTGAGCACAAAAGTCTCATTTAACTAGTTAAAATATAAAGTGTCATCTCAAAATAAAAAAACATTTATTCTAAAATTGAGAAATATATTTGATTTTAAGGTAGTGCTTTAAATTTATAGAGTTGTATATGTTTTTATTATTTAAAAAAAAAAAAAAACAAATTTAGTTTTGAGTAAAAAACAAGAATTTTTCTCTTTCTTGCGAATTTGCTTTCGAAATCGAGCAGTCTCAATTTCATTTCACTACAGGATTTTAGAATGAATGTTGGCTGGTATGTTTCTAAATTTTAAACATGATTTGATTGACAGTTTTTACTATAGTTTAGGGTGCGTTTGGTTTGTAAATGACATAAGAATTTCGTGTATGTTTGAAAGGAAATGAGGAGAGGAAAATTCTATAATCTTTTATAAAGTTTGTTGGTTTAATAATATTATATTGAATTTAAAAATATTATTTGTAATTAAAATGGATAGACAAAAACAAAGTGGAAAAATAAATTATAAACATATGTTTGAGAATTTCGAATGAGCATTAAATACACGAGAATCGTTTAAACCGCACCATCTTGGTATGGTATGAGTTCATGGGAGTGGTTCCATGTCGTTTCCTCAATGTTAATATACCAAATTACATTGTATTATATCCGTATACTGATAACGTGAGGGAACATGAAGAACTCTAACTTGACCAACAGCAATCAAGTCTCGAACAAAATGAATATCAATCTCTATATGCTTCGTACGTTGATGCTGAACCGGATTAGAAGATAAATAAACTGCACTAACATTATCACAGTAAACAAGAGTAGCATAAGATAAAGGGGTATGCAGCTCACGTAGTAGATTCCGCAACCAACAGGTCTCAGCAACAGCATTGACAACACCACGATACTCTGCCTCGGCACTAGAATGAGAAAGCGTTGTCTGACACTTAGAGGACCACGAGAGGAGATTGTTGCCAAGAAAAAAATAACCAGAAGTCGATCTCCAAGTAGAAGGTCAGCATCCGAGTAAGCAACCAAGGAGGCAGTAGAAGATGAAAACAACTGCAACCCATAAGCCAAAGTACCCTGAACATACCTCAAAATCCGCTTAAGAGCCGAGAAATGAGGCTCCAGAGGATCATGCATATAAAGACACACCTGCTGTACTGCATAAGAAATATCATGTCTAGTAAAAGTAAGATACTGTAGAGAACCGACAAGATGACTCCGATATAATGTAGGGTCAGAAACTGGATCCCCATCAGCACCCAATTTAGACTCAGTATCAATAGGAGTCCGACTGGAGTTACAACCAAGCATATGAGCGCGCTCTAGAATCTCAGTAGCATACTTACGCTGAGATAAGAACATCCATGTAAAGTCACGTGTAACAGATATACCCAGAAAATAATTAAGAGATCCCAAATCCGTTATAGAAAACTTTGTATGTAAAGAAGCAATAACTCGTTGTAACAAACTCTCAGAGGAAGCTGTTAAGACATTATCATCAACGTATAGTGATAAATAAGCAGTGTCTGTCCCCTGTCTATAGATAAATAAGGATGAGTCACAGCGACTATGACTAAACCCAACTCGAGTAATGTAAGCGGCAAACCGCTGAAACCAAGCCCGAGGTGCCTGCTTAAGACCATAGATAGAGCGCTGAAATAAACAAACATGATCAGGATGATCAGGATCCCGAAACCCGGGTGGCTGATGCATATAAACCGTCTCTACCAAATCACCATGAAGAAAGACATTCTTGACATCTAGCTGATGAACTGGCCAATGTCTAGAAATAGCCAAACTAAGAACAATCCGAATAGTGCTAGGTTTAACTACTGGACTAAATGTCTCATCAACATCAACACCCTCTATCTGAGTGCTGCCATTCGCAACAAGACGAGCCTTGTAGCGACTAAGAGTCCCATCAGCTAAGAACTTGTGACGAAATAACCACATACAACGAACAATATTATAAGACTTAGGTAAAAGAGAAACAAAAGACACATGAAAAGTGAAACGCTGAGTGGGACGATTAGACCCGACACGATAACGTGTTAGGAATTGGAAATTCCATGTGAAAGTGTCGGTCACCCCAATTATGTTCTAGCATATGTTAGCTCGTAGACTTGTAGTTATTCACGTTATTTAGTTGTTAATTAGTTTGTCAGTAGCGTAGAATAGTTTAGAGTAACACCGTGGAGGAAGGACGGGTCTTTACCCACTGTATACCGATCCACGGCCGTCGGGGTTCGTTTAGTTTGTAACTATAAATACCCTTCCCTCTAAGGGAAGGGTGGTGCTTCTCATTAATCTAACCTTGCATTTTGTATTACAACTCTCTAACAAGAACACCCTCTCATCTTTTTCTCTCTCTAAACCATGGCATACTTGATTCATCACCAACCAAGGCCACCCGAATCATCATCAACACAATATTTATGATCCTACAAATGGTACCAAAGCCAAGGTTATTGTGTTGTGTTGATTTGTGTGGTTTCGTATCATGGTTATGTTGGTTTTTGGATCATGTGTTAAAACTGTGTTTTGGTACTTTTGTTGGTCGGAAAATAATTTTTTCCGTTTTACTTTGGGTAAACAGGTTTTTACATGGTTTTTGTTGTATCCTCTTTATTGGTCAAAACAAATTAAAATTGTCATGTGGTCTTTTCTTGATAATATCTGCTTTGTGTCTTTTTTAGTCCAAACAGATATTGTTTCATCAGTATTTGGCATGTTTTTGTTACCAAAGTGTGAAATTTTTCGTGGGTCATCTGGTCAAATCTGAACATTCTTACATGGTCAAACGGCTCAAAAAAGCATTTTTATGCTTGTTTTCTGGGTTACTTATGAATCTGGTCAGATTATTGGTGGTCAAATATTGGTCCAACAGGCAAAAAGTTGCATTTTTATGTTACTTTTTATGGGTTTGTATGAAGATGGTCGGAAAATGGTCGGAATAAATCGTCGGAGCAAAAAGTCAAAAAGTCAAAAGCGACTTGTCTTGACAAGTTGTCCAGATTCATTGTATTCAAAGCGAGTTGACTGTTGAGTCAACTGCAGTAGCGACTTGTCATAAGGCTAATATGTAAGCGATTTGTCATTATTGAATGTCAAAAGTGACTTGTGTAAAGTAGCGACTTGAGTCAAGTAGCGACTTGTGACTTGACAGAAAGGTAGAAGAAGAAATGACTGTTAAGTCAAGACCACAAAACCAAATACCAAGACTCACACGACTCGACCTCAGTTTCAAAACATCATCGGTACAACATCAACTGAAACTGAAAAAGACCATGAACGAGGGTCAATCTCAGCCTCGCCAACTCTAATCCATATCAAAACATCAACAAAAAATAATCCTAATCTAGACTCAACCCAAAGGACCCTTACACCCACTCCTCAACTCTCAAACAATCAAGTATCGAAAGGAAAAATTAAAAATGAATCTCAGAAGTATCTCGTGAATATTTGAAGCCAAATCAAGACCTCCAAGGGTCTATCACACGAAATCTTTTCATCACATATTCGGTTTCAAGAAAACAAAAAACTAAGTTCCAAATCGAAAATCAAAAACAAGTATTGAAAAAGAAAGTATATCAAATATCTCTTCAATTAATGTTCGAACTTTGAAAAACAAGAGAAAAAACAACATTTGTTGTCCCCTTGCCTCACGTTCTATGGTACTTTGAAAATGAAAGAAAATTATTAAATCCTACCTTGATAAATCGTGTCCTATCTCGTGGTTGTCATAGCCCTAATGCCATCCCTGTGGCAAATCAAAGTGCCCCGTAACTACAACCTTAAACCATCCCTGTGGCTAGGTCGAAATGAGTAGTTATCCAAGAAGGTTTTCATGGAAGCATACAAAAAGGTTATTTTTTGCTGCGCTTTGATATATGTAAAGGTTGTGGGAGGCAAATGATTCTGGTGATTGATAATTTTTTAAGGGATTATGGCAGTCTATTGTGACTGCGTTTTACTTAAAGTGGATGATTAATGTTTTGTGAAATGGGGATTTGGGTGATTTGTCTGATGGGGGCGTAATATTGGAAGTGCAACATTAGGGTTATTATGAGATGTGTGACATTTAAATACCCGAAATTTAGGGTAGTCAAATCTTGGGCCATGACTTAAGCTGATGGACATCCGTGTATTTTAATGAAGTGGGATTTTCAATTTATTTTTCACATGGGCCGAATTTTATTATGTGTAGGATTTGGACTTGAGAATTATTGGCAATCGTGAAATCACTTAAGCATGAGATGAAATCACATTTCAAGTTATTTGAGTTATTTGTGATTTGGGTTTGAGAACTGTGAACACGAGATTTCCGGTTAATCACATTTTATCCTTGGTCGTTTGTGAGTTATTTGATCGATTGGATGGGATATATGATTTCAACGGGCCATGTGATAAGTTGTATTAATTTTGGAATGGGTTATGTGGTAAATTTTGGGCCTCGGTTTTAATGATTTGAATAGAATATTCACAGAATCATATTCTTTACAAAAATTAATGTTGTGAAATTGGCGTTATAATTCAGATATTCTACATGAGTTTTTGCCATGTCTGTGGAAAAACTGAATCTTAAGTAAAATTAATTCCGGATGGGCTTTTAATATCAGATGTGTTGGATCCAGTGTAAGTTTTTGCATGACAATGAGATTTGTGACTAGATGAGATTGGGTGTGTGATGAGATTCAATGGGATATGAGGTTTGGTACTTTGGTATATACTTTTTCACGGAGAACTTTATGTCACGGCTTTAATTCTTATTGGAAAATATTGACTACGGGGTTGTTTGGACAGTATTTCTTGTTTGGAGTTGAAGTGAGATTTTCCGGGCGCGTTTACTTATTTCGTCTTCTTTCTTTCTACCCTTCCGCGAAGATGACTTGTTTGGGCATTTATAGAGTGTGATAAAGACTTGACTATTTAGTTACGGTTGTCATTCTTTCTCGCCTAACCCACAACGTAACTATCACTTCGGAGTCTCACGCAGTTGAGGAGACGTCAAGAGGTTTTGTACATTGGGTACACCGTTTCTTTTTCACAAGGATTAGTACAAGCTTAAGTAACAAATCTGGGGAATTCTACTTCATGTTCAAGTTTGGTACATTGGGTTTACTTCACCATATGGTTACAGCAATAGCCGACTTAATTTGTAAATGATGTGTTTGCCAAAGTATTTGATGATTGAGATGTAAGCAGCAATTCTTATGGGATATTCGACACCACTGAATGACAATGATACTTCACAGTCTAAGCAATATCTTTCAAGAATCTTCAGCGTCTGTCAAAACTTTTCAAGATGTTTGCTTATAACAAGAACTTTTCGTGCAGATGGGTGTATACTTTAATGATGCTTCCGAAGGTTCGAAACCATCATGGGGGAGAAACGTGTACTTTGATGTTTTACGGTTAACCTCCAGGGAAAAGGTGTTTAGACTACTTGACTCAGTATGGTTTGTGAAGTTATCTACATATGGGTAAAGAATTGTTGATGATGGAGAATGAACAGTTGAAGAACCGCTGCATGTTTTCCTAAAACAGATATTCATTGAAACCAAAGTTGTCATAACACATTCAAGCTGACATTGTTTATGGTTTAGTCTTGGTTTTGTAAAATCCCACGAAAGAATCTATTTCTCGGTTTAAATCATAGACTTGTAAAATCCCGTGACAATGGAAACATCCTAGTAATAGCAAAGTGCATTTCCGGATTTATCTTACGGTTTATTCTTGGTTTTGTAAAATCCCGCGAAAGAAACTATTTCTCGGTTTAGACCATAGAATTGTAAAATCCCGTGATGATAAATCCATCCTGGAGAAAGAGAAAGTGTAATTCTAGATCTTATTTGATGCTGGTGCTACAGTTTCTGTTTCGAAGAAGAGATAAAAGGGTGTACATCATGAATTGGGTGTTTGTTTGGATATCTTCATGGCAGTTTGGTTATTACACAGTTTTACGGGGTTATGTGCTTTTAACCAAGGTCGGGATGAAAACCATTATCATAGTTCACTTAAAACGTCAAAGGAGGCTAGATTTGAGCTTTTAAACAGAAGATGTAACAACGGCGTTAATTCACTATTATTTATTTGAAGTTGAAGTGAAATATCACAGGCAAGTGTACTTAGTATCTGAAGGTATCGGGGATGGTTGGATGAAGATTCTTCAAGATCCTTGTTCAAGCTTATTATCAAAATTGAAGACTTGGAAATCTAGTTATTGTTGGGTGACTTTTTCCTTTTCTTTTACCACTTGGGGGAATTGGGCTCTTACCACTACAAAATAACTATCACTTTAAGGAGTTACGTTGTAGTGCTCAGTGTCACATTCAATTGTGGATTTTCAAGAGGTGGTGTACGTCTATTACTTGATGGTTGGTTGGATGAAGAGTATAAAGTACTTAGAGATTCAATGGAGGATGAAGTCTCGGCACCGCTCTTTGTTACATATGTGCAAGTTTAAGTCACGAGTTCGGGTTAGTTTACTTCAGGGTCAAAGTCATCATATTGGGTTTTCTCCATCAGCTGTCACGTCAAAGAGCCTACTGAATGATAATGGGGTGATTATAAGTTTTGCCAAGAGATGATGAAAAGAGAGAGATTATGACGTTTGAACACAACAGTTCAAGCCTCGTACCCTAAAGAAAAGAAAAGTGTACGCTTCATTGCGCTTTATCTTCTGAAGAAGAGAAATCTTCTCATTTATGACCATTCTCATCAACATGCTTCATACTTTTTCCACGCGCTTTTAGTTATCAAGTGAACCGGACTACCGATGATTGTTCTTTTATTCCACTTGCTCAATTATAATGACGATGGCGACATCATTTGCTACCTTTGAAGGGGAGAAGTGTGAAGAGACTACATTATGAAGATATTCACTTGCTTAATCAAGAATGGCATCTCCGTATGCAATTCTTGAGGGGGAGAAGAAGTGTGATAATTCTGCATGGTTGATTGACTTATGAGAACATATGGTCATACGGCTCCTAACTCATGTAAGAACCGAGCTTCTTCTTATCGGGTCATCTTTACATGGAGTTTCTTCTTAAGAGCCTTTGGTTGACATCTTCATACGGACTAATGAGTTTAATAACAAAGTGCTTCCGAGTTCTGAGTCGATTTCCTTGATGAACATCTTTACGTTCTTGTTTGATTGGGAGGATTTGAGTTAAAGAATTTGCTTTATGTAAGTTAACGGAATGCATTTGGTGAATTGAAGATGTTGACTTTCTATTCCCCAATTGGACAATCTTGAAGAAGGTCGAGTCTGATCGGTTCTACATTTTACGGTACATGTTAGAAGACTAAATACGAGTTGCATTTAACAATCTAAAGACTTCTTCTTAATTCAAGCATTTATCATAAAAATTGTCGGTTTAGGGGAGAGCACTAATTGGGGGAGAGTGAAATGTCAGATTTAATCCCTAATTAGACTTACTCACATTCTACTTCAGCAAGTTGATTCTCACAAAGACTTCAAGCGATCTTCTCAACAGATTTCAAGTATTTGGGCTTATAATGTTTTGCTGATTCTAAAGTATAAAAACCAACAAGGGGGAAGGAGACACGCATCTAAACGCGAGTAAACTTGATGAACTTAATACTTCTAAGTGATTGAAGATATCCCGAGAAGACGAATGTCATTACCGCATAGAAACTCAAGGTTTTACTCATCAAGGCTTTTAGTGTTATTATTCCAACTACGTGGAGGAAGTGATGTAAGAGAAAGTTTCTGAAGATAAAAGAGGTACACAAGTGTGTGATGATTTCGATGTTATCGCAATCATCGGGGAGAAATTGTGTACATTGGGGTGCTCAACTTTTTCAATTGAGTGCTTAATCGGTGATTCGAGATATAATCACTTATTCCGGAGTTGACATCCGCAAAGATTGTCATCCGCAGATAATCGATCGATGATTCGCATGCTTCTTCAATGTTATCGGTTATTCTCTATTGGGCATTCGGTGCCGGGTTCTTGAGCTTCATACACTATCATCGGGGAGAGAAAAGTATACATCGGGGTTATTCTTTGGCTATCGGACTTAATCTGCTACTTGATGGTATAAGTTTCTCCGTCTTCGGTATATGTGTATTCGGGTTCGTGAGCTCTAGTCTAAGAGACCGACCGCATCAATTCATCTACGTGGGGAAAGTGGTCTCTTGACAACTTTTGGTATGGATCGCTTGGACTTGATTGAAAAGAAATATGAGAAGATTCATTCATGCGTGGGATGATACGTTCTTGATCTATTTTGATGATATTACCCGAGCGGAGAATCTCGATTATCGTTCTTAAAAGGAGCAACGGGATTTATGATAGTGGTGTGCTTCTCATGCACTGGCTAAGGCAAGCTTGAAATAGAGCTTGAATATGCTCATCTAATGGATTTTCGGTTTGGGGAAGTCGCCAAAGTCTCTCTTTCTCAAAGGCTCATGTTCTATCTTCTATTCGGAGCCTCGGAAGCTTTGGTGGTGGAAGTTTAAGAGATGACGAATTATATCTTCTCGACGTCTTTGTTCGATATCCTTATCTCGGTACTCGATCATCATCCTCTTAAACTATATCATCTACTTTATCCGTAAATATTTTCAAAACCAAATACAAAATTATAAAACCAACAAAAGAAAATAGAAAAATATAAAACCAACAAAAACCTATAAAAATCGGAAAATTTAAAAATACCAAAATATGTTTTCTCAAGACATGTCTTACGGTATCGATAACATCTGCGGTCTTAGAAATGTCATTCAACAATGGCACGGGACCATAGATGAAGTTCGAGCGAAGGTGTAAATATTCTTTTCAAAACATGTCTCAAAATATGGCTTACTGATTACTTGAGATCAGAACCCGTGCTTAAAACTATGGCTTGCTATTATTTCCGATAGCAACCCGCTCTTCAAGGAAGGAAAGTGCTGAGCTAAACCAATTTTCTAAAATTTCGTGCACTTATCCTAATACTAATTGAGGAAAGTATGTCGAAGGACTGCTGTTCCTACACAAATGTTTTTCCGTCTAAAATTCTTCAGAAAAATATTTGTTGTTTTAACAAAATGGTGGTAAATGAGTTGCTTGTAAATCATTCAGATTCAGAGTTTTCGTAAAAAATTGAAAACTCAATCAATGACTTCAGCGTTTTTAAACTTTTCAGAAAAATAAGTCATTAATTGAGGGGGAGAATGTTTTCAAATCTATATCATCTAACGAGTTTATCTAATTATCCTATATACTTAAATGTAAAACATGTTAACCTACGTTGAAGGACTAGGTGCCTAGGACATGATTGTTAGGATTAGATGATTAGAGGTTGATAAACACATTATTCCCATGCTTTACATGATCTGATTGATATGTTGAATTGACTTTTCTTAGTCAATTGTTGTTTGGGTGATGTCGACCACCATATATCTGTTTGTATGTCTACTAACGTATGCAGGTATATTGGTATATAAGAATGTTCCCGATCTGGATCCCAGAATAGAAGATGATTGGATGCCGAAATGAAAGGGTAACTATATCTTGGATTGACAAATGAAGAAACGGAGCTCAATTTGACTTCTATGGAAAGTTGGCATGAAAAATGCAACGTAAAAAGTCTCACTGCATCAGCAGATGGTTTTCTTCCAAACCTACATCAACCACAACAAAAGCAGCTCAACCACCTAACGTATATTTGTGCAGGACAAGTAGTGGATGATAACATTTTTTAAACAATTTTAAATAATATTGTTTTGAAAAATGGAAAAATATTGGTTTTGAAAATAAAATGGACTTAATCTTGAAAATCACCGGACTTCATTTTATCAAAAATCAAGAGGCGGCGTCGGTGTGAAAGAGTAGGCCGTCGCTACTCGAACTGACCTAGATGCGATCCGACGACGTCGAGAAGTCAAGAAGGGCGTCGCGGACATAAGGTGGCGCCGTCGCAAGGTTAACGTGGCGAGACGAAACCCAATGGCGGCGACACGGCGGCGTCACTAAACATAAGGTGGCGCGTCGCAATTGTAATCTTATATATAGAATCCGAATTTTTCGGTCTTTTGGGTGGAGAGTCTTTGGAGTAAAACCTAAAACCGAACCTAAGGTGTCTTGTCACGATATTTTAGGGTTTTAACCCTATCTTACACCAAGATAAGTCTTTGCTTCATTAATTCAATTATGTCTTTGATTATTTGTGTGTATGCTTGCATGTTCTCCATGTCCGGCTAATTTATTTGTGTGTTTGCTTAGGTAGTATGAAACTTAATTATTGAATATTGATTGGTTGTTTCTTATCTTAGTTGATTAATGATCTAGTAATGCGATAGGTCATTCGTTGTGTACTTAATGCTTGATTCATCTTTGTGAACCCTAGAGTATGATTACACGAGTGATTGTAGTCTAAAACATCCGAAGAGTGCCTTAGAGTAGGAGTCTATAATCTCATGTGGTTTGTAGACAAGACCCTTTGGTAAGTTCAAAGAGTTAGGGAGAAACGATACCACAACTTAGAAACACAACGACTAGGAATAAGGCGTGACACTCAACCATCAATAGGAGATAATTAAGGAGTAATACAAACTAAGTAAACACATCTTTAAACTATCATACGAGCACACATTAATTAGACATAGACTCCCACAACCTTAGTTTAGATAATTAGATAATAGTAGAGTAATCGGTGAAATACCAACCCCAAATCCAATACCGAAATTGTACCTTTCCATTTTCATAAAATATAAAAGATAAAAATAATCTTCCTCAACCTTAACCTTAGCGTAGTAACTCCTACTAGCATTCCTATTCCCCAGAGAACGATATCAATACCGTGGCTTACCCTAATTACTACACTACAACGATTAGGTTCATTTGCCTGGGTGTTATAAAACTTGCTCGAAGAAAAGGAAGTTCCTTTGACCCCGAACGACGCGTGTAGCGTTATCAATCGCCCTTAGATTAGTAGGAATTAAAGCATTCATCTTTAATGTTTAGAGTGTGAACCGGTAGTATAATAGATTCTAGAACTTGTTTTGTGATGCATCCCGAGATCGCTAGTAAGACTACACTTGTGTAGTTAGGAATAACTAAATGATAAGAGGCATTAGGATAACCCTTGTTTGATACCCGTAATATAATTACTTCTTCCACATCGGTTGAGTAATTCCCCCACACCTTTGCGTTGTACTCATATTTAGTACACGATACCCCTAGTTAACCCCTCGAGCCTATCTATTTCGTGGTTCTCGTGATGTTTCGGTTTTCCGGAATATCAATGAAAACATTGTTTACACCCCACCCCAAATGTACACCCAAATCGCCTTAGCCTACCTTGTATGCACTCACTTTTAGTGCATTATTGTTATCACACTAAACCCTTAGTTCAATTATCTAGTTGCTTGCATAACTTGCTAAGTCGAGTCATATCCTTTGTACACGCTTTTGGGACAATTGGGACTCATGGGAAAAGTTAAAGTTTATGAAATGACGAGAAGGAACGTTAAATTCAAATTCCCTTTATTTGCGTAATAATGTACTCCAAGTGTTTTGATCTTTTCAATTCGGGTCAAATTAGTGTTAGAGTAATAAAAACTCAAGTGTAGGGATGTGCCTATAAATCCCTATCATTTTGATATTACTGAGAGGATGGTAGAGTAAAGTGAATGAAAAAAAAAAACATACGGGCTACCATCCTACATCTATCTTTAAATTTATGTTTGTTTGTTTCAGTTATCTAGAGTTTAGAGTGTCGAGTCTTGGCTTAGCAACGCCATTCTTCGTATGCTTGTAACATAAAGATTTTTGACTTGCCACCACTAAATAGCATATCCCACCAAACCCTTTGTTTCCCTACCGTAAGCCTAACATTACAACCCTTTAAAAGACCTCTTTGATAGTCTTTCCTAGGTGCTTACGCCAAAGCGATGGAGGTTTGATCTATTCTCAAGCCTATGGTAATCTATGTACTAGGACCGGTTAATGGGTAATTATCTTCCATTTCCAACTTGTTATATTTCATATACACCTGAGAGATGTGAGTACCCAAACACCCCATGTGAGGTGCTAGTATATAATTTCCGTGCTTGTTATGACTTTTGCGGGGCTTATATGTGTTGCGGATTGTTTTAAACCAATGCTTCATGACCCCTAACTTATAAATTAATTGGCTAAAAGCACATTTGCTTGAGGACAAGCAAATACCAAGTGTAGGGATATTTGACAAGGTTTTAAAATGTACCTTTTGAGGGTCGTTTAAGCCCTTATTTGATCACTTTGTATCCGTTATTACTTAATATCGTTCCTTTTCACTTTTAGGTCTCTTGAAGGCAAATTCTTTGGAATGGCACTTATTTGGACGAAAAGGCGCAAATTCTGAAGAAAATGGCCAAAGTCAAGAATCGAGACACTCAAGTGCTTTGAAACACAAGGGGCGGCGTCGGTGTTATCTGTGACACCGTCGCATCACTTTTGTGACTACTCGAGAGCCAAATTGCTTATTTACAAGTGACGGTGTCGACTTTAAAAGAGTAGGTTGTCGCAACTCGGGGCCTAGATTTGATCGAGACGCGTCGAGATCGAAGGGACGGCGTCGCAAGCATAAGGTGGCCGTCGCAAGACTAATGTGCCAAGACAAAAACCTAATGACGGCGACCCGACGGCGTCACACTTCATAAAGTGGCGCCGTGCGATTGTAATCTTATATATAGAATCCGAATTTTTAGTTTTCGGTGTGTAGTCTTTTGGAGTAAAACCTAAACCAGAACCAAGGCTGTCTTGTACAAGATTTTTAGGGTTCCAAACCCTATCTTACATCAAGATAAGTGTTTTACTTCATTAATTCAATTATATCTTCAATTACTTGTGTGTATGCTTGCATGTTCTCCATGTCCGCTAATTTACTTGTGTGTTTGCTTAGGAATATGAAACTTAACTATTGAATATTGATTGGTTGTCTCTTATCTTAATTGTTAATGATCTAGTAATGCGATAGGTCATTCGTTGTGTAGTTAATGCTTGATTAATATTTGTGAACCTTAGACTATAACACCTAGAGTAGTTGTAGGCTAAACCATCAAAGAGTACCTTAGAGTTAGAGTTTATAATTCCTAGAGATTTTGTAGACGAGACCCTTTGGTAGTTTCAAAGAGTTAGGGACAAACGCATACCCTACGACTTTAGACACACAGCGTGATTAAGAATAAGGACGTGACAATTCAACCATCAATAGGAGATAATTAAGGAGTAATAAAACCTAAGTAAATGTATCTTTAAACCATCATACGAGCACACAATAATTAGACATAGACTACATACACCTTAGATTAGATAATTAGATAAGTTGAGTAATCGGTGAAATACCAACCCCAAATCCAAACCCCGAGATTTGTACATTTCCTTTTCTTAAAAAAATATAAAAGATAAAATTATCTTCTTCAACCCCAACCTTAGCGTAGTAACTTCTCACTAGCATTCCTATTCCCTGAGAACGATATCAATACTAGTGAAACACCTAATACTACACTACAACGATTAGGTTCAACGCCTAGGTGTTATAAAACTTGCTCAAAGAAAGGAAGTTCCTTTGACCCCGAGCGACGTGTAGTGTTATCAGCATACTTGATTCATCACTAACCAAGGCCACCCGAATCATCATCAACACAATATTTATGATCCTACATAACGTGTGACCATGGGGTGAACCGATATCGGGTTTGGGTTAACGGGTGGAATTGGTTGTGATGGTGAGGGAATTGGACTAGGGGTAGTGGGAGACAGTTGTGGAGTTGAGGGTGGTGGTGAAATTGGGCTAAGAGGCTCATTATGTGTAGGAATGATTTGAGGATCAGGTTGTACAAGAGGTGTAGGGGGTTGAGTGATTGGAGAAGATCGAATAATATTGGAAATGACATTTGATGAGTCATCCAAGAAATCATAAGAGGAACTGGCGGTGGGTGTACGTGAGCCAAATGGAAAAACAGTCTCATCAAAGGTGATATGTCAGAAAATAATGATTTTGTTAGTGTTAAGGTCAAGAAAACGATAACCACGATGATTAGTGGCATGGCCTAAAAATATACAAGGTGTGGCCCGGGGCTCAAGCTTGTGTGTGGTATCAAGGTGTGGGTAACAAAGACTCCCAAAGGTACGTAAAATGGTATAGTCAGGCGTGGTTCCAAAAAGGCGAGTAAAGGGGACTTGATTGTCAATAGCACGGGAGGCTAAACTATTTAAGAGATACTAGAAGGGTACCCGCGCAATGCGGCGGCGGGTACCCGATGACTATTTTGTAGAGAACAAATGTTTTGAGGTGGTGATGTGATGAGGTGGTGGTGGCAGTGATAAGTATAGTTATATGTGTTTGCTTACCCGTTTAGTGAATTCGTTTCACAACACTTGAATGTATATGTGTTAGTTGTTAGTGTTTGTTTGGGTTACCCGTAACTTTCACGCGACATCATTATTCCCGCATATAAAAATACCCTCGCAATCTCTTACGCACAAACACTCCCCAGTATATGATTTTGACGAATCAAGATTATATTGATTGGAATCAATGAAATAAAGGTTAAAGTTGTAAAATTTGAATTAAAATAAAATAAACCCACTAAAAATATAAAAACTAAAACTCATAAAAATATATTAAAATTGATGTTGAATTAAAGAGCATAAAATTTTAGAAAATATGGTGAAATTAGATTATAATATAAATAAGTAAATAAAAAGATAATTTAATTTGAAAATAAAGATGAATTTTTAGTTGAGAAGTGACACATGTCATTTTATAATTGGTGTTCATTATTTTAATTTTTAGTGGTTAGGAGTTTGGCTTGGAGTTTGTTAGAAGTTAGGCTTGGAGTTTGTTAAGAAGTGACACATGTCATCTCATGATTGGAGCTCCTTATCTTAATTTTACATGCATTATAATATATTTTTCCATAATAAGCAACTAAAAAAGTCTGAATTTTTAAGCCTTCTAATTTTAGAAGGCCTAAATGCATTATAAAGTAGTATAGAAATGGCCATATGGAGGGCTTCAGTCCAATAATTGGGAGGTAAATGAGCCTGAAATAATAAAGTACGAATAAGTTTATTGATGGTGTGAATCATCCTTTCAGATTTCCCATTTTGTTGTGAAGTTCGGGGGCAAGAAAAACGAAACTAAATCCCATTATCAGCAAAGATCTTATGAAAAGCATGATTGTCAAATTCACCACCATGATCACACTGAAACGACTTGATTTCACAATTAAATTGAGTGCGAATAAACGTACGAAACAACATAAATTTAGATAAAACATCAGATTTATTAACTAATGGATAAACCCAAACATAATGCGAATAATGATCTAAAAACAAAACATAGTATTTGAAACCAGAAAGACTCGGAATTGGGGATGTCCACAAATCCAAGTGTACAATATCAAACGAAGACTGAACCAAACTATTAGAACTAACAAATGGAAGTTTCATATGTTTTCCAAGCTGACAAGCATGACAAAGAGAGGGAGACTTCTCTTTATTACACGAAAGAGAACTATTTGAAATGACATGACGTAACACTTCACTTCTTGGAAGTCCAAGACGCTGATGCCACGGATACTGACTCGTAAGGAAAGCATGGGGAATTGTGGAAGGTTGTGTGACATGGTAAAGATCTCCATTGCTATCACAGTGGAGCAGCACCCGACGCGTTTGAAAGTCCTTAACAGAAAAACCAAAAGGATGAAACTCAACAGTGAAATAATTATTGCGAACAAACTGACGAACAAATATCAAGTTTTTGACAATATGAGGAGTAATTAAGACATTATTTAAATGAAGAGGTCGATGAGGCATAGCCAAAATTCTATGGCCAGAGTTGATAACGGGAATATAATGCCCGTCACCAACTACAACGGATGGGTAAATGCACGAAAAAAAATCACTAAGACAGTTGACTGAATCATTAATTTGTGAGGACGCACCTATATCCATATTCCGATTACTGCGGTGGGATCACGAAGAATCGCATTAAAAGCACTTGGTAAAACCGTCTCTTGTCCCGGAGTTTGACCCGACCATTGACCTGCAACAACATGTTGACCATCTATATTTGTTTATTGACCAGAGGAACCTTGTGAGTGACCAACAAAAGATGAACCGGGTAGAACTTGTGATGAACCAAGCATACCAAACTGACCCCCGTCCCAAACTGCCCTGGCAAGGGATTGTGTGAATCAGTCAAGCCTAAATAAGCTTGGACCTGCTGCTGCTGTGAACCGTTCATACCAAATAGACCCCCGTCCCAAACTTCCCTGGCAAGGGGTTGTGTGAACCAGTCATACCCATTGGACCCCCATCCCAAATGACCCCGCTGGATAGTAATTAGTTAGGGGTGTGGGCTGTTGTAAAGAATGGGCTAATGGTGGGCCAGAAAAACTTGGTGGGGACTAACATGGGCCACATGAAAGGCAGTTGGAGCAGTAGGCAAAGTATTAACAAGAGGTTTTTGCAATGCATGAAAATTAGGAGTATGGCAACCTAGCTTAGCCAAAAGGTTTTGTAAAGTCTTGAAATCACATTGTGACAAAGATGATGGGGAGTTAATGAGAGTATTACCATTATTGCTTGATAAAGAAGATGCACCATGAACACCATTGTGAAGAAACTTGCAATACGAACCAAATCGACAAGAACCTTTATTAAAGTTGAAGCAAGGTTTATGCACCTTTTGTAACACCCCAAATTTCGTTATACGTAGTGGAATAAGGTTGGGGTATTATTTCATGGTTCACAATCGTAATAATAGAAAACGACTCGAAAAGAGACGTTTTAAAATAAAATAGTTATCATTCATTTATTTAAATCATATTTTACATAAAAATAGGTCCCAGCTGAAGTTATTGAAATACACATTATTTTATGAATTATAATGAAATGGACGCCATTTGTAAGAAAGTCCATAGCCACTCCATGCCAAGTAGTGCATTAGTTAGATGAGATAAAACATGCTAAAAAGTCAACACAAAGGTTGAGTGAATCCATAGTGTTTGTATAATAATCAGTTACATAAGTTGAAAAGTAGTAAAATTCATAATATCGTTGCACAGCATATTGCCTTAAGTCTCATGAATGCAAACATTAACAGGTGTAGTGTAATTGTCATAATGACATGGTTACAAACATCATAATGATGATGGGAGCAACCGTGCCCTCGTGTTATGATTTTTCCAATTCTCCTGTTTGTCCTCAAATAAAGTGCATTTGGTTACCTGACCGGCTAACACAAATGGGGCGTCAACTTCTAATAGATCTATTCACTATATTCGCGTTCACTTGTAAAGTGATTAATGGTTCATGATATGAGGGACTTTCAGTGGCAGGTGTAAGTAACTTAAGCAATAGAAATCATGTGTAGGTGTAGCATACAGAAGAATACTTGTGTTCGGGTTTGTAGCATGTATCTCCTCACGAGTTTGAAAAACAAGTAAAAGTGGGACTATGAACTCACCTCGATGTTACAGTAGTCTGGATGGAAAAAAAATTAAGTATTGTGAATAAATGGCTCCGACTCGTGACCTGAGTTGGTATGTTAAGTTTTCAGTATTCAAATTCAAGTATACGTGATGATAATCACAAGCGTTTTGTCGGTGATTAAGTGTTGAATGATTTAACATGGAGTATCTTCAAAAGTTTGTGTATAAAAATGTTTATTGTGCATATTTCTTTATAGTTTGATTTATCTTTAGTGAAAATAGACCATAGGTTTATTATTTCCTGAGTTATTATGTAAAGGTTACACGTTATACCCTTATAATTCCAATTACTTACGGTTATTACCCTTAACCTTTATGAATTGATAAGTTATACCCTTTGACTTTCATAAAAAGAAAATGTTTGCCTTTCAACTTTCACATAATGACAACTCTCACCCTTTAACTTTGGTAAATTGACAACTTTTACCCTTGTAGTTTCAAAAGTGACACTTTACACCCTCAACAATGAGTCGTGTACATTTTCAGCCCTTAGATAATTTATCAAAATGACAGTTTTGGCCCAAGGAAGACTCTAAGTTTCAAAATATACGAGCTTTCCCCCTAAGGTATGTTACTCGTTACGTAAATAGACCTTAACCCATTTTAAGCGCGTTTTGAGTTTAGAAAAAGGAAAGACTTTTCATGAATTGTAAATATAAGTTAATAATAATTTGAAAATCTTATTTATAACAGCTTATTAGCTTATTTCTTGGCTTATTTTCAAAAAGTGCACAAGAGAGGTAAGTGTGAAAAAGTACGCGAGGCACCCTTTTCCCGACCAAATAAAAGAGAGGCAAAAGGAGTTTTTAAATATATTTATGATGTTTTAACAACTTATCTGTGGGCTCTTTAAAATGGCATAAAACGTTTATTTTATGTACTTTTGGTTAAGGAGAAATCATGTTGTGAAAAAGGTGGTTGGGATGGGTCGCGACAAAAGAAAAAGGAAGAGGAAAAGTAAAATTTTGACCCGTAAACTCTACGTCTTATTCTTGTGACCTCATGAAATGTTATATAGCTGGTCTAAAGTCTTTTCTCATAAGTTTATAGCTTATAACCCTTATATTCTAAAAAGTGCACAAAAGGGGTATAGTTGAAAATATTTACGGGACACCATGTTCACGTCTATTTAATAGCGAGGCCATGGGAGTTTTGAAAAACGTTATTGGTATTTTAGAAACTTGGGTATGCCCTCTCCAAGATGGATAATCCCATTCATTTTATGGGTTTGTGATTTAGGAGAAACAAATGCGTGAACATGGCTACTTGGGCTATTTACGACCAAAATGAAAGAAAATGAAAAACTCATTTTTGACCTCTAAAACATGTGAGTTGGTTTAAAAAGCCTTGTAACATGATTATTAACATAAATATAGTGTTTATTATAGTTTAACACTTAGGTTTTCAAAGATTTAAAAAAAACCCATAGGGAGCGTTTGGTTTTGGCTTGTGACAAGCTCAAAAGAGAGCAAGATAAAGGCGAGGCACCAAGTGTTTTTGGCTAGGTCTTTGAGGAATTTTGTATTATACTAGGAGGTCTTTAAGAGTACTTAAGGTCTGGTCCTAATTCCCTTGGTTTATGACATAAAAACATGCTCCAAGTGGGACGTTTGGCTTAGTTTTGGCGCTAAGACAGAAAAACAGAAACATGTACATTAGTTAATAGAAACTTATAGGGTGTTATATGTTATACTAAATGTTTATTTATCTTGATCAAAGGACTCATAAAGTGTTTTAATGTTTGACAAAAACATACCACAAGAGGGTGTTTGTCTTTGAGCTCGCCATTTACAGAAAGAAAACGAAAAAGGCTTTTTGACCTTGGTTCCACATGACACTAATCTATAATCATTTATAAGTGTTATTGAATTTATAAATGAGTAATAAAAAGGTTAGAACACTTACAAATCTTAGTATTTCAATTAGCAATGAATGTGACCAAAGTAGCTTTTGAATGAAACCCAAGCTCTTTCCCTCCTCCTAAACTTTATATTCCCTTTCCTATGCTTCAATTGATGGCTCTAGTTCAGAATGTGAGAGTGTGTTTGTGTGTTAAGTAGGGCGAATGAGTGATGAGGGTTTCTCAATTGTTCTCCTCTTGTAAGATCAAGCCACATGGACATGTGTTCAAGTTAAGGGACATGGTGATGTGTAACTTTGATCCATGGGAGGCTGTATGTAGAGGTTTATGATGTGTTTAAACCCTAACCATATTTTAGGTTTTCAATTTTGACTTGTGTTTGAATTTCTAGAAACCAAGTGATATATTTAGTATGTGGCATCATATGAACCTTGTTAGGTTTTAAGTAACTTAGTTAGTGTTCTTGTGGTGTTGGAACTTGCCAAGACTTCCCTAGGTGTACTCTTTGGTTCGATTTGAACTAGGAGGTAACTAGGGCTCGTTTGTGCTATAAGGTGTTGTACCTTGTGTATGTTTAGTGGTACTCAAGGGTTTAGGACTTAGATGGACTTAGTTTAGTTAAGTTAGGTCTTGACAAGTCTAGTTAGGCTTAGTGTAGTAAACATTTAGTTTAATTTAATAAAAGTATAGTGCATTACTCACTTGTACCTTGAGCATTAGGGTGTTGTACTTAGCTTTGTAAAATATGTGAGAATCTTATTTGAAGACTTGTGTATTATGGACTTGTGTAGTGTGCTTTAAAGTGAGTACACTAAGGTTTATAGTGGGTTTTATAATTAAAAGTTAGTTTTCATGCATAAGAGACTTGTACATTTTCTTGAAAGACTTGTACTTTTATATTTTATAGAAACTATGTATTTATTATTTAGGGCTTGTGAAAAGCTCAGATAGATAGAAAACGTTTAGGTTGAATGTTTATAATTCGTACGTTAATGAATTAACGTAATGTGACAAATAAAAGTTGAAATGTTTTGATACTTGACATATAAGTATGTTTATGTGAAATAAACATAAGGTCGTCGTTGGTGGTCCGCGTGTAAGCACGTTCGTTGAAAATGTGAGTTACATCACATGTAGTCAAATACGTTGATATTGTAAAAAAAGAATTATACGTAGAAAATGGATAAGTATTTGTTATAAAGAGCAAGGTGAAATTACAAGTTGTTACAGTCTCCTCCTTAAATGGAATCTCGTCCCGAGATTCAGTCAATGTTGGTTGAGGTGTTGGGAAAAAGGTGTGGATATCCATGGAGCATTGATTACAAGGATGTGTATGAATAGTTATCTTGTTACGAAGTTTTGCTTGTGAATGAAGATTGTTTTAGGAAATTTGTGAAGATGACTGTTTCCTTCATGACATGATTCTTTCTGAATTAGACATAGGTGATCAGGCTATGTATAATTGAGGACAAATGATGTGATGCTTGATTCAGTCAAAGTAGTATTATGTTTCTCGAAAGTTTTAGATGGTGTTCAACATTTGGTTTTTATAAAATGGCAGCGCAAACAACTTTTTAAGGTAACAAGAAAAACTGGTTTGCATAACGGTAGTAAATAGTTGGTAGAATGACAGATTATCAATTTCCGGGGTGATAACAGAATAGCTTGGAATAAAGTTTGTGGATTAGATTCTAGGATACGTGGGAGAACCTTAGGGAATGGTAATAGTCTATTATTCATTTAGGAATGGAATTAACCAGGTCCATAATAAGATGACAGTATATTGTTACGAACTAGTTATGAATAAGGTATGTGGAATAGAAAATGTAATAGGAGATGATTGTGATATCATCAGGTCGTTGTCATATAGCAGAGGTATGTGTTGACTAGTTTGTCCGTGATGTTCCTCCATATTATCTGCCCTCTCACGAGTCTCCTGCATTCCGATGCTTAAGATATCTACCTCCTAATGCATAGTTGCTCTCTTAGCAACTAACTCATCAACTCAATCTTCAAGTTACTCGATGCGCTCAAGAGGTAGCTCATCGAGATGGCCTAAGGCAGTATCGATATGCTCCT
Source organism: Chrysanthemum lavandulifolium (assembly GCA_022545495.1). Taxonomy (NCBI): domain Eukaryota; kingdom Viridiplantae; phylum Streptophyta; class Magnoliopsida; order Asterales; family Asteraceae; genus Chrysanthemum; species Chrysanthemum lavandulifolium. The sequence goes on along the minus strand of CM040239.1, from coordinate 238,144,291 downwards.
CGTATCTTTCCATACGTTCCATGAGTGTGGGAATGGTGGGTGGTCGGTCCATCGCTGCTTGCGAACTTTCTCCAATCTCGAATACCCATGGTGGTGTAGGGATATCTGGAGAAGGTGATCGTAAGGCATCGTACCTAGCAATGATGATCCTTGCCTCTCTCGAGATCATATGGTGAGGCGGGAGTGAAATCAGAAATGGTGGGGGCGGCGTGGATTCGAGTTAGCGGCGGTACATACGTGGGTAGCATGTATGGATGTGGGTGTGGTGATGGTGAGTGCAGAAGTGTCCTTTTTGTCTTTGTCTCATGGGTTTTCGAGGCGAACCGGTGGTGTGCTTGGTGGTGAGGGTAGGACCGGTGGTGTCGATATCCGATAACATGGGATCAGATAGATTTTACTCTTTTCCGTTATGTGTTTATCCTGATTGGGCCATTTGGGTGATGACTGTAGGCTTCCATAAATGGTTCGGTCTCATAAGGCTGTAAGACCCGAAACTTCCTACGTCTCACTGGCGAAGGTGGTGGTGATGGTGACTCGGATAGTGAGGAAGAGTCTGTCTCCGATGGCTCTGCATCTGCAAAAGTAGGATATCCCCTCCTAGCAAGCACATACGGATTGTCAGGAAATGGAGTGATATCAGGTACTACCGTGACATCTTCTGCCTCCATAGTGTGCCTAGGTGTTGGGTCGATATCAGGTACTACTGCGAAGTCCTCAGATGACTCCTCCGAAGGATCAGACTCCATATCTTCTGTAGCGCGTCTGGGTGCTGGTGAAAGAACTGGCGTATCCGTGGAAGGAATAGGGTCTTCGGGCTCTGAATCCTACTGAATAATAATATGAGGGATATGGGAAAACATAATTCTGTAACAACCCGGTAATTTTAAATATTTCACCATATATATAGTAAGTAATCAGCATATACATGCATAAGAAACGTTTCGGTAGTGGTACGGAGGACTTTTATTATGAAAAAGATTTATAGTTTTCATTTTTTTCTCTATAACTAAGGCTCTGATACCAATCTGTAACACCCCCAAATTTCGTAATACGCAGCGGAATAAGGTTGGGGTATTACTTCATGGTTCACAATTGTAATAATAGAAAACGACTCGAACAGAGACGTTTTTAAATAAAATAGTTATCATTCATTTATTTAAATCAGAGTTTACATAAAAAGAGGTCCCAACTGAAGTTATTGGAATACACATTATTTTATGAATGATAACGAAATGGACGCCATTTGTAAGAAAGTCAATAGCCACTCCGTGCCAAGTAGTGCATTAGTTACCTGAGATAAAACATGCTAAAAAGTCAACACAAAGGTTGAGTGAATCCATAGTGTTTGTATAATAATCGAGTTGAACACAAGTTGAAAAGTAGTAAAATTGTAATATCGTTGCACAAACATATTGCCTTAAGTCTCATGAGCATGAAACCTTAACGGTGTAGTGTAATTGTCATAATGACATGGTTGGGGTTTCATCATAATTAGGGTTTCTCATATAGGGAGGAGAATTACGGTTTCTCAATTGTTCTCCTCTTGTAAGATCAAGCCACATGGACATGTGTTCAAGTTAAGGGACATGGTGATGTGTAACTTTGATCCATGGGAGGTTGTATGTAGAAGTTTATGATGTGTTTAAACCATAACCATAATTTAGGTTTTCAATTTTGACTTGTGTTTGAATTTCTAGAAACCAAGTGATATATTTAGTATGTGGCATCATATGAACCTTGTTAGGTTTTAAGTAACTTAGTTAGGGTTCTTGTGGTGTTGGAACTTGCCAAGACTTCCCTAGGTGTACTCTTTGGTTCAATTTGAACTAGGAGGTAACTAGGGCTCGTTTGTACTATAAGGTGTTGTACCTTATGTATGTTTAGTGGTACTCAAGGGTTTAGGACTTAGTTTAGTTAATTTAGGTCTTGAAAAGTCTAGTTAGGCTTAGTGTAGTAAACATTTAGTTTAATTTAATAAAAGTATAGTGCATTAGTCACTTGTACCTTGACCATTAGGGTGTTATACTTAGCTTTGTAAAATATGTGAAAATCTTATTTGAAGACTTGTGTATTATGGACTTGTGTAGTGTGCTTTAAAGTAAGTACACTAAGGTGGTGTTTGTTTTTTAAGAGGCTCGAATCAATCGAGGCGTAAATGTCTCGAATCGACCGCATCTGAGCGGAAAAAAACTCATGTTTGAACCGCACATTTGTTTGCTTTTATTTTTTTTTTTTTTTTTTTTTTTGTCGAAGAGGCAACAAGAGGCATTCGGACACCCTCTCAACTCTAGACCATTAAGATCTTATTGCCTCGAGCGTGTTTGAGCGGAAAAAAAACAAGCAGTGCGAACGACCAAAATGTCTCGACCGCGTCGAGCGGTTCGATTAAGAGGTCATAAGAGCCTCTTTATGAAAAACAAACACCACCTAAGGTTTATAGTGGGTTTTATAATTAAAAGTTAGTTTTCATGCATAAGAGACTTGTACATTTTCTTGAAAGACTTGTACTCTTATATTTTATAGAAATTATGTACTTATTATTTAGGGCTTGTGAAAAGCTCAGATAGATAGAAAATATTTAGCTTGAATATTTAAAAATCGTACGTTAATGAATTAACGTAATGTGACAAATAAAAGTTGAATTTTTTTGATACTTGACATATAAGCATGTTTATGTGAAATAGACAGGTCGTCGGTGGCGGTCCACGTGTAAGCACGTTCGTTGAAAATGTGAGTTACGTCACATGTTGTCGTCAAATAAGTTGATATTGTAAAAAAAAAAAATTATACGTAGAAAATGGATAAGTATTTGTTACAAAAAGCAAGGTGAAATTACCAGCTGTTACACCTTTTCCGTATTAGAACGCCGCCCATTAGACCCGGAGTTAGCCAACAATACCACGGGGGATGAGGAAGTGGAATCGACAATCGAGTCTTGTGCACGTGACTTCTACCGCATCTCTTCCGTAGTAAGCATCAATCGAACCGTCTTAAGATCGGGAAAAATATCACGATGAGCAATAATGGTAGCAACATTATTAAACTTGGCAGGCAATCCTTCTAGGGCAAAAGTAACAATGTCATCACAGGGGAACCAAGGCTACAAAAAACAGTGGCAATGTTTTCAATCTTACGAAATAAGCATCAATAGTTAAATCTCCGAGCTTTAAAGCACGCAATTCGGCCTTCAATGCAATAGAGCGAGATCGTTTTTTATCATTGAAGATCAAGGCAAGAAGATCCCACGCTTCTTTCGCCGTTTGAGGATTATCAACCACAAGACGCGATTGAAGTGTCGGGGACAATGTTACAAATATCCAAGAGAGGATAATAGTATCAATTTTCACCCATTCCGCATCGGGAGGAGGAGTGTCACTTGTCGTTGCTTCATCCTTGCCTAGAATATGTTCCAAGAGACCATTACCACGACATAGATGCATGAAAAAATACACCCATGATGAATAGTTCATCTCATCGAAGTCCAACTTGACGGGAACAAGTTGGTTGAGGTTTGTGATTGTCATAAGCTTATCCGAAAGCAAGATGACGGGTTGAGGAGGGGGTGGGTTTTGTCCAGTCATGATGATACGTTTTGTAAAGTGGGAGAATTAGGGTTAGAGAATGATGCTTGTGGAACAGTGAGGATTGGTAGGTCGTGTAGAAAAAAAAACAAAGTAACCAACGAATAAAAAACTTCACCAATACAAAACTTTACCCATGAAGAAAACTTCACCAATTAAAAAAGCAGCAACAATTCTTGAATGAATAGCGAAACTTCACCAAAAAATACGTCGATTGGTTATTAATGAACCAACGATAGACTACTGACAATACAAGTCGACTAGTTATCAGAAGGAACCAATGATCGACTTATGCTTCTAGCAAAAAAATAAACAAAACGATGAAGATACAAAGTTGCAAGGATTGGTTAGGGTTTAAGGGTTAGACTCTATACCATGAAGGATACCGTAATGTTTGTATATGTTATTAATCACAAAAGATACAATATATAGAGTATTAACCAAGCGTTAACCCTAATAAATATATACAGGCCTTAGCCCAACAATAGTATGACTAACAATCCATGACCCAATAATATTACGACTAACATTATGCAATTTCATTTTTATTCTAGCTCTTTTACTTTTTATTAACATATCTGCTATTTTTTTATATTAATATAATATCATATTAAATAATATTATTTTATTATAATATGTAAAGTTGCAATTCAAAAAAAATTGTCAAAAAAGAGTTGTTTCCTAAACATTTTCATTATATACACATTACAAATAAATACAATGTTTTCAAGAATGAATCACGAGTTTCTTAGTTACAAGTAACTAAAATAAAAAATTTGTACAAAGAATAACATGCCCAACAAATTTGTTACAACGTTTTGGGATTTACTTGAAGAATTACTTGTGAGAGACGAAGGTTGACTCTGAAGGAAGGCATTAGCTAACATCTTACCGAGAGATACTTGTGATGGTGTCGTTAAGTGCAACCCGTCGGGTTCAAGGCTCAGACCCTTTGCATCAACTGTTCGCAAGTTAACCAAGTCCATTCCCAGTTGCGCTTCTCTCACCATCTCTAAGTATGGTCCTTCTCCGGATGCGAGTGCCACCTGCAACCCAATGTCAATTTGTTTGTAAGTATCGATCATCTAAATATATAAAATATAACATATAACAGGTTTGTTCCGTACCATGTTGAACGAGCTTGGATCAAAATGACGACGAGACTTGTAATTTTTTTTCTTTCTACTTTTGAGATTTATAAACATATTAAAGTGAAGGAAAAAAAAAAAGTATATGCGGAATGGTTTGCTTGTCAAGATGAGATTCGTTTCCAACATCTCCAAACGGATTGACCCATTATCAGATATTCTTTTTCTTTTTTAATGTCTTGAAGTTTTTGCTCAAAGACAAATATTCAAATACCATATCTAACATTACACTGTGTCACAATTAGAACTCACGAGTCGCAACTCCTAGTTGATGGATCACTAATTAAACCACTTTGAAATGTATCTTGGAAAAGTTTTGACATGTTTTTTTTTTTTTTTTTTTTTTTTTTTTTTTTTGAAAGTTGAACAAAGAACTAAGTGTCGATAATTACAAACTATATTACAAAGGTTTGGTTAATTACCGGTCTTGATAAAAGCCAGCCCGATTATAGTTTGATGACTAGTCAAAAACGTGTTACCACTCGACTTCGATCATGTATATATTCAAAACATGTTTGACCTAAACAGGCTCAGAAAATTTGATCGTTTGACAGGCTAAGAAAAAAGGGGACAGTAGTCCATATTCTTAGTCATGATATCATTTACTTTCTTTTATGTTTTACAGTTTTACTTCATTTGACTAGTTATCAAGATACTCCGTATTAGACATTTAGAATGCTGAATCCGTATAAAAATGTATACCTGAATTACTGGGAGAACTGGCAAAAGAAGATCGGCACGCACATGAAGGAGAAAATTCTGCAGCCTTGTCTTATACGCCTCAGCATCTTCTCGATTCACTGTATCACTCTCCCCTTGATACCACAACAACCCACGAATAATACCTCCACCCTCCAAGGCAGCCTCAGCCCGCTTTATGAGCAGTTTATAAAGCTCTCCACCTTGGGCCCATTCACTAATATTAGTTCCACCAACCGCACAAGGGACCAATCCCACCACTCCAATGCTCGAGTCCTTTTGCAACAAGGAACTCGCAAACACCATCCCAGGCCCAATACCACATACTCTTGTGGTGTCTATGTCTCGGTGTAGAGGCTCAGTGGCTAGTTGCCAGTTGAGGTCAGCACTGAGACGTAGGATGGAGAGGTTAGGGGTAGATTCGGGTGGAATGTAGTTGTCCCATGTGTTGTTTATGACACCGCCTCTCCCGGACATGTTGCTTTGTCCGGCTAAGAGAAATATGCTCTTGCCGGCAGCGGCATTAGCTACGGTTCCAACTGTCGTGATTAATAAAAAAGTGTAGGGGAGATACACGAGAAGCATGTTTTTTGGTCTTTGTTTTTTCCTTAAAGCAAGAAACCTGAAGAGTAAAAGGTTGAAATATAGAATGTGATTATCCCAACTTCAAAGCAAAGATTATTCCCCAACTTTTGTCTATCATTCACAATGTAGAATATAAAATCTGTCATATTTGCTTGTATATTAATTTGTAAAAACGATCAAAGATTTTATGAATATGGGATACATATATTGATAGTATATATCATAAAACCGGTATTGATAGTCGATATATCAACCCGGTTTTCCATTTTATTATTTTATTTTTTCCGACCGGGTCAACCGTTTGATCATAACCGGGTCAACCCGGCTTCTTAAAACCAAACCGCTTTGAAAACCCCGGGTCTAACCGTTGACCGGTTTTAAACCCGGGTTTTGACCCGCTTTAGTGGCGGTGCAGTTCGACCGGTTGAACCGGCGGGTCGACCCGGGTTTGAAAACATTGGTATATATTGATAGTATATATATGCTTTGAACAATCTACGGGTGTGTTTGGTAAAAGTAGTAGTGAGCTGTGAGTAGATGTAACTCATACCATCATTCACAACTTTTAAAAGCGTTAAAAATAAAGATTTTCAAAAAATATTAAAACTTTTACTTTTTCTTAAAACGAACAATAAAAATAAAAAGCTTATTTCATCGTCCAAAAAAACTCCAAAATTACGTTGACCGGAAATATTTAAATTATAGAGTTTTGGTCCCCTAGCTAGAGGATTAATATTCGTAACTTGAAGTCCTCTTTCATGGTTTTTTCGGAAAGAACAAAAATAGATGTTTCTTCTCAGATCTACTAGTGTTTTTGTGGATTCCATAATAATGGTACATTAGTGTTATTAATCAAATTATATACTAGGATTAGGTAAAAGACGAAAAGGTATTGAGGTTTATCGATTATCGTATTCTTTCACTCCAACATAAGTTACTCCTTTGTAAATAGTAAATGGGAAGATTGCATATTTTGTGAAATATGTTTTAAACAAATATATATGACATTATGAAAAAATCGAAATATTTTGTTTGGTTACAACATGATTGATCAAGTTTTAATGAATGTGATCGCCTTCAATGAACTGAGATGTGTTTTTTTTACATCTCATTATTTATTCTAAGGAATGCATTGGTTAACATCTTCCCAAGAGACACTTGAGCCGGCGTGGTCAAGTGCAACCTTTCTGGCTCTTGCACGCTCAAACCCATTGCATCAACGGTCATTAGGTTCACAAGCTTCATTCCGAGCTGAGCCTCTCTCACCATGTCTGTGTATGGTCCTGAAACAGACGCCAGAGCCACCTGCAATGGATGTTTATCGATTAGTTGACGTCTGAAATCCAATAAATTTCTTTAAATTTAATCGTAACTACAGTCTGACATCTATAGCTACTACTTAAAGAAAATCCAAATCGCAAAATATGTTAAATACTTTGCTTGTAGGGCGTGACCAAATAGGCACACGATAGTTTAATACAAACACGTAGTAGGATTATCTCTACTATATAGATAAAGTATTTATAACTTTTTATGGGTTTGTAATCATTTTTTTTTCACATTTAATACATAGGTCGATGAGTTTGATTTAGGCGTGGATTATTTTATCATGTATCTTGTAGTCTGTTACCAATAGATTCATATGATCCTTCTGCTTGAACTAAAAAACTATCGAATAACGATTAAACATTTACCTGAATTATAGGGAGATGAGGTATATGTAGATCAGTACGCACATCAACGAAAAAACGATGCAGTCTGCTCTTGTAAGCCCTAGCATCATCAACAGTAAGCGTATCACTTTCCCCTTGATACCACAACAACCCGCGAATTATCCCACCATCTTTAACAGCCACTCGAACCCTCCCCATCATCTGATTATAAAGAACACCACCTCGAACCCATTCACTAATATTAGTCCCTCCAATTGCACAAGGCACTAGACCCACCACCCCAATCACTGGAAGTTTCTTTAACAAAGAATTTGCGAACGCCATACCAGGGCCCACGCCGCATACTTTTAAGACATCAATGTCTCGATGAATAGGCTCAATGGCTAGTTCCCATGTGAGGTTGGCAGCCAGACGGAGGATGGCGGGGTTGGATGAAGATTCACGTGGGATAAATTCATCCCAAGTGAGGTTCACAACCCCGCCTCGACCTGACATATTGCTTTGGCCAGCTAAGATAAAAATACTCTTGTTGGCCGCGGCATCTGTTAGGTAAATGGTGGCGAAGATTACTAGATAGACACATAAGATGAGCATAGGAAGCATTTCTTAAGTTCTTGGTAGGCAGATAGGTGTTGTGGTCCTTGTGGATCTGTCTTTGTTGTAATTTATTGAAGCAATGAAAGTAAATGGGTCTATTACTACACCATAGTTTCAGTGCTAAGGTTTATAACTAAAACTACAAAATGATTATATAAAAAAACAGCACGTTTATACGAATTATATTTAAAATTCAGAAATTAAAAATAACTGTTTTGAGTGATATTAACTTATTAAGTGACCCATTTGGCCACTTTCTGTCCCCGCAACACAATAATTTAATATTATTTTGTGGAATAAGCAGTTGAGTCAACAGCAAAACTATATCTTAAAACCTGGAAGTCTCTTTCTACAAGGCTTTAGTTGCCGAGGTACATTCATATAATATTCACAAACAAATTTTCACATATCATGACAGTCGGTTCAATTTTTTTCTTTTTTTTACTGACCTTTCTTTTTTAACAAATCATTTTGCTATATTTCGTTTTACTTCGTAAAATTTATATGAATATAGTATTTCTCTTTGTGTTTTTTTTTGAAGGTGAATTTATAAGGTGATTCGTGTCATGGTTCGACAATGGGAGGTCTAAACTACGTTGTCTAACCGGTCCGCTTGAGAACTCCCTCGGCGAAATCTATTTCAAATATCCGATGGAAAACCCCTACTAATCCGCCTGGCGGCACGACAATTAATAAGTAAACCTCGCTTTTCCAAGATTCGAACGTGGGGTTCTGGGCCCAAACCCTTCATTAAAGGACTACTCGAAGGAAAATCCTCATTCAAACCCTCAGCGAGTTTGAACTCGAGACCTCCTCCCCAAGAGGCTAAAGACTAGGGCTACCAACCGTAATGCCAGGTTGGTTAGTATTCTCTTAGTTGCCATAGGGAAGTTGATAAATAGGACCATTGTGAATAATACAATTGTAAAAATAAATATTAAATTTTTATTTTTCCATGATCAGTGCATTACAGTTTCAATTATATTAAAATGGGTCATTAGCATAAAAAAACATCATATTTTTTAATGCCTTTTTATGCTAATAACCCTATTAGAATCATAAAACAATGTTGTGTTTTGTACTTTTCTTTACTATAAACCTTTTGTTACAATTAGTAATTCAATGATATTAATTCTTTGATTTGAGAAACCACATGATTGTTTTGTCCAAGACTAATGCCATAAAAACATTTACTTTATTATCACTTGGAAAAAGGGTTGGAATCAAGGACGAAACCAGGTTTTGATGTTGGGGGTTGCTACTTTGATATAAACGTGACGAATACTCGTGCAATGTAACGGTTTATAGCGACAAATAATTATACTTGCGAAATCGTGATTTTGGTTTAACCATTGATGCAAAATGTGTACTTCTTTAGAATTAATATAGCGCGTGTTTTTGAAAAATTAACAAGTTTAGAATTTATCAAGTTTAAAGTGTATTAAAGGATACTTTGAAGTAATTTAAACAAATAACTTTAATTTAAAATTCAAAATTCAAGATTTCAAAAATATATATACACTCTTTATAAATAGTAGATATTAATAAAATCAAACATGCATTTGATTACACTACAACAAATGTAATTTGTTATACACACTTTCACATTAATATTCAAACACTTAGAAATGTGTAAAGATAATAAGCTCCACACTTTCACCTTGTACGGTAGAATATGGGTGTCACAAAACTTTCAAATTTTCCTCACTCCTGAAAAAACAGCTTGAAAATTAATGAAAACTATAGTTCATATGATAAGCTACACTCTAAATCATGGAAATATCTTGAATATTTCCACACAAATTCTCTATATAATACATGGCGCGATGGCACAGTGCCCAACATGATAAAATATTATTTCCATCCATGTCGGTGAAATAAAGAAATAGTTTTTCATAACAAATACGGAGTACTTTATTCTTGGATCTAACCTCACCGCCTTAGACCACATACTCCCACAAATTTCAAAAGTCGATCTCATCTTCACCACCATCGGGTTTGATTTTCTTACGTTTTTGTGTTTTGCATTTTCCAAACGTTACCTTCAGATGTTGTTTGTTTTGTATTATGTGTAGGTAGATGTTACCCATTCAAAGTTTCTAGATAAACATCACCGCCTCTAATCTTCCAGGTTTTTCCCATACACGCCTAACAACTGCCTTTCGCCTCAACATGTTGCAACAGATGAAAACGAGGTTTGTGTTTCATTCTTGCCAGGGATTATAGTAAATTTGTTTATTATTTGGTGTTTGTGTTCAAGGTAAAATATTGGAAGTTACAAATTTATTTCTCTAAAACGGGTTGTTCTTTTTTTTTAATAGGTTGCTGGGTGAAGATGGTGCTGACGACAATCGAGTCTGTTTTAAAGGTTATGGTAGCCAGGTATTATGTTTGTTACATTTTATTTCAATTATATTGTTGTTGTTTTCTTTCAATTGACTGTAACTTAATTTAAGGGGTGTTTGGAAGTAGTCATTCTTAATGTGTATTGTTGTAAGTCGTGATTTACTCTCTAAGCTTTTAATTTACTGAAATTGATTTGTGTTTGGAATTTGATAGGGTTTGAATGAGATTAGTAAGCACAAATAGATTTTCATTAGTATCGTTTAGATAAGTGTTTGTTGAAATGACAGACACAATTGCAGCTTTGCATACTTATTTGACTGAGGGTTTACAGATTGAATTATGTATACTTAGTGAAATTTATAAAGGATTTGAATGTCTTATTATAATTTCAGTTGATTCAGATTGTTTTGCAAACTTAGTGAAGTAGATAAAGAATGTGGGATGGCAACATCATTCAAATGGTACATTCAGTGGCCTTTACCATCCAACAATATGATCCTAATGTAGTTAATTGATTCTAAATGAACAATCCAGAACACCCCCTTAAGTGCTTATTTAGTTGAAAATAAAGAGATAAGAAGTTTCGTACAAACACTAAATCTTAATAATTTGCATTTCAAAAGCACTTGCTATGTATAAATATTCACGAGTTGAGAGTCCGACATGATTTCTTTTGCTAATAAAGGTTTTGGGGAAATCAAAAGGTAGAATGTATCGTTTATATAATTGTGGTAAGCACGAATTAAACTTAGTTGTAAGAAACTCAATGATTATACTAATTGATACTGAGTAATAATGAGTTAGATGGTGTCTGAGACACCTTGATCGACTTTTCTTCTTAGTTTAAAAGCAAATGAGCAGGACCACTCATTGATTGTTTGATTGATTACTTTATAGAGCAACAATCTCAAGCATTAGAACATGAAAATGTATCTCCAATAGTGTAGCTATGATTTCCGGTATATCACCTATTTGTATGTACTTTCACGATAAAAGAGATTGATCTACTTTTAAAATAGTGATGATTATTCAACAATAATTTTTATAGTTTTGGAGTTGTATTATTTTTAGACTTATGAGCTTATGTGAACTCTGTTGTTGTTTCGTTATCCCATGTTTTCTGTTCAAACTAATGGGGTTAGATAAGCTTATCACATAAGCTTATCATGATTCAAAATAACCTTATTTAAGCCCATAAGTTCATGATAACCTGAAAAAAATGGGCTTATGAAACTTAAGACGAATTGACCCAAGCTCATAACCCCAAAAATACTCTTAAGCAAATGCCTTATGAGCTTATAGATTGGAGTTTGTACCTTATTTCAGTTCATAAGCTTATAAGCTATTAAGTTCATCTGATAAGCTAACACAAACCGTATATGGGCCGACGCATGTCATATGGTAGATGCTTTATGTCACGCTAACCTTTGCTACCTCTATTATTTTGAAAGGTATAATTGCAGTGTTCGTCCGCTACGTGCATGGAAATTATCGTGCCGCACAACTCTGCATAGGTAGGCCAGCTCATATATTTAGACACTATTAAATCCTCCTATCATGAACACCAAACGCTATGTCTTCTTTCAGCCGACATATGCAGCTTACTATTGCTGAACCAGAGGCGTTTAATAAATTACTGGGCTCTCATGCGAGTCGATCTACAACTAATATTTTGGAGTGCGATAAGGAAAGCAGAAGGTTGGTGACACACCAACCGGCCTATTAACGTGTCATGTTCGGTCTCATTGCTACTCCATGTATGCTTTGCATTCTTTCTTCATTGGTATTTCCTATTTGATTTTTAACCATATATGTCTTGGTGGTATTTTGCCATTTGTAATTTTAGGTGACCAAAGATCTAATGTACAATCGACTATAGGTATTTTTCATGGTTTTGATGTATATCCCTTTTACCCAATAATTGTATATGTGTGACCATTTTATTATGCATGTGCTGTGAGAGAGTTCTCCCCAAATTCAAATACTGCTCATGTTCCTAGCAATACCCAAATCTTTAGAGGCGAAGGTCAGTAAGCGTGTGTTTGTTATAGCATGTAGTACTTAATATTGCGCTTTTTGCTTTTGTCCTTCGTATCTCTACTTATCATCTGCTGACTGCATTTCATACTATTTCGTTATGTACGTACTACCGGAGAGTGCAACAGAAACTCAAATACCACCCGTATTCCTCACAATATCCGGCTTCGGCGCAGGGTAAGTAATTGTTCGTCGACACCTACTATTATGTTTTCCACTTTTGTGTTTGAACTTCGCTTATGTCTTACACCTTCATTCCATACACGGTTGTCACGGTCTTTTATGTTGTTATGCTTGATTCCAGGTGCATCGACTTGAATGGCTCGCTGGTCCTATGCCTCAATCAAATCAACACACGGTTCACGATTTTTTTTCTTTTTTTTCCCGTAGTTTCTTCGCCATTCAAGCATACTCCAATGGTCATATGGTTAAGATCGAAGCGGGTCATGTCTTAGTTAAAATCAAACTATAAAGTACATGCCGCTTATATTACTTTTTTTTAATGTCTTTTAGGAACTGATGTTAATGAAGTGTTTGGATTAGCTTAATTTACATTCCACTTGATCAGGTGGTGCACCAGGAGATTTGCGGATGTGTTCTTGGAAGACTTGCCACAAAAGACAAAGTCGTGTTGCAATAGCGATAAATTATTTCATTTTGCAAAAATTTAGGTTGGCTAAAACATGAAATGGGTATTTGATAAAATTTTAGTCCAATTCAGTTTGTAATTCTTAAATATGGATGTTTGACTTTTTTAAAACATGAAATGGGTATTTGATAAATTTTTAGTCCATTCGGTTTGTGCCTTGGATATGGATGTTCTAACTTTTAATTTTGTTGTTGTACTCATTTGGTTGTCAGCTTTATCTTGGCTATATTTGTGGTTTTTAGACTTTGTAATGTTGCATCTCTCAATGTATTTTGTATGGTTTTACGTTCGTCCAAGTAGTAGGGAGGAGCATTTCCACTCGGATGATGAACGTAAATAAAATTAACCTATTAGTCATTTTGGAGATAAAGGTGCGACAAGTTATACACCCTACCGTAGCCATTTTGGAGGTGGTGTAGCACTTGCAGAACAAAAAATTATAGCAAATACTCCTGTCGCAACGCCGGCTATCTACACTCATTATAAAGACATGACATAAGTTCACTTGGAGGCATGAAGTAGTTTACACTTAGAAATGTGAACAAAATTTTATCTTCACACTTACAAGTCTCGAATAAAACTACTCATTCTAACCCCACGGATCTCAAAAATTCTTTTAATCTAGCAAGGAATAGGCACAATGTGTTTAGATTCATTCTAGAAAATTATTACTTGAAACATACAAATTACAAATCAAGAAAAGTGAGTACATAATCTCTAAGTTATAATATCATAGTATACACTATTTCATTTACAATTATCAAAATTCATTAATTGTAATTCCAAAAGAATATTTAACGAGATCTTCCTTCGAAAATCGTCACGGTCTAACATTAGGTTGGTCGCTCGTCTTCAACAAACTCATAAATTATGAAAAGACATTAGGTTGGTCGCTCGTCTTCAACAAACTCATAAATGATGAAAAGGAAACCAAATGTATTAATAATAATAATAATAATAATAATAATAATAATAATAATAATAATAATAATAATAACTAATAATAATAATCAACTAATTAAGCATCGAGACAAAATCATAATTTGATATGCATTAAAACTTACCTAAGTAGTCTTTAAGTTGACCATACGCAAAATATATACTTCTCCATGCGAGTTTCATCTCACTACATAAAAATGTTTAGTTACTCATCAACTTATAACTCGAAAAGAAATTATAAGAAAATAATCAAACTAAGAAAAATACCATCTACATCAAACTAACTACTAGATAATTAAATAAAATGATAATAGCATTAAGAATAAGTGACTGGAAATACATAAAGTCTCCTTAAAACTCGAAAACACCATAAATTTGCACCTAATGACTCAATGCCTTATGTTTAGCAATGATAAGGATTTAAAGCGTACATTTTAAGAGATCATTTAAGCCCTTAATCGCCCACTTTTATATCCGTTCTTTGCTTAATTTCGTTCCTTTTCACTTTTAGGTCTTTTGGAAGCAAAATCTTTGAAATGATGCATTTTGGACGAAAATGAGTGAATATATGAAGAAAATGGCTAAGTCAAGATCAAAACACTCAAGTCGCTTTGGAATTACACCGACGGCGTCCCAAATGCGGGCGGCGCCGTCCGTCTTTGTGTAATTGAATTTGTGACAACTCGATGGCAATTTGCTATTTTACACTGACGGCATCGGGCTTTGAAGAGTAAGGGTGTTACGAAGACTTTTCTTCTCGATCGGCCTAGAACCGTTCGACGGCGTCACTCTCGAAGACCGGCGTCACAACCACAACGTGACGCCATCCCAATGATGACTTGGCCAAGAAGAAACCCTAATGACGGCGATCCGACGGCGTCCCAACTATAAGGTGACGCCGTCGCAGTTGTAAAATTATATATAGAAATCGAATTTTCAGAATTTTGAGAGGTAGACTTGTGGAGTAAAAACCTAAAATGATTTTGTTCCGGTTTGGAAAGTATCTTAGGGTTCTCATACCCTATTTTACATCAAGATAAGTACTTTACTTCATTGATTTCATTATGTCTTCAATTGTATGTGTGTATGCTTTCATGTTTAACATGTCTGGCTAAATTTCTTGGGTGTTTGCTTAGATCTATGAACCTAGTTATAAATTATTGATTGGTTGTCTCTTATCTTAATTGTAATTGGCTTAGGAGTGCAATAGGCCATCGTTGTGTTTTTAATGCTTGAGTGATCTTTGTGAACCTTAGTTTATAACCACCTAGCGTAATTGTAGACTAAACTTTCAAAGATAACCTTAGAGTTAGTTTATGAATCCTAGAGATTTTGTAGGCAATAACCTTAAGGTAGTCTTAAAGAGTTAGGGATAAAACCATACCCTACGACCTTAGAAAACTCAACGCGTTAAGAATAAGGACGTGACAATTCAATTACCAATAAAAGATAACTAGGGAGTAATAGTATCTAGGTAGACACATTTTTAATCATCATACGAGCACACATCAATAGACATAGACTACCACTTAGTTTAGATAATTAGATAAGTAGAGTAATCGGTAGAAGTACCAAAACCCCCAAATCCAAACCTCGAGATTTTACCCTTAGCTTTATAAAAATTATAAAAGATAAAAATAATCTTCCTCAACCTCAAACCTTAGCGCAAGACATCTCTCACTAGCATTTCTATTCCCTAGAGAACGATATCAATACCCGAGGCTTACCTAATACTACACTACAACGATTAGGTTCACGACTGGGGTGTTGAAAACTTGCTTGACGAAAAAGGAAGTTCCTTTGACCCCAAACGCGTTATATACGCATGTGACAATTGTAATTTCGGTCATTCTCAAAACATTACTCATGCTTCATTATTTATCATTTATCGTGAACTAGGTTTACGAGCATCAAATTCACGTAACCGTAATGGTTTAGCTGTGAATTCATGATCATAGCATCGAGGTCATTTCATATAGACTAAGTTTAGTCTACATTTCATTAACATCATTGTCATCATATTAGTTCATGCATGGTTTTGCATTTATTCATTAAACGTTTATTTTTCCTATTAAATAAACGCTATCGCGTAAACATTATTTTGAAACATTGATCCGACACTTCCAAAAATAATCTTAATATATTTTTATACTCATTTTTAGACTATAAAAATTATATTATCAATTTACCCGATGTTTTCAATTTATTCCGTATATAAATTGTTATGTTTATATAATTACGACGGTTTTCGTAAATTCAACCCGATAAATATTTATTCACTCAATTTTTGCAAGAAATGTATTTTTATAATTTTTATGACCTAAATATATTTTATCTTGACCCGTGAAAATTTATTTTTATCCAACGATACCCTAAATATTTACAAATGACTACAACTTACCATTTAACTCATTTAAATCCACAATTCTTACACTTATACAATTTAGAAAAAAAAAAACATATTAAAAGATGACAAACCCCCCTTGTCGACAAGGGGGATGAGTCACACAAAGATATTTGCAAAATATCACAAGTAAAAGTATTATACAAATTTACTTTCACTTATCTCTTTCATTTGTAAACAAAAACAAGACCAATATCCATCTCTTTTCTCTCTAGAAATTCGGCAGCCAAGGGACCAAAAGGAGGATCAATTCCAAGTTTTCAAGACAAGTTTAATTACACACTAGTATCATTTGTTGCAAAGGTTTTGTAATATAAACCTCAAGTGATTAGGAAAACCCTTTTTGTCCTTAAACCTCATCATATCACTAGTAAGCATTTCATGATTTTTATTACTCTTTCATATTCATATTTATGTTGTTTCATTATTTTGCAAGAAAAACATGAATGAATTTCATGATCCATACCACTTTTATTGGTTTTAGTACATGTAATGAGTTTTAATTATCCAAATAATTATCCTTGAAACATATCACTTTTGGTGATATTTAGGAACCCATGACACCCTAAGAAGGTGTATGGTAGGATTTGATTAGCCGGAGTTGTTTTGAATTGGTTAGAATAGGTTTTGCGATAAAACTCATTTCGACAACTATATATAGTGGTCTGATCTTATTTATGAAATCTGGAAAATCCGACAGTTTGTAAAATATTTTGGGCTAGATATTCAGAAAATATACTTTAAAACGAAAACGTGGCCGCTTGAACGGGTTAAAACGGAGCTATGACGAAGAAGTTATGCTATTTCCAAGTTTAACGACGAAACTATCTTCTGGAAAAACTGACCTGCTGTTACAAATCGTTGAACTGATAAAATTTTATAACAAACTGACCCTTGAAAGTAATTTTACATGAGACTAGACTCAATTACCTTCGAAATGACGGGTGGCTCGAACCGTGATGATTTACGGTTAAAAAGATATGATTTTTCCAAATTTGTTCTCCAAATTTGTTCTCCAAAAATTAGTTCTCCAAATTTCTTTTCAAGTTTGTTCTCCAAACGGGTCAAGAAATGACCATGTTGAGGGTCGTTTTTAACATAGATGGGATACTTTTTATAAAGAGATGCCTTCTAGTAAAAATAAGTTCACCGAGCCTATTTTCCAAAATGTCAAACCGTTCGTCAAACGGAGTTGTAACGAGTAAAATACGGTCACTCAAACTTTGCCGAAAGTTACCTTCAACAACATTTTGGGTACAAGTACCCTACTTCACCTATGTTTTTCTCCATGATCGAGACCTCTATGATAAAAACTTAAACACTAAAACTTTGAGATATTGATACAAGCTTCCCAAAACCGTTGAGTTCGTTTCCTAACGCTCGACGTGCACCATTTTACGACTAGCTTTTAGAGGCCATTTTAGTCACTTTCATGAAAATTTCAACGACATTATTTTACGACGAAAAGTTATAATTTCATCATAAATCATTAAATGACTATCGTAAGATAACATTTCAACGTAAATACTTGTAAAGTATTTTATAACATGACGAGATGTCATAAACATATATTTCGATGATAAACATTATTTTCAAATGTACAAGTGGTATGGATTTCATATGAGTTTGCATGCACGACATTGTTTCATGATTTACAATAGAACATATCATTCATAATAGGTCACGGTCGAGGTTGCTCCTCATTTCAAGATGCCATTATATCATCATTATCATTGCAACAAAGTGAGTTTTCATAGCCCGATTTATTCAAGTTTTACTTATTTCAAACCTACGGGGGAGAATACATTGTACATCATTTTATTACGATACCAAGTATATCAAATTCATTACATTGCTTAAGTTACCTCATTGCCAGTTAAATGTCCCCATTTCCTGAACATGAACCGTTAATTTCATAGAAGCGAGGGTGAGTGGATAGATCTATCGAGGGTGACACCTCCATCCGGGTTGGCGGATTCCAACCGGACGGATGCATTTCATTTCTTAATCATTATTTGAGTTGTTTGGCAAACACTGCTAGCGAACATCGATCGAGCTTGATGTCATGGACTTATAGCAATTGTATCATTTTTGTGACGACATTGTCATACATAATATATACTTGTGGTAGTCGTATTAAACATTTTCCTGAACTCTATGAACTCACTCAACCTTTGTGTTGACACTTTTAGCAATGTATTTTCAGGTAGCTAAGGCATTCACTTCATGGCATGCATGTGGACATATCATAGAGTCGCGGTGACGACGCGTCTCACATGGGATTTATATACTTTAAAAACATCGTTTAACTTGTACCAAACTTATTTTCCGCACATAGTAACTTTCATTTGGGACCTATCTTTGTAACTCGAATGTTTTTATTAAATCAAGCGATGTATTTTCCAAACGACACTTTAGGTCGTTCAATATAATCTGATTGTGATGCTATGACGATCTATCCCGTGAATTTCATTCACGCAAAATGTAATTTGGGGTGTGACAACGCATCAAGTTTTTAGCGCCGCTGCTGGAGAATAGAATAGCTAGTTAGATTTCCATCTCGTTTAGGTTTCCTTGATTGATTCTTATCAAGTGAGACTTTTTCTCATTTTTTATCTTCCTCGTAGTCTATCCCCCTTCTTCGTGCATTTGTTAGTAATCTCATCACTTCTCATCATGGAAGGTGATAACCCATCAAACAACAACCCACCACCAAATAAACCACTTCCACTCAAACCCCAACCCATTGACCAACACAATCCCCGCAACCGATATGTTAGTAGAAACAATGATCTTCAAGATTTATAAAGGGTATTTGACGGTACAATTAGGGATCTTTGTTGAAAAGCGGTTAGCGCCTCGCTTGTTAGCTCCATGATTAGCGATGGTTCGGGTAATGGTTTAGTGAATGAAAATGTGAATGAGGAGAATAGTGCTTACTTCAATCTTTACCACACTAAGGAAGACGTTGCTTACTACCAATACATAAATGACAATCCTCGATCACCCATCATTAGGATATGCCCAAAGATTAGGAGAGGAAATCCTTGGAACATCAAAATCCCTTGTATGATTGAATATAGGAATGTCGAGGACGCCTACATAGATACGGAATCTCCCATTAATGTGATGTCATCAGCTGACATTATGAATGAGCGACTTAAGATTAGGAGAGACCCTAAGTATCCGGGTGGGGTTTGCAATTTTGTGGGAAGAGTCAAGGATGTACACGTCTTTATAGGAAACTCCACCTACTTAGTTGATTTTATGGTCCTAGAATACATAGGATGTGTCATTGACTATAGCTTGTCCCAAGTTGTGCTAGGAAAACCGTTTGTTGAAAAGTCTAAAATGAGCTATAACAAATCCGAAGGAACGGTTAGGTTTATGGAAGGGGACGATGAGATCACTTATAGGATGCCTTGGAAGATCAATGGATATGGACCTTTATCCCTTTATGAGCGAGATAACATTAGAGCTTTTGAGGAAAAGAGCGAAGACGATATTGAAAAAGGTTTGAACTTCATGTGGGAGAAAAGGAGACTTTACTATAAGGATTGTTTGACCCTCGGACCTAGGTATAGAGTAGATGAGAATTTTGTCAATATTATAGAGTTTTCATTGAGGATGAAAAACGAGACCACGTAGGAGCACGACTTCGAGTCTAGCTACAAGACTCATAAATAAAGAAAAGCGCTTCGTGGGAGGCAACCCATGCTTAATTGTTTGCTTGTTTGTGTGTCATATATATTTTTCATTATTGTATGTCCTCATGTTTGAATTTGTAAAAATGTTTTATTTTGTCTTTAACCTCGTCTTAATTACGTATAAATGTATTTTACAAAAAGGATAAGTGTAGGGAGGATTACACACGTTTTTAAAAGAACGTGAACATGAGAACTACGATTATTGAAAATGATATATATGTGTGTTTGTTAGAGTCAAATGCTTGTATCGAGTCATAATAGATGTTTTGCGAAATTTTTCCATTTTAAAGGTGTAATTTTTCTAGAAAAGCAGAGACCGGGTTTCATCGGGATAACTGGCGTCGAGATTACAACTGACGACGTCGGGAGGAGCGAAACAACTTATCTACATTCTCTTGTTTTACGTACTACTTATAAAATTTTGGAAAATCTCGTGTCTTAATTTTCCGAAAATCGCAAACATCCATTCCACAAGCATTATATCCTAGTTTAGTAGAGTCATATATAGTTTTACCGCGATTTTACGAAGGTTTCGTCTATTTTCTTAAAGTGTGCGTGTTTTATTTATCAAAAGAAGAAACATAAGATTTGATGGAGCTTATCACATACATTCTCCTTGGAAAGAATTTAACCACTACTTCACACGGATCCTACCGAGCTAATCGGGGAGCATTAGTTTCTTTCTCTTTTAATTACCTTCCGTTATCATAACTTTGATACTTTTAGGGAACATTGGGGATAATTTTCGGTTTAAGTGTAGGGAGGGAGAATAAAACGGGAACTTTGAAACTATGCTTATCCTTGATCATTTGTCTTGTCCTATTTCATTTGTGTAATAAACCATGAGAGATATTTGTTAGGGCAATTTTAGCACCAAATTTAAATTTCATGAAATGTACGGGTGGGTTTTTAGTCTTAATAAAGCGTCTCATGGATAGGAGTTATATGACTAGCACAACAACCCTTTACCACTCAAATTACACCCCAATAATGTGAGGTTCGCCCCTAGATCTATAGGAATTAAAGCATTCACCTTTAATGCTTCGAGAGTGTACCGGTAGTATAATTGATTCTAGAACTTGTTTTGTGATGCATTCCGAGATCGCTAGTGAGACTACACTTGTGTAGTTAGGAATAACTAAATGATAAGAGGCATTAGGATAACCCTTGTTTGATACCCGTATTATAATTACTTCTTCCACATCGGTTGAGTAATTTCCCCACACCCTTGCGTTGTACTCATCTTTAGTACACGATACCCTAGTTAACCCCTTAGAGCCTATCCTTTTCGTTGTTCTCGTGATGTTTCGTTTTTGAAATATCAATGAAGAGCATTGTTTACAATCCACCCCATATACACCCAAATCGCCTTAGCCTACCTTGTATGCACTCACCTTTAGTGCATTATTGTTATCATACTAAACTCTTAGTTCAATTATCTAGTTACTTGCATGGTTGCTAAGTCGAGTCATATCTTTTGTGCACAGTTTTGGGACGATTGGGACTCATGGGTAAAGTTAAATTTTACGGTGTGACGGGAAAGAACGTTAAATTCAACTTCCCTTTATTTACGTAATAAGGTACTCCAAGTGTTTTGATCTTTTCAATTCGGGTCAAATTAGTGTTAGAGCAATAAAACTCAAGTGTAGGGATGTGCCTATAAATCCCTTATATTTTGATGTTATCGTAGAGAATGGTAGAGTTAAATGGATGCAAAAAAAAAAATGAAAAATTGAAAAAAAAAAACATACGGGCTACCATCCTATATCTATCTTTATATTTATGTTTGTTTGTTTCAAGTTATCTAGAGTTTAGTGAGTCGAGTCTTGGCTTAGCAACACCATTCTTTTCATGCTTGTAACATTAAGATTTTTGACTTGCCACCACTAAATCTTCTATCCAACAAAACCCTTTGTTTCCCTAACCGTAAGCCTAACGTTACAGCCCTTTAAAAGATCTCTTAGATAGTTATTCCTAGGTGCTTACGCCAAAGCGGTGGAGGTTTGATCCAGTGTCAAGCCTATGGTAATCTATGTACTATGATCGGTTAATTAGTGTTTATCTTCCATTTCCATTCGCTATATTTAATATACACCCGAGAGATGAGAGAATCCAAACACCACTTGTGAGGTGCTAGTATATAATTTCCATGCTTGTTATAACTATTGCGGTGCTTTTATGTTGGAATCACTCCTAAACAGTATTTCAAGTATTTATATTTCATATGTAATAGGTAGCTTTATTATGGCCTTTATGTTTGTTTAAGGTCAAGCTTATGTAGAAGGCCCATAAGCTTGATCCAAGCCCAATAAGGAATAGGGAAGGAGAGGGAGTGTTGCCCTAGCTCCTTGCCTATATAAACTCTTGTAAACCCTCATTTGAGGTTGGTTGTTCAAGTTACTCTTCACATACATCTACGCCCAACCCTTCCTCATTTATACGTGTGTGTGTTTTGGTATTTGTTCAATCGCCTTCATCTCTTCTCTTATAAGCTTGTGTTGTAAAACTAGTGACCTAACGAAGGTATCAATCGCCAAATAGTTGGGTGTACTCGTTTGTTTTGAAGTTTTGGTTTTGGATCTTACGCGTAGAGATAACGCTATCTTTGGTTATCTTAAAAACTCGATTTTTACACTTTTAATCCAAGATTCTTGTACTTTCAATATTTTGAGGTGTTAAAATACTTGTTTTGGCAAAAGTTTCAAACTTTACGCGTGGATTTACGCTTTTAAGCTTGTTTTTGTTCGTGGGTGTCGTTCTACAGCGTAACCCGCTTAGCGCTTTTGGTACATCAAAATTCACACTTTTGTGTTCTTTTGGTACTATTGAAGCTATTCCATAACAAAAATGGTTTAGAAACACATTTGGACGTAATCAAAGTTACGAGTAATCCTACGCGTATCAAAACCCTAAAATTACGCGTAAGATTGTTCCTTGGTTTGATCTTCAATTTTCGGTTTAATCCGTGTTTTCTTACTTGGATAAGTCCGAAAATACGTCGACTTTGGATATCTTTTGCACCGTGAAGTGTAAAGATCATTTGGGCAAAACCTAAAATTACGCATAAGCATAAGCTACGCCAGAATTCCCACGCATAAGATTCACTTTACGCGTAAACTACGGTTCACGATAAGGTAATCCCACGACATGCGTTTCTCCTAACTTTTGTCTACGCTAACTTTAGTGTTTTCCCTACTTACGCCGTAGCTAAAACCTCACGCAGTAACTCCTCATTGTTACGCCGTAACTTTTGGTGTTTTACGCATAAGTGCTACTTGGTTCTTGTCTTTTCTACGCCTAAGGATACTTCATCAACAAAGGTTCATTCGACTACAAAGATCCATCTTTACCACACAAGTTTATCATTATGTCTCAACCACCATACTCTAACTATTTCCCTCACACTTATAATCATCAACAACAACAACAATTAACTCCACAACATCAACAATGGAATCAACAACAAGCTATTTATCAACAACAATTTAATCAAGAACATACTCCACAACTTGGTGCAATTCCACTACCACAAATGGTTCAACCACAACCAAGCCTTCAAGTTCAACCCTACACAACCGATTTCAATCAACATCCATCACGGACCACTATGAAGGAACCCACTTGGTTTGCTAAGATGTGTGAAGCTTTAAGCGACCAACAATCAATTCATGAAGTCGGATCACTGATAGACCTCCAATGCTCACTCCGTGCAACTACGATCAATGGGTGATAAGGTTCTTTAGGTTACGTGATCCAAGAAGCCACATGGAAAGTTCTTAAAGAAGGTTATCTTGAAGGTCCATTTGAGATGGCTCTCCATTGTGCCGGAGATCCAAACTGCTCCACCAAGAGATGAACAAACCAACATTGCTACGGTTGCGATCTTAATGCTCTGAACTTCTACACTATGAAGCGGATGAACTTGCAATGGAATACATCCTCTTAGGATTACCAAACCCAATTCTTCGTAGTGTTGATGCTCAAAAGACGCACAAAAATGTGGGATCATATTAGCCTTCTTATGGAAGGATCTCAGACTCAATCAGAGGATTTGGAATCCAAAATTTACTTGGCTTATGAACACTTCTTGCTTGAACCGAGAGACACTAGAGTCCTATCATCATCGATTTTCGGATATCATCAATGATTTGGATAAACACAACATCATTATGCCAAGAATTGCGTGAATACTAAGTTCCCGAGTAGTCTTGGTCCGAATGGGAGAAGTATGTCATTTTTCTCCGTCTGCGAAGAATATGCATCATTCTACTTATGGATTGTTGTACGATTACTTGAAGCCTCATGAAAAGGAAGTTGATCGGAAAGGATTCTCCGAGTTCAAATTGCTAAACAATCACAACCGGACAATCAACAACTTGCCTTGTATGCTCAACGAATTATCCTCTCAACCAAAGAACTCAACCAATCGCTTCAAACCCACCTTCACAAATCACAACCTCAACAAAATCAATTGGTTCCATACAAAGAACAATGCTCAAGCATATGTCGTTGAAGCGATCGAGAAACAGATCCGTTCAAGCATTGCAACAAGGATTTGTGATGATTGCTAATGCTTTTGGCCGTTACACCAACAAATCCAACAATCGATTCGTTCCTCATCTAACACACGGACTCAAGCCGCTAGAACAATGGACGGTTGAAGTTCAAAATCGTGATTATGGTCGCCGATGGGCGGTGGTCAAGGGTTTAATGTCGTGGTAGGAATAACAATGAGCTCAAGTGGTGGAACAGGAAATGCTCGTAATCGGTTAAATGGTCTTAGATGCTACAACCGCAATGAAAAGGGACACTGGCTAATGCATGCCCAAAGCCAAGGACTAGGGCGTGCTTATTTCAAAGAGGCCTTACTCGCTCTTAAGGATGAAGTCTGGATCTCTTACGACAAAGAATGAGCTTCATGGCGGATGCGCACTCGGATGATGATATGGAGGACTTGCGAGCAAATGCAAATTGTTATGTTGATGGCTAATATGCATGAGCCGCATATGAGTGATACAGCCCAAGTGTATGACACTAATGGCTTGTCTCGGTGCCCGAACAAACCATCATCATATCTCGAACTAATATCTCCGCCAATATCCGAATCCGCACGAATCGATCGCTCAAAATGAGTCTTCTACATCTTCTTCGATGATTTTCAAGTTAACCTCAGAGTTACATTTGACGATCAAGATGACCTTATGGTCTCCTTTGATAATCAAATTGACTCGTGGTCGCATTTGAGGATCTAAAGAATGATCATGTTGAGACTCACGTTGAACAAGATGATCTGTTGCCTCATCCGGATTTTGCTCGGTTAATTCAAGACCATAAAATCAAAATGGAGGAATGCTATGCATTAAATCAATCCTTAAAAAGTAAAATGCACTCATTAACCAAGGATTTTGAATGTTTACAAATGCAACTCAACTTTTCAAAACTCAAGAAAACAGGAAAAGGTTTTGAAGCCGCTTTTACAAAATCTCATCAAAACGAAAAATATTTAGAGACAGATCGTGATCTAGCCGCCTCAAGAATGCTTTGTTGTCTCGAATTAGAACAATCAAACATGAACATAAAAGCAACTTAACGCCTCACCTTGGAAAATCAAAAGCTAAGGTCGAGTTGTTAAATTGTCAAAACAGCTCTCCGATACAAAAAGCATTCAACTAATCGGTAGATGACCTTCTTGCGAAATTCTCGGTTTGCAAAACAAAATTAAAGAGTTTAAAAAGGTTGTTTACAAACATGGTGAATCAAGAATGACTATTGAAAAGTTCACCTTAAAACCCAATCCAAATGGATATGGAAAAATCTAGTCGATTACAAACCAAAGCTTTCACTAAAACATTCAAACCAACTCAAGTTTCCAAGTGTAATACAAAATTGATAATATCATCATGAGTGTTGTTGAATACCATCGTCAAGAGGAATTAGATGCGAAGACGAGAGTCGATCTAAATTAAAAACGTTGTTTACAACAAACCTTTTAATTATAAAACGCGGTCACTTTCACACACCAACGGATTCTTCTAACACACCAAGGGTTATTATCAAAACACCCGAGTCTTCTATTGTTAATCCCAAACAAGTCTTTGCACAAACTTATGGTCCTTTACCTTCCATTAGCGAAGTAAACTCACAACCCGAAAATCGAAAAATTCTTCGATATTTTGACATTTTCATGGTCGACCTCAAAATTTTACAACATGAGATAGAATATCGATCCGAAATCAAAGTTGAACATTTTCAATCGCCTCGCGCGAGAACAAAGAGACATTTTTCGAAAAATCTTTACCTAATGTTAAAAACTTGAAAAGTTGTGCAATTGCTCGGGAAAAGGATTTTCATAAGGAACTTGGGGTAATGAAAACATTTTCGAGAAAAAAACATCTATTACTAACACAAAACGCAAAAAGAAATCTGTTGAGAAAAGATGTTGATCGACTCTTGGAAGATGTTATCTCGTCTTGATATCCATAATGTTGTGCTATTCTATTCGCTGCCATATGCATCCGATCATATCTCTGCGATATTGTTGAAACTGTTGTAATCAATGAAAACACCGATAATGTGCTTCGATCGAGTCTTTAAAAGTCGAAAATAAATGATTACACACGGAAATTAACAATGCAAACGTCGTCTTCATTGGTGTGAAAAAGATATTCACAACCATCAACTCGCTTTCAAAAGAAAATCGCTCAATTGAGTGCAAAATCTTCCGATCATAAAATTGAGCAACCGGATGATCAAAACGTGTCTTTGAAAAGTCAAATATCAAAATATGAACAAGAAATTTTAAAAGTTAAACAGAATATGGTGTCATATTTGATTTACTCAAAAGACTCGACTTGAAGCATCTAATGAACTTGATCACTATCTTGCTCACACTAGAGATGTCATGAATTTTGCCGGTAATATTCGCTCGAAAATCAAGATCCGATAAACACCATCTCTAAGTTACGGAAATGTTAGGAAAGTATGAACAACTCCCGCCATCGTGATTAAGAGATTAGCACCAACACACTTAGTAATGGTGAACCAAGAATTCCATTGCCAAATCACAAGTTGCTAATGTGTTTCCCTCTCTCGAACAGAATAGTTGCATCTTTTCCAAACGTCCGCACTTCACGACCTAGAGCACTCAAACGAAGAATAGGAAGTTGCGACCTAAGAAAAGATCAATAAGGAATGCTAAAGTAGAAGAACACCCTAGGAATCAATAAAACTCATGTTACTTCCACTATAGATGTTGCGTCTGCAAATGTAATAGAAATAGTGATGTAACGAATGCTAAACCGTTAAGTACCTTTGATATTCATCGATGCACCTTGTGATATTTGTCGAAAGAGTATGAATTCGATTGTCATGACAAATGTGTTGCTAAAGCTATAATCTCTAGACTACGGAATCCTAAGAATCGAATACCTCTAGGCCCACTAAACATTCTAAGTCCGTGCTTGGTAAACCACCTTCTTTAGATTCTAAGGCAACCATTGCTATCACAAGAGCTACCGCTTCACCTCCTAAGAATGTAGTACCACCTAGTGCTTTCACTAAGACTAAAGCAAAGAGTAGTTACGGATGGCGAAATGGATATATAACACACTAGGATTTAAGTGGATGCCTAAAATTCTCAATGTGTGTATGTCTAATATATCGCTTGAACCCTCTAACATTTCGGGTTCCACATCTACTTCTATTCCATCCGTGTCGTCTGTAATGCGGTGATACGATCATTCTCTCGGATTGTTGATAGCGGATGTTCCGGACATATGACAGCAACCTTAAACTCATTATCAAACTTTATTGCAAAGTTCATTGCACCGCCGATTCGAACGATCACTTTGCGCCCATCATGGGCTACGGAGATTATGTTAATGGGAACATCGAAATCGCAGGGGTTTACTATGGAAGGCCTCGGCCACAACTGCTTTCGTGAGGTCAATTTTGTGATGGAGATTTGGAGGTTGCTTTCGTGGAGAAAACTTGTTTCATTCGTGATCTACAAGGAAACGACCTTATGCCCGCTCGCGTAATTCTAGTCTCTACACTATCTCTATGCAAGACATGGTTGCTTCCTCTCCCATTTGCTTACTTTCAAAGGCAACATCTACAAAATCCGGCTATGACACCGCCGTCTCTCACATCTAAACTTTCAAACCATCACCAACCTTGCTCGACACAAACTAGTTGAAGGACTCCCACCATTCCGGTATTCAAAAGATCACCTTTGCTCAAGATGTGAACAAGGGAAAAGCACTCGTGCTCATTTTCCTTCAAAGATGGAACACGCCTCAAAGATGTGCTTCATCTTCTTCACATGGATTTGTGTGTCCCGATCGTGTGCAAACGATCAACGGCAAACGCTACATCTTAGTAATTGTTGATGACTACTCACGATGGACTTGGGTCTATTTTCTTCGTAGCAAAGACCAAGCTCCACAAATGATCATCACCTTTCTCACAAAGATACGTGTTCACTCCGCAACACCGCCGGGATTATTCGGACGCACAAAGGAACCGAATTTGTTAACAAAACCCTTCGTGAATTTTATGAGAAAGTGGAATTCAAAGATCAAACATCTATTGCACGGACACCGAACAAAACGGAGTTGTTGAAAGACGAAACCGAACGTTAGTGGGCGCAAGAACAATGTTAATCAATGCTAAACTTCCAGATTACTTATGGGCGTGTCGATTCATCGCATGCTATACTCAAAACCGTTCTATGATCACAAACGCCACAACAAAACTCCATTCGAGCTTGTCCACAACTACAAACCGAACCTCAAACACTTTCATGTATTTGGATCCCTTTGCTATCCGAATAATGATCGTGATGATTTTGAAAGCTCAAAGCTAAAGTCGATATTGAGTCTTTATTGATATCGTGACAATTCTAAAGGTTTCAACTGAATCGCCGAACCAAGGAGGTAATGGAAACGATTCATGCTCATTTCGATGAACTCACGGACATGGCTTCGAGTATATGACTTAGAACCCGGTCACAACCGCTTAAACTTCCTCAACCCCCATCATCACCGAAGAAAGCCCTCACCAACTCACAACAAATGGAAAGGTTATTTGCTCCTACGCTCGCGGACGATATTGATGAACGTGCTCTGGTGTATCCGCCGCTTCACCGCACAACCGATAATATTCCTATACCGACACACCGCTACAACAACTCTCGCTGAAGATGCACCTACACCAATTGACTCCAACACAACAGCTTGAACACACCGCTCCAACAATGATGAACCAAATGATGATATTCTCAATGAAGTACCCCACCGCAGATTTTGATCCAAATGCGTTCTTCAACCCGCTTGCCAATGAGACCGCCGCACGATGTCGCGAATCTTCAACAAACCATTTGAATCCTCGTAATCGCACAATGTATACCAACATCAACCTCTACACATAGATGGACTAAAGACCATCCTCGACTAACATTATTGGCAACCCGAATCAACGGTCGTTACGAGACAACGCCTTCACTCGACGGTGAACATTGCATTTATGCGCCACCGCCCCGCCAACTCGAGCCTAAAACATTAAAGACGCAATGACAAAAGACAACTGGATTGAATCCATGCAGAAGAACTCAACCAATTAAAACGCCTTGAAGTATGGAATCGTTGAACGACCAATGCGGGTCTACGCCATTGGTCTAAAATGGATTTGGAAAACAAATTGATGTCAAGGAATGTCATCCAAACAAGTCACGACTAGTTGCTAAGGGTTATCGTCGTGAAGAAGGATAGACTTTGAAGAATCTTTTGCTCGGTTGCTCGCCTTGAGGTCGCTCGGATATTTCTCGCGTCGCGCTCATATGAACATGACGGTCTATCGATGGATGTCAAACGGGCGCTTCTCAATGGGCAACTTAAAGAAACGGTTTATGTCACCAACTAGACGGATTCGTTGATCCCGAGTTCCCGAACCATGTCTACAAACCGAACAAAGCTCTTTATGGTCTCAAACAAGCCCCTGCATGGTACGATAAGCTATCATCCTTCCTCATTGCCAATAATTTCACCAAAGGCTCGGTTGACCCAACTCTTTTATACAATATCACGGGCACATATCTTAATTGTTCAAATTTACGTGGATGACATCATTTTGGGTCAACACATAAAAAGTTTTCAATCGCTTTTGCAAAACTAATGAAGAAAATTTTGAAATGTCCATGATGGGTGAACTTACGCTCTTTTAGGACTACAAGTTCATCAATCACCCCGTGGTATTTTCTTGAGTCACCCAAATATGCCCTTGAACTGTTAAACAAATTTGGAATGAAAACCGTGATACTTATGCCACACCAATGACTCATACCAAGAAGCTAGATGTCGATTTACATGGAAATTAGTTGACCCCACCAAATACCGAAGTATTATTGGGTCCCTCATGTATCTAACAACCCAGCGACGATATTGTCTTTGCCGCTTATCTATGCTCCCGCTATCGATCGCGACCAACTGAAACCCACCTCTCGAGGCTAAAAGAATCCTACGATACATCAAGGAACCATTAATTTGGGATCCGGTATCCAAGGATTCGGTTTGAACTAATTGCTTTTTCGACGATCACGCAGGATGCCTAGACTCAGGAAAAGTACTTCAGAGCACTACAATTTCTCGGTGATAAACCGTGTCTTGGCAATCAAAGAAGCGTGATTGTACATCGCCGTCATCCAATCGAAGCGTAATATGTAGCCATGTCCGCGTGTTGTGCTCAAGTCATTTGGATGAGAATACAACTCAAAGACTATGGTTACGTATTTGATGTAATCCGATGTATCATGACAATCGGAGTGCCATTGCAATCTCGCAACTCGATTCAAGACTAAATCAAAGCACATCGATTCGCTATCATTTCATCAAGGACCACGTGAACAGGTACCGCTGAATTATACTTTGTGGAGTCTCAATACCAATTGGCGATCCGCCACCAAAGCCTTGCCTCCCGCTCGGTTTAATGAGTTGGTCCACGAATTGGTATGAGGTGTTTGACTCAAGAGGAACCGGATGACCTCTTAAAACGGTTTAAAACCTCGTCGAACACTAAAACATCTTTTGTAAATAAATTGTTCAAAAACAAAATACAAAAATATAAAATCGATAAAACAACAAAATATTCTCCCAATCTATATTTCTTTCAACATGACAAGTACATTTCTTCACAACACTTTTATCTTTCAAAACTCGGTATTTTCCGATCAAGTGTTGAGGGGAGAAAATAATCTATTAAATGTTTCAAAACATCTCATGTACTTGCATGTTATCACATCTCAGTTGATTCTTTTACAAATGGTGGTACATTTCTCGGTTCAAAGACACTCCTCGGACTTTAATTAACAACCCTTCTTTACTTTCTCAAGTCGAGGGGAGTGTCGCCAAGTTTCTTTCCCAAAATCTTCGCTTGGTAACAAAATGGAAGTTAAAAGGCTTTGTGTGAAAAGGAAAAGTGGAGGGACCAATACTGCCAAAAGTTTAAAGTTAACTTTAATAAAATACCTCTCACCTAATTCTTTCACTCACATTTATTACTAAACCTAAAACTCATCTACGCCTAAGATTCATTCAAGAAATCCGTTGTTCTGATCATCAAATTGTAAGTGTTTTAATGATCTAAACATGTTTTTAAGCTAAGGGTTTTAATATCACGCAAATCCAACGGCTAAAAAGTGTATTACGCGTGATTATGTGTTCTACGCATAAGCGTATGAACACATAATCATTGTGTGTGTTTTTGGTTATATGGTTTGTGTCAAAACGCTTTTATACATCATGAATACCATCTTAACCATCAAAATCCACCCGTAAACACGCTTTAATGATTTTTTGAAAATTAGGGTTTATGAGTTGATTTGGGTTTTCAAATGTGATGTGTTTTGATCAATAAGGTTGTTGGGTTATGGTTATAAGGTGTTGAATTGATCATTTCCATAGTTGGTAACCACTCAGAAACACAAATTGGTTGACAATTTGAAACAAGGGTTTAAAGTTCTCGACTTTCGGGCATTTTTGATTCACAACTATTTTGATGTTATAACTTGGCCTAAAGACTCTACCTATACTCTTGAACTACCGAATTAAAATGGTGCATATCCTATGGCTAAAAGTGATACGTAAAATCTCAACCCTTAGAGTTTTGACCTCTGCGATATGACTTTCTACGCCAGATCCGCTAAAGAATGATTCATGCCATGTATTGGTGTTAAAATGAATATGTGTGCTAATATTGATGAGTTGATAAATTTAT